>JAODJW010000041.1:4791618-4811938 GCA_026777045.1 Hyperopisus bebe | reverse complement strand
GTCCCTGGAGCAAATGTGGGTTAGGGGTCTCTCTCAAGGGCCCAATGGTGAAATTACTCAGTCGACCACGAGATTTGAACCAGGGACCTTTCGATTACAAGCACAGCATCCCAACCCCTTTTCGCATATGCCATCTTGTTCTCTTTTGAGAAGCACGCACATACGCCATAAGCCACGTCCCACAATGCAAGGCGGCTGAGCTGATGTGTCTCGGAATTGTTAGGTTTGGAATTAATATTTTGAGCAGATTTATACGTTGATTAAGGGATCCTTTTTGAAAAACAGTATAGGACAGTTGGTTGAGTGAAATATGAAATTAAATAATGAAATTAAAATAATTTTTTGTGCATGTCCATGATGCGACCAGACAATATAACGTGCAAAGTATATGGAAAATTGCCTTGCTGCTCTCAGAATAAGCTTTCAGAGGCCACGTAAAGGGCCTTCCTAGCAGATGTTCTGTGCTGAAAGTGCAGCATATTAGCATGCGAAGAGAATTCTTAATGCTTGCATGGCGAGGGAGACAATATGGTCCTTGACACCTTCTGCTCATTGACTTTAATATACAGCCCTCCAATTAGAGAGGATTCCTTAAAAAAATATCTCCATGCAGATTGAAGGAGACTGCATAAGGGATTTGAGATACTTTATTACTGTGATGTGCAGGGATAGCTACCTGGAGACCTGGAAGGTTAACTCTTAGGCACGGTGAACTGCGTGTACTTGAAATGATTAAAGTATTTTGTTTTTAAATACTGTTCACGTAAACATATGTGTGCCACTCTGTTACAGTATATCGTAATTGTGCTTTTCTCCTGTCTCCCAAAACCAATCAGTACCCAAGCTATACCACAAACTCGCGGATTTCCATTGTAATGTGTGTCACCGCCATCTGATTGGTCAAAATGCCCACAGATACGGGTGTTCTGCGTCAATATGCATGGATTATCTGAATGAAAAAAGGGTATATTGTACATATTATCCATTATTAGTACTATCACAGATCGTGATGTATTTCATGCATGCCCGTCTACTCAGAACTTGAAAATTTCCAACCTCCTATTTGAAAAAGTACTACAGAACAGCTGAACGAAATGGATTCGTAATGCAAATGGACGCAAGCGAATGCTTATTCCACTAGCATTTGATAGTAACATAAGACAGCTTGTGTAAATCATGATGTACTCTGTGTGTACAGTAAGTAAGCATCAGTTTTACAGGCTCTCCAAACCCAGCAGCACCTTCACCAAACTGATCCTTCTGCAGTGGAAAACCGAAGCGCACTGGAACCGGTCTGTAACTAGTCTCGCTTCACCATACGCTTCGGTTCCTGTATGCCAGTGGAAAAGCTCCATAAGTGAAACAGAAGCACTAAGGCGTGTCTCATGAAGGTGTCGATGTGGTTTTATTTTGTGTAGCCACACCTTTCAAGGCAATGATCTGTGGAACCCTGGTCACACCCAATCAGAGGTGGGTAGTCCAGAGAGTAAAAGTCCAGGCCAAGATTCTATTTCAACCACCCAGTTGAGTGTAGAATCAAACCTCATATTCATATCTGTGTCTGAGTAGTACTAGAGTAGAGGTGTTGTTAATGGTTTAAAAATTTTAAAAGACCCATGTTAAGCCAAGGTTGTTTGTCTAATTTGGTTCTAAAGCCAAGAACAGGTAGATTGATAAACATTTGTGTGAATACATTGGACAAACACACATTAAAAAGTCAAAAAGCCATATAGAAAAAGTGCGAGAGGCACCACAACTGTTTTTCAAAATGGTGGTCATTCATGTTTTTCCCAAAACGGGGCAGCCCACTTTGAAACAGATCACAGCTTTTCTACGTGTTGCATATGGACAAAGATGGATGGGTTTGTTTAAACTGTTTCTGTTTATAATAAATACACAGCTCAGGGATATCATTTTGATGTACTCTTGGGCCAGTTTTTTTACTTGGTTGGTTGGCTACAAGGTTTAACTTTCTTTTTGAGAAAATACTACTTGGCCAATAAGTGCATTGTGATGGAATGAGACCGTCCACGGGGTCCTCAAATCCAGTGCATTCTGGGATAGGCCCCAGGCTCTCTGTGACCCTGAGGTCATGGAAAATGGATGGATATGTAGCCAAAGGGATTATGGGATGCAATGGAATTAAAAACATTGGCACCTGTGTTTTGGGAGGGAAACTTTGAACGTTTATTTTAAGTGTAATTTTTCTATACAATATGACTGTCAGAAAGGGAGAACCACCAGCCTATGGTGCTTTCCAGGCCATTCCTGACCTCATAAAGTAACAAAAAATGACAGTCACCATAATATCAAAGACCGTTTGAATAAAATGATATCTGACAGGAGACCAGAGCAACCTGCGCACAGGAAAAAGTCCCCTGTTACCTTTTTATGTTCTCTCGGGAATGGCGGCGGTCAAGTGTGAGATTTCATAGTAGACTGACATTTTTTTTCCACTATAATATGCAGTAAACGAAAACGGATGGATAAAATACTGCTGGAGCCAGTTAAACGAGAGGGACGTCATTTATTGTGACATTTGGAGCCATGGAGTCTGCATGCAGATCAGACATGGAGCTCTTAAAGTCTGAGAAACGGACACTGAGGAGATAAGAGGTGTGCAGCCTCCCGCTGGCGTCTGGGCTGAGCACCTGAGCGGTCAGAAACAAGGCCGCACCCAGAGAGGAGATCCTCTGCGTAGCTTCAGCAGGGAAGGTTTACGATCTTCAGTCTTAGACTCAAGGGTGAGCATAAATCAACAAGATAACAGTGCCAAGCGATGAAGGTCCCCGAGCAGAGACTGCGCAGCTGTGTGTGTGTGGTTGTGTGTGTGTGCGTGTATGTGTGTGTGTGTGTTTTGTGTGCACCGTGTTTTCATCTTCTTGTCTTTGTGTTGTTCTCCAATTGATTTGGTAGCCGTCATAAGACTCCTTAATTACAGTTGAAGCACTTGGAGTTACTGCTAATTGTCTTTGCCCTTCGTTTAGCCCCAAGGCTGGATCTACTTTCTCAGAGGCCCAAAACCAGCATTTCCCAACCCAGTCCTTGGAGACCCCCCAGACAGTCCACATTTTTGCTTCCTCCCAGCTCCCGACACACCCATACCAGGTATTCGGTGGTCTTGATTGATAGGGGTCTAGGGGGGAGCAAAAATGTGACCCATCTGGGGCTTCCCAAGAACTGGGATGGGAAACACTGCTCTATATACAGCCTGACTGGGGAATTGAGAGCTGGCTATGTTTTTGCTCACACATAAACATTCATTTTGATGTATATGGTTTTCTTACTTTTATATATTTTTTTAATTTTGTCTAAATCTAAATTCTGTAGTACATAATATAATATAATTTATTCATGACTTTTTCTGGGCCCAAGGCATCTGTCTAGTTTCCCTGTGCCTGGATCCAGCCCTGTGCAGTCCGTCCTGGACGGAGATGCAAAACAGAAGCTCACGACTCACAAAGCAGCCGACAGCTTTATTAGGAACCAACTTTCTGTTTTCTGCGAGAGATGAAGACCGGGCCAACACAACAGCAAACTGTTACCGGTTGGACAATGGAAAATGAAATTTCATCTGTTTTGGGATTGGAGCTTAGGAAGGAGAATGGGACCCAAGCGGAGGAGTGAGGGTTAGAGGGTTTGGGAACACATTTCAGATTACTGGGGGACAGAGTGAATCGGAACACAGTATATACAAACGGCTGAGAATGAAGGACAGGTGGAACAAATCAATACGGATAATCCTAGTCACCTAAGTCCCCCTCTCCTTCCTGCCAGCTGATTGGCCTTTCCCTGCCCCTCTTTCACCCCCTCTCCCGCTTTGCAGTTGGGCCTTTTTTCTTATTTATTTCTGATAGTTTTGTCTGCTCACAGTGTAAACATGCAGCTACACTTTTGGTGTGAATCCAAAATAACAGAACATTCATGGGGCATTTCTTTTTCTATATTCCTATTAATGGTATTATTTGTAAAAACAGAGCCTAGACAGGGGTCCTCAATCTGCTGCAGACTGTTTGCCTGATGAACGGTGGCCTTAATTGGAGGCTGGGTGACCCGAAAGATCTGGCCCCGACTCACACGCCCCGACGGAGCGTAAACCCAGGGCTGCGTGCTCGGCGCCAGGGGTCTGGCTGACAGCGCTGCAAAAGTTCCACAGCTCTTACGGGGAACTTTCCAGGAGGATCCCTTCAAGCAAGATGCCCCCCCCAGCCCCCGAAAAGCAATTAAGCTGAAAAAGGTCCCTTTTGTGTGACAGAAACTACTTTTAATGTATAAAATTTTTAAAAAACTGGTGGAGGATCAGCTCAGCGTTGCTGGGAATGAAATATGGGCTCTGTCAGCATTAGACCTCCCACAATCGAGAGAATCTACGTGCAAACAAAAAAAGATAAACTTTATTGGAACATTACGCCTATACTTGAGTTTTTGAGGTATACAAGGAAAAGTAACTTGTAGTTCCCCCCACAGTCCAGAAACATGCTGAGGTTGATTGTTACCAAATTGCCCTAAAGTGTGCATGTGTGAGCAGTGATTGGTGTTCCCTGCCTTGCAACAGTAGCTTCTAGGGTAGGCTCCAGACCCCACGGACCTTAAATAGGACAAGTGTTTTCAGAAAATGGATGGATGGGTGGATGGATGGATGGAGAAAAAGAAAATGTAACATGACGGCTATGAGAATCCATAGTAATGAGCCCTTTCCGTCATATAGCGTGCGAGTGAAGGTCAATCCATCAAAACCTCTAAAGCAATAAGCAGGACCGTTTGGATAGATGCGTTATGACATCATTATATGACATCATTATACGGTTGGCGTCTGTGCAGTCGTCTTGTTTAGCGTGTCGGCTTCCGGTGATCACGTTTTCCAGCCTTTGGCCAGATGTCTAGCAGGTTAGGCTTTCAGAGTCTACTGACACCTGTCAGAACCAGGGGAGTGGGTCAGGTTTGATGTATTTTGTAGAGACACTTTCAAGCCAAGGACCACGAGGAATCTGCTATCATGGGAACACAGAGCTCAGTCCATCACCGACGCCCCATCTACGCATTATCAGTTGAGAGTATTTATTCTGTGGACCTGCGTCTGTCTAAAACGGTGGTAGAAATCTGAACAGATGCTCGTTGATTTCATGGTCATCCCACCAGCAAAGGCCAGCTTGCATGCTGAGCCCCACCCCACCTCACCCGCCCCAGCAGGTCCAGATGGACCCCTCCAGGTAGCTGTCTGGCGTGCAGGATGATTAGATTGGTCTCCGTCGAGAGGGGAGTCGCTCGCTTTCAATACCGCCCAACATTGCGCTGTAAGAGGGTCCTGGTGGAATGATCGATGATGCCAGTCTGTTTGTACGAATGGTGTTTCCATTATGGAGTCACTGACGTGGATGAATATACCAGCATGGATCAATCAGACCCACAGATAGTGAGGCTTTCATTTTCATTATTAAATAATCATTCATGTTCTGTGTGAAACAGGTGGCCAAAGATATATTTAGAATTTGTGCAGGGAGGCAGGTTGAAATCCCAGATCCAGGAAATAAGCGTTGATAGCTTAGTCTCTATGATTATGCACTGGTCATGTATAGTACATTGCAGTATGAAATGAATATCAGCTATCATTAAGTCAAAAGTAATGGTAATTGCACTTAATAATATGACATTCTTTTATACACTATAATTCTAATTAGTAAGTCGTAAACAGTACTTTTAGATGTAATATAAATATAAATAGTTAAAATAGTTATAAATAGCTAATAGTGAAAAAAATAGTTCTATGAAGTAAATGGATGATGAATACTGACTGTCTAAGAAGTATAAATGTCTGAGATGGACGCCAGGACAAATTCAATTCTGTTTCCTCACTGTTTCCCATTTTCTCATCTCAGAAGCGAGTTCCTCAGATGTCATCTCCCTGTCCTGCTGTGATGCATTCATGTCGTGAATCAGCCGCCGTCGTGCATAAGAACTCCAGCGTGAACCGGAAAAGACAAAACCCCCGGCCATCCGACGGCTTCTCTCCCGGCGCCGAATGTGATAAACTCGGGGTAGAAAAAAACACTTCAGCACAAGCTTTTAATAATGCAGAGCCAACGTGCACAAAAGTGTAGCTGAGAATCAGAGCAAGAGGTGTGACACGTTGTGTTGAGAGAGAACTGAAGGAAGCCGTTTTGCGTTACTGTCATCGTCCCAGTCGTGTGTCTCCCAAAACAAGTTTGAAAAGCAGAGTAAACTTACCATCTTACCGGTCAGGTTGTCGGAATCTTTCGGGTTGCACTGCTCTGGTTTGGTAACTTTTGATGTCACGTTCTCGTCTGCAGAAGTAAAAAGAAATCCTGTAGGTAGGGTGGCACCACTCAGCCATCCGCCGGGGAGTCGGGTCACATGGTTTGTTCAGAAAAATCATGAGTAACCAACAGGAGTGCGGAGCAAACATTCAGAGAACCACTGTGTCATGACCAGATCAAGTCGGGTATGTTCAACGGCCCTGATAATTAACCAGTCGGCTGGCAGTGATTCACCCTCTGTGATGGTCCATACAGGGTGATGTTTAAGCACAGACTAGGACCTCGAACTGCAGCTGCTGTATTCCTGGCTGGATCTGAATTCCTAAATTCAGTAGCTAGTTAGATATATTGAAATGTCTCACAAGATGGCTGTGAACCTCAACCAAAATAATCAGTAGCGTGATCAAAGGGGTCATCAACCCCCCCCCCCCCAGCCCAGGAAAATATATTCAAAGAAATACTTTGCTTAAATGAAGAATAAAGCTTTAAACTGAGTACAAATTTCATGTATGTATTATGATACATTCATTACATTATATACATTTTATAAGTATAAGTACCTTTGTTACAGCTGGATAGTTCAAAGTATCGTTCTCCTCATTTTCTCTGAGCGTCATGGTTTTAAGCGTCGGCGTAATATGACGACAGCAGCTGACTGCGCATTTGAGTCCCGTGAAGGGGTCGGCCGCTGCGCCTTCTGAGGATGTGGCGGTCGCATTAACGGACGTGCTGCTGTGCGGATCGGCACAGGTGCTAATAAGCATCCCAGGCTGCTGCCAGTCCATGACTCATGAATGTCAGAGGAGCTGCACACTTCATGTGCTCACACCTCGCTTGAGAGACACCTATATTCCAACTCAGAGCACTTCATTGCCAGTATGTGTAAACATAACAGAATTGGTTGTGGTTTGGTGCCAAGAATGAGGGATAGGACAATATTCCAAGACAGCGGAAAGCTTCACTGTAAAATATATGCAAAAATTACAGAAAAAAATGCAAGTTGCTATATAAAATAGCTGTTCTGAAGTATATGAAATTTTTTATAAGGTGTCGCACCAGGAACTATTCTACTCTAATTTACTGGAAAACACAAAGATGCCTTAAATAAGTCTGCATACCATGTACATTTAGTTTCTGTCCATTTGCAACACAAGACATTTGCATTTATTTATTTATAGTAAAGTGCAAAAGTCTTAGGCAGTCAAAAGAAATGCTTAAGGCTATTTATCTGGGTAGTAAATGTATATCTGCTCAGAAAAAAACACAATTTAACAGAACATATGCAAATTGACAGTAACACAATAAAAACTAACAAGAATGTCTTCTGTTCCCTAAAAGGGTAGCTGGACACTTGCTGGATGACTAGATGAACCTCACTTCAGGTCCCAAACCTCCCCTAACGGTCACCCCAGCCATTCCGTCTATTTGTTACCTTTCACCATCAGCTCACTTAATTAATGAATTAAATTATTTTTAAATTATTAATGAATTTAGATTATTTTTATATAAGTCAGTGAGGTATTGATTAGCCATATGCGGTGTGCTAGTGGTCAAAAAACTAAGTAAAAAATAAGTAAATACCTTGGTGTATTGGATGGTTTCTGTAAATACTGGGATGACTTTAGCAGAGGTTTGGAAATGGCTAAGCTGATACACATCGACAGACATAATATTAGTTTCACACCAACATGAAGATAATTTAAACGTCATTTTCTCTGACTGCCCACGACTTCTGCACAGTGCTGTACATGTATTTATTTATTTACATTTATTAATTAAGCAGACACTTTGCCCATAACAACATTCAAAAGAGGCAGATAGTGCATCAGAAGTCTACAGCAGTCAAGGAGCCAGCTAGGTGTAGTGTGACTAGGCTGAGCTTCCACAGAACGGCCGGTTACAAGCGTAAGTGTCAAACAGCATGGAGACGTTTTTACCGGCGTGATTCACTTTGAGTTCTCGGTCCGGAGGGACAAACACGGATCTGTTGGAGGAGCGTGATGTGCCAGGCCCAGGTCCCGAGTCCGTCACGCTGTTCCTTGTAAGTGTGAAGGAAACACTTTGTCTCAGCACTTTGAGGAGAACCTCTAAAACGTTGTGACAGGAGCTTTCGCCGGCCACGTAGGGCACTGCCATGGAAGGTTCCACTCTTCGCAGGCTGCACCCAGCTGCGCAGTGGCGGCCCGCAGCCCTTGTCAGCGATATTCCCCCTGACATCGCCGCAGAGTCCCCCCTTCACAGGCTCTCACGTAATTGAAATCTTAACTCGAACTGACCGCGTCACGGCCAGCGCGGCGCCCATCTTAATTCAGCCTGGGACGCCTCTCCCGACTCACAAGTGTGATTAATTAACCGGAACGCCGTCTGAATTATTTTTACCGACGGCCTCCTGACCCCCCTCGGATAATATTTAAAGCGCTTCTGAGAGCGGGGCCAGGCGTCGGTTGAGGTCGTTTGGAGGTTCCTTCAAAGGCCCGACCTCGGAGGAGCGCCCTTATAAGTCGAGAAACAGAGTGCGAGCTCCGCTGGGTGCACTAACAGGCTGAATTTGCCCCGCAGTCGTCTCCTCCTGACATCCCTTGTTGACAGATGCTGTGGAGGCGATTGCTGTGATGTAATTTTACTCTTCCGTTTTTTTTTTTTTTTAATCTCGATCCCTTTGAAGACCAAGAGGCACGGCCTCGTTTGACGACCGCGGATGAGTGCGCCAATGAGGCTCCGGAGTCGAGTGGCTTTGCCCTTGAAATGGAAGTAGGGTGAGGCTCCGTGAACAGCGTCGTTCACTTTTAATGACCTGAAGGAGGCTGCGAGCCAACAGCTCATGAGCTCGAAAGAGCGGGTATCTTGTCGACATTTAGCGAGGGCCGATCACACAGATAGTTGCTCATGCTGTCGAAACACAGACCCAAGCTCACAGCAGATATTTACGTTTATTAGGCAAATGCTTTTCAGCAGAGCGACTTTCAGAATAAAGCATACTATAGGATCAGTAAGAAAGACTTATGGTTTTGCTCTGGTGTTTTGTGATCTTATTGTATGGAGCTGTTTGTACGCTCTTAATGAAGTAGTAGAATCCCAAAGCCTATTTGCATTTGTTCCTTTATAAATAATAAAATGTCCATGTTTTAAATAATCAACATTTAATTAACTGTTCCAAGCTCCTAAACAATTCACATAATTTAATTCAAATGGAAATTCTTCACTGGTTCCATGGATTTTTGAAGGGGAAAATTTTTTATGAGGACAAGCGTGGCACTGTCTCATTTTCACTTTCTGGCCTACAGGTATTCTTCGTCTAACATAAATTTAGTACAACAAGACTGAAGAACGGTGAAAAAAAATTAAGCGTGCAAATTCGCACTGCCAACAGCTAATCGACAGCTAATTAATTAAGATCTCAGCGGGAATGCAAGCGAGCTCATCCATGAGCACCCAAGGCTTGAAATCGGCCACCCCTGCTTTGGATAGCGACGACACTTAAAGGATAATAACAATGTTAAAAATAGCAACTGCAGAAATTACTATCAATTGGTATTAATGATTATTGAAGAGATAATTAAATAATTTGTGAATGATTAAACGATAAATAAATTTGTGAATGTTTCTACAGCACACGAGCGCCATAGTTACTGAAATGTGGTCCTCTGATTCTGCCTCACGTGTCACGTCCCCTCTGCAAAATCCACCAGTGGTGTGCCGGTAACTCCAGGCACAAACCTCTGCAAAGAAACGTTTCGCCGAACATTCATCTCAGATGTACAACATGGTAGCCGACGCCAGAAGAACGGCCAGACAGCAGATGCATTTCAGGCAAACACTTCGGACACTAAGCAGCTCTGCGCGGGCTTGGGGTATCTGGCAGGGTTTCTGACTTTCTTAATGAATTAAGGGGGCTCGCTTGAATTATGTATTAAAAAGATGCATGCCTCGCAGTAAAGATGACTAGTTAATAACAGCCCCCCTCACATGTGAGTGCAGATCATTAGCGGTTAGCGGCCGAAAGAAGAAAAGGAAACTTCATTCCATCCAGGAAAATGGCGACGAAGCACCTGCAGTGACTAACAGAGAAGCACGTCGCATGAATGACCGGTTTAAGGTGCTATCTGTATCTGCACGTGCACCTTATCGCTGCTTCTCGCTAAGGAAATGATGAGGCGAGTCTCACCTGTGAGGAGGGTGTGGTCAGGCACATAACCAAATGTTACAAAACGCCCAACGAGAGGCCATAGGCAACGTTAGTGTAACCACAAGGCAGAAACATAGTGCCTCTGTTTATTGTAGATGGTCAAACGTTTATTGTAGCATCGTCATTATTAGCGATGACTGTTTACAGCATGCTTTATTCCTGCTGGGGATGGGGAATCTGTACGATGTGTTTGAAATGTCAAAGAGGGGACCAATGTGAGCCAAAGCCAATTTAGCGTACTGTACGTCGAACACAATAAATTGAAAAGATCTTTCAGACTTTACTCTGTTCTATTTTAACGAGATTATTGTAGCTGAAGGGCCAACTGTTTGATGGGTGCAGCAATTTTCTCTTCAGTAAGACGGATAAATGATCTGACAGCTCAAAGTCTCCTCGAAAACTGAAAAATCTGACCTGAAGAATGTTCTGTTTTCCATTAGCCTCTCTGAAAACCAGTGAAATTTTAATTACACAGAAATGTCTAGTGGCTTTCCCCTAATTGTGGTCCCATGGATATATATTTTGACAAATTTAAGTAAATATTTAAACTCCTATATTCGGCATATAAAAAGTGTATATTCATCTGAATCCCAATTAAGGGGAAGTAATTTATTATTGATTTGGCTACACTTCGGAGTCATTTTCTGACAGTTCCCCTTGAACTTTAATTTGGTTTTTCATTAAATATTCATCTTTACCTACAGCAAGCTGAAAAGTAAATAAGTACTATTCATTATGACGGCTTTGTACCATGCATCAGCTTTCACCATGCAGGTTGGCTCAGTGTGGGGGGGGGCATGTTGGCTCAGTGGGTAACATTGTGGCCTTCAGGGTTCATGATGATCTCCTGGGTTCTCATAGGCTCCAGCTACTCAAGTATTTTCTGACCGTCAACATGATTGGTTGAAATTATGTGTGGTGGTTTAGTGTGTAGTGGTGTGTGAATCTGGGCTCTGCGATGGACCGGTACCAGCTCAGACTAATCACGGTTGTGTATTGGATTGATACCCAAAATTCAGTGTTTCCAATTTTAAAAACAAGGCCAAATAGGACCGCTTTCGTTTGATGTTAACATGGAGCGAATTTAGGGACTTTGGTTGCCCGCTTGCAGCACCAAATTTATTATTTTTTTGTAAGATAAATTTAATCCAGTCCATTCCCAGCTGAGCTAAAGCAATGTGATTTGTTTTGTTTTGTTTTTGCTGCAGGCTTTTTGCATCCCATCCAGTCCCCATCATATTCCATACAAAACCCATATGAAGTCATAAATAAGACCAAAAGTGAATCATTTCTCCAGATGGAATGAATTCCTAGCATTGTGATGATTGTCCTGCTTCTGTTCCCATGTCTCCAGAAACTGCAGCAGCAGACTATCATCACCCACCCCCCCCCCCCCCACATCAGGGCATTTCTTACAACTATAGGCCACAGACTTGTCTATTGCCCTCTGAAGTGGTCAGGGAGTAATTGGCTGTGTATCCCCATGTTCCCGTTGGGTTACCGTAAATCACTGTGACAGACCTGTTTGTAAAAAGGCACAATACTCAATACATTGAGACTGAGTGATGGATGGATTGAGCATATCTGTCAGAATGCCTCATGTTTTTACAGGTTCCTTACTATTTATCTGGACCCTCGAGGGTAATTGCCATTGGCTAAATAGCCAAAACATGTTCCCGGAAGCCACCCCTCCGAACAGAAAGACGCGGCATTTCCGAGAGCAGTTGCAGCTATGCTGCTGTCGCTCCTCCATATTCCACGATCGACTCACCCTAATTAACTACTGATTTGGCCGTTAATGGGCTAAATCAGGCAGGCTGTCGATGGAGTGAAACAAATACGTGGATTGGCTGGGGAGCCAGGTATAATCGTCAAGCCATATGGTGTAATCCATAAGCAAACATTAAAGGAGATGGTAAAACGCAAGTTTGTTTCCATTAAGCAAAGTTCTAGAACTCACAGAGGATCTGCTTTGATTCGCGGTGCCACATGATCTTCTCTGGAAGTCACGTAAAACCTTATCATTCCGACGGTCAATGGTACACTCTTCAGCACGAACACTTAAATGCTTTTTTGAATGCATGAATCAGATTATATTGCCAGTGTGACTGCCGCATTTGACGTTGCTTCCATTTTCTGCCGAACAAGGTGCTTTTATCTGAAGTAATTACGTATCTCACAATATAACTCATTTCTAGATAAGAACTGGGGTGAATCGGGTTAATCCCTTTTCTAAAGTGTTCAACATCAATTGCTGTTCAGGGATTTGGATACAGGGGGATTTTCAGACTTGGTTTGTACATCTTCTTCCTTATTTCTCGAATGAATTTCTTATTAATATTTTGCCGAGGGCCAGAATCTTCTTAGCCCTCTCTTGTCCTTGTTTGCTTAAAAATTTTGAAGATGTAAATAAAAATTCTTGACACCTTTTGAAAACTCTTGCTTAGGAGTGTGAAATGTTTATTGGTGATGGTGACAAAGCCATTAAGTCCTAAGGCTAAGTCTGTGATTTGCTGCTCCGTTAGATAATCCATTTTCAATAGCCTTTATCCAATTACGATTATGGTTAGTCTGAGATCCGAGAAGCTCACGCACAAACATTCACCGAGATCACGCACTTAGGCGTCTGAGTCGCGCGTTTTATTTTACCCGAGCAGCGTGACTACGGGCGATGTCACGGTGACATGGGGAGGAAACCCACGAGACGACATCACAGCCTGCCGAGTCCTTCTTACAGCTCACAAAGCATTCTGGGATACTTCAGAGCCTAAACTGTGCGCCTGCTTCCCTTATGGGGATTGGAGATCGACTGAGGAGTTTTTTTTTCCCTTTTGGGAAACAGAGCTCAGGCTGTTGTTCAGTTACAGCTCTGTCTGTTTCGGCATCCTTTCCTGTGAGGCACTTCTCTACCCAAAAGCAGTATACCTGAATCCCAGGTTCAGTAAGAACTAGGCTTTCTTGTAATATAAAGAGACACAACCAACCACAGCTGTCTGACTTCATTTCTGCACTGTGTCAAACTGTGTCAGGAAACATGTGAGTGCTTAACACTGACCCAACTGTGTGAGTATCAGTCTGCTCTGGGATTTAATTACTGCAGGATTACACTGACCCAACTGTCCAAGTATCGGTCTGCTCTGGGATTTAACTACTGCAGGATTACGCTCACCCAACTGTCCAATTATAAGTCTGCTCTGGGATTTAATTACTGCAGGATTACACTGACCCAACTATGTGAGTATCAATCTGCTCTGGGATTTATGTACTGCAGGATAACACTGATCCAACTGTACAAGTATCAGTCTGCTCTGGGATTTAACTACTGCAGGATTACACTGACCCAACTATGCGAGTATCAATCTGCTCTGGGATTTATGTAATGCAGGATAACACTGATCCAACTGTATGAGTATCAGTCTGCTCTGGGATTTAACTACTACAGGATTACACTGACCCAACTGTGCAAGTACCAGTCTGCTCTGGGATTTAACTGCTGTAGGATAACACTACAGGATGTGGTCACGACCCAGCCTATTACCGGCTCCTGACACACTTACCTGTACACTCATCTTTTCTGTACATATTAGCCTTAGATCCAGTTTCCTCCTGTTACACTACAGCCAGCAGGAGGCACAGTGCTTAAAAAAAGAACTCCTGATCGGAACGTCGGAGCCTCGCAATCTCAGCGGACATCGCAGTTGGCCAAAGAAAGACACTTAATTAGAATCTCCTTGGTCTAATTCCTGTCAACTGTGCAGCATGCGTCGGATGGACGGATTCATGGAAATGAAGATCGCGGGCACCCAAGAGGACCGGAACTGCTGGTTTTGTACAAAAGTGTCTCATGTGCCACTAGAGATAAGAACAAATGCTGGATCCAAAAGTATGAAAGGGACTGGGTATCTGTCAGGCTCATCTGAAGGAGTAGCAGCACAAAGAAGAGAAATAGTGAATAATATCTGAAAATCGACTTAAGCCGCGGCTCAGCTGCTGTCTGGCAGGGAATCCTACCATATGGCGTTAGCCGCATGTGCCTCAGCCTTTCCGTCGCCCCGTGATAAGAGCAGACGCCTCCATTCCTCGACTGTGCCGTTAAGCACTGATTAAATTTTCTGCGGCACGCTGAGCTTTCCTCTTGGGGAGCAGCCGATTCCACCTGTTGGGGGAGAAGGTCCACTAAGGCTGTAATAACGTGCGATAAAGGGCCTCGCGTCGGGCACGTCCCGGGTCAGCTGTCTCTTTATTAGAGGACCGCGGTAGACTGCCGTTTTGTTATTAGCATTGCAGGTAGCGTAGCCGTTAAAGACCCGCGTTTGTGATGAAAAGGCTTTGTTAAGGTCCTGGACTGGGTCCCAATGTTCTACTGCTGTGCAGCAGACTGTGTAACTAATTAATGGGCAAAAGGGATGTTTTTTGCATTGGACAGAAGTGTCTGCTGACAGAACTTTAAACTCGTGGGGCCGTGAAAGGCTTTACTCATCGCTAACGAAGCAGAATCATCGGTAGGGCTTTACATTAAATGCATCTTTCTAACGCGTTCAAAGAACATTCATAAGCAGCATTTAAGTATACAGGTACCTTAACGTCCTAACATGCCTTAACAGCTTTAATAAACATTAATAACAAACATTATACGATTTAAATGTTTGTTATTATCAAATAATGTCTGTTATTAATGTATATTAAAGCTGTTAAGGTATACTTACGTGCTGCTTATGAATGTTCTATGAATGCATTATAAAGACATTATGAAGGTGCAGTTAAAGTGTTACCGAAACAAGTCATTCTCCAAGGCATTTCAAAACACGGGAATCAAACCTTGTACGTTTTTGAGCTGACGAAAAGCAGTGATGTCCAGTGTAACATCTCATCCTACGTGCAGTCTGGCAGCCCGTTCACTGTCAAAGCCCCGACTGACACGCTGCAGACAGATTGGCTCAGAACAGATGCGCACACAGCTCGTCAAACAGCCCAAAGTACAACCCACAAGGGACAGGAGCAAAGGAGGCCATTTTTGTTTTATTTCTTAGGAATTTGTCATGCCGGTGTTTTTATGTCACATTCAAATTTCTAGGTATACCAAGAACAGAAATGCCCTAATGCACAGAAATGGGCCTGGAATGTATGTATAAACGGGAAGTGTGTAGGTTGAAATGGAGATAGGCATCCATCAAAAGTCCAGCTTTTTCCTAGACTTTAAGAATTTTAATTTAACCTCGATGTGTGTGAGTCCAAGTCACCTATATGTTTCTTTCTGTTTTGTAACCAGTGTTACCGACAGCAACCGCTTCCTGATGTTCGCTCACTCGTCATCTTTTCTGGCATTTCATTCTCTTACCTCTTTTCATCCATCCATCCATTTTTCCGGACCTGCTTAATCCACGGTGTCGTGGGGGTCTGGAGTCTATCCACAGAGGTTACAGGTCAAAAGGGAATAACCCAGGATGGGGCACCAACCCATCGCAGGGCACAGCCACACTATGGACTAGGTGGCAACTCCTCAGCATGTTTCTGGGCAGTGGGGGCAAACCGCAATAACTGGAGGAAACCCCACAGCGACATGGGGGGAACATGCCACCAGCACTGTTCTGGATGCGTGTCATTTCCTGTAGACATGTCAGTGTCCGGCCGCGTGAGTCTAATCCCTTCCCATAGCGCACCTCTTCTGTAGGCACCGTTTTCCCTGTCTCCTTCTACACAGGCTCCTTTTGATGAGCCACAGCCCACCTAACTCCCGGCCGCGGTTGCGTCAGCTCCCCCTTCACCGGCCCCCAACACGCTCGTCTGTTTGTGACTCACTCAGAGTGCCTAAGGAGTCTCTGGAAGAGCACACACTTGATAGAGAGTTTACTCTCTCCCCGGGAAACTTCTTTAATTAGCTTTTTATGGTGACACATTACACACTCGCCAGAACAATCATTTGTTTATTTAAAAGCATGTCATTTGTTTGTTTAACATTACTTTGTTCAGCAGTGCCAAGCAATGTGAATTTGTAATGCATTATCTTAATTTTTGCATCTGTGTATTAATATAATACATTTTTATTGCTAATATAAAAAATATCAAAGATATAAAATCTTGTGCTTGTAGTTTATTTAAATGGATGTTTAAATGCATTTAATTTTTTAAATGTTTACTGTTAGTTATTTTTATTGCCCTGACTTACGCAAATTACATTTGCTGGTCTTTTTATGGCTGATCTCACTCCCATGGAGAAACAGGGAAGACGTCTGTCTAGCGACTGTGAACGAAGCCCTTTGTCCACGAGGACGGAGGCTGACTGTTCCTCCTCAGGCCTGAGCAAACGTCAGCATGCTCCCCGTTTCTAGTACTCATGTCATTTATGATCAGATTGATCTGCGTAGTACTGCAGCCTGGCCCAAGCAGGGATGTAGGTTCAAGTCCCAGTCGAATCGAGCATGTCCTCTGCAATGGACTGGGTTCCCGTCTCATGTCCTGTTCTTCTCACGAGATATTTATGCACATTTTACAGATACATATAGATAAGAATTTCTGGATTTCTGAAAAAAATAAACAGTTTAGTTGTATTCTTTATTAACTTCCCATTTCCTGTGAAGACTATTAAAGTCTTTTATTTTATCAACTGGAGCTGGTTGCGGTTTTTTGCTAAAGGACCCCACAAAAGCGTCTTGGTCCCCTAAGCGTTCCGCTCTTTCCGCCTAATGCACAGCAGCACCTGTGAGTCTCGTCACGGGCATCGAGCGGCTTGTCAAACCCTTTCCATCCCCCACACAGCCAGGATTTTTACAATTTCTGTGCTGCACACCCAGCAACTGACCCAGACAGTGACTCAGGCACTATTCACAGTAGTCTTTAACAATGCATTTACGGTGTCGGAAACCTAAAGAGAGAAACATGATTTTTCACACCCGAACTAGATGCCCCCTTCTAACAAAACTTCAGTTTCTCCTTAATATGTTTGGGAAAAGGTCACTACCTCACTATGTCCCTCCCAAGTTTTCTTTGTTCCTTTGATCTTAATACCATCTGGACCGGTAAAAATACCCCCTGCTTTCTGACTTGCTTCAGTTTTTTTGTTTTTAACTCTGTTTTACCTGCCTGGTCCCGATCCCTGCTTCCTGGATTTTGACTATGATTGTACCATTAAAGCACTTGAATGCTGTCTGCTCTTCGACACAGAACCATTCCGAGTTTTGTTCCCAGCAGCCCTATAGAGGTAGACTGGCTGGCATTTTCCATAATGCAGTCACATCACATGACCCTTGTTCCATCTACTGCATGTTTCAAGGTAACGATTGTGCCTGTAGTCTAGGAGATCCACAGCAGCGAATCTCTATGCAATGTTGTTGTATCACTTGAACTTAAATAAGTGTTATTATGTAACAAGTGATTCAAAACGAACTCTTCCTAAGAGTCAGGACCTTACAAGTATCATTTCAGAAATCTGGCCTTGCAACACAGAGATCATTTTTTTTCTCTTTTATATAGTCTTCATGCAACATGCTAGTTTAGCATTTGCCCTATGTGTCTTGAGTATTAACTAGAAGTGCTTTATCTCCATCAACAAGGCCATAACAGCAGGTCCTGGGAAGCCTTGTAAAGGATCGGATAAGCAGGCCGATAATGAGGCACCATCCTGGAAGCAGCTGAATGCAGATTTAATAGCACCGGAGCATTATGTAAAAACGATCATTCGCAGGTAGCATGGCAATGAGGGCCTAGTAGCTGCACTGAAATTCAGGGCGCTCTGCTGTGACCCCCCCCCCCCCCCCCCCTCCCCCAGAGCAAAGACTTCAGCCCAGACCAACTCCAGCAAAATGTCCAGCTATGTGTCTGGAAGGAAGATGCGTGCTGTATAGTTGCATGCATACTGATCCAGGGTCAGGTATATGGACAGGCGTCTCAGCGGCGAGGAATAGTTCATTGATTGGAGGTTTCTTCCTTGGGGAAAAGCTAGAACAAAAAAATGAGGATGGGGCAAGTGTGACAGTAGGAGAAACGGTAAAACGGAGAAGATGGTTTTACACAAACAAACAATATGATGTCAGCAGTGCCATTGGGTTGCCTACTGTATATGCGCAACATATTTGGTGGGGGGAATCAGTATAAGTCAGTCCGCTGACTCTTCATCCCAATGTGGCTGTAGAAGTTCCCCCCCCCAAAAAAATCATAGTGCAAGCTACTAGCCTTAGCAAGTTCTCACAATAACACAGCTTTCGTAATGCAGTAGTCAGGCAGGTGCAGCCTGCTTTGTCGCTTTTCGCATGAATTATCAATAATTCTTCTCCGGTGGAAATCAAAGAGGGAGGCGAGCCGCGTCTCTCAACTCAGAGCGCGGTGTTTGCCGTTCCGAGTTCACAGAGCACAGACCCACTGCTAGTGTGCGATTCTGTAGGAAAGAGCACGGGATGGTAATGAGTTTGTCGTTTTGAGGAGAGCAATCTCATTACGGCAAGAGTAGCTTGGAAATCTAGAAACATCCGGCGTGCTAACTGGAGAGCTAATTTAAAGGCGTGCTGGCATTACGGTGACTTTGTTCAAAATAGAGTTCTTTAATTACCGCAATTCTTTCTTTCCTGAGGATGTTAAAAGGAAAATTACGAGACCCCCCCCCCCATGCACACTTTATAATTCATTGTGTGGTCTTCGATCTGAATAATTGTGGAATCTCCTGGGTTTGGAGAACATCTGTTTATTATACATTACATTTTAGTCATGATTTCCGAAGGTATGCTCGCCTTCACGCGCACTGACCAACCAAGCGTCAGCGGAAAAGAAAAGGGAAAGGTTGATAAAGTCTTTGGGGGTGGGGGCTGGGGGCTGGGGTTGGTGTTCTGGGAAAGCTGGAAATTAATGAGAATGGGGGGGTGGTGTGATAATGTGTTTTCTTTTTCTTCCAAAATGGCACTAACAAGTGTAAAAATCTGGCACCCGAGAGTCCACGACAAAGGACCTGTGAGACTGTGTTAGTCTGCAGGACAAAGATGGTCTCATTCGCATAATAAATCATCACGGGGGGGTACGTTGGGTCTGCAGTGTTTCGCTCTGATAACCAACACCAATGCTTATTATTTTGCAGCAAACCAAACTCCTTAATCTCGCCAGGGAACTGCTGTTTCTTCTTGATAGTTGCCATGGTTGGTGACCTCGTCTTGGGTCTCAGCAAATGGATGGGGAATGATATTAGTTTCTCAGGACACTTTGTGAAGTTTTTTGACTACCCTCTTCACAATTAATCAACCTGATGCTGCTGGTTAATTCTGCAGTATAAATGAGCCGCACACTTTCGGTCTTGCTGGTTTGAATTCCTTGTTCTCCTTATTTTTGACACTCAGTATGATGAATAATCCATACACAGGTTCCCTGTGCTGTCCAAGAGAACTTTGCTACGAAACATTCAGTAATCCAAAATGGTGTAAAGCAAAGATGCAGTTAGCGTTAATTTATTTGGAGAAAAAAAAATTGAGTGTTCTCCGACCCAAAAAAATAACCTACCAAAACAGATTAACACTAAAATTACACTGACATATAGTATAGTAAAATTAGGAATGATATTATTAATACACAGCCTATAGAAAGTATAAATAATGCCTGTGCAGTGTAGTTTCACTTACTGGAATCAATGCATCGCTTAACGAATGAGACACATTCTGAGAAATGAGTTGTTAGGCGATTTCACCATTGTGTGAGCATCATAGAGTGCATTTACAGAAATCTAGAAGGTACGGCCTACTACACACTTAAGCTATATGGTGTAACCTAAATGATAAAAATTATTATCAGGTATTATGTACTGTACATATGTATTCTATACTTTTACATGTTTACACCACCATCACCACAAACACGTGAGTAATGCATTGCACTTCGATGTTAA
>JAODJW010000041.1:4762072-4789170 GCA_026777045.1 Hyperopisus bebe | reverse complement strand
TTTTTGTCCCCCCCCCCCCCCAGCCCCCAGCCCCCATGGTTCCTCAGAAAATTGTGATTTGTGTGGCAGAGAACGAGATTTTTACATTTCGCTTGGGCTTGGAAGTTGAAAATTGTGCTTAAACAAGGTTCTGCCTTGTGTCCAGTGCTCAATTGAGCAGAAAGTTTTAGCAAAAAAAAAAAAAAAGATTGTACTTGCATCTGTTGTTTTAAAGGTCAGTTTATTCTTTGTCAGCATATTTAAAAGTCCTTTTTTTTCGACCACATGCAAAAAGGAACATGCAGGATGAAGAAAAATCAAGGAATTAATACCTCCATAAACTCTACAATAAATCTGCTGTTATTCTTGAACCTTCCTAAGACATGCTGCAGGATTTGTGCTTATTGCATGCATTGTTTTCCCATAAGGATATTTTATTTTTAGTCATAGGTGCATATATTGTATTGGTAGCTGATATTGATAGATATTGCATGTACTGAATAGTTATAAAAAGGTGCTAAAATAACAAAACATCAATAGAAATCATCCATCCATTTTCTGAAACCTCTTGTCTTATTTAGGGTCACAGGGGGTCCGGAGCCTATCCCTGAGGCTACAGGTGCAAGACAGGGAACAACCCAAGATGGGGCACCAACCTATTGCACGGCGCACTCTCACACACCACACACACACACACCTATGAACAATCTGATAACTCCTATCAGCCTCAGCATGATTTTGGACTGTCAGGGGAAACTGGAGAACCTGGAGGAAACCCCACAACGACACGGGGAGAACATGCAAACTCCACACAGAAGGAACCCTGATGGAGACACAAACCCAGGTCCCAGAGGCAATGCCACTGCAGCACTGCGTCACCCCCCATAGAGATCACTGCAGTGTAAAAGCAGACTCACTGTGGCACGAGCGTCACAGAGACATCAATCATGACCTGGCAAACAACCCTGGCTCTGCCAGTCAAACGAGAGGAGCACCAGCCTCCAACAGTGGCCATTGTTCACACAACGTGAACCAGAGAGGCTGTCTCCTATTTCTGATACACGTCTGTTTTACAAGTAATTCCAACACCCATCACTAGGGGGTGCTAAACAGGAGACGGTGTCGCTGAGAGGAGAGGATTCTGACAAGAAACTTAACCTGAAGTAATCACAAAATCGTTGCACTTTTATAGAGGTAAGTGGAAGTCTGAGCTTCCAAGCAGGGTTAGGACCACATCCTCGCTAAGTAAATAACGATAAATGGCACCGATTGTGTGAATTAAGGCTGACGCTGTGCCTCTTTCATTAACGAAGCGTCCACTTGCCAAACACATAAATGAATAAATGCATAAGCGCCATCTTCTAAATGCAAATCATTTCTGTCTTTTCCATGAAAAAAAAAGTAAACAGAAATGGATCTGTTCTCAATGGGGAGATTTTCGAGTACCTCTCCAAGAGTGGTAGAGCCATTAATTATTCATGAACGGGGTTAGCTAGAAGTACTGGATTGGATATCACAGGCAGGCTTTGCATGATGTCGCCATCTGTCACTTAGCCAAAACGCCTGCCCATCGCCACGGAGACTTTGTGTTGTACAGGGGGGAGAAAGGGAGGACAGAAAAAGCAGGGTATATATCAGATTGAAGATCCTGTATCGACGTTCTGGAATTGGGCTACGGTGAAGCGATGCACGAGCGTGACGACAATAAGCATGCAGGTGTTTCCCGTCTCGCTCCTACGACACTGCAAAGGCGCGGATGTGGCGGTAATGGATTCCCGCAATAAGGTGTGAGATGCTGTCATGTCTCAGCTCAATGGGAAAAACCCTCGATGCGAAACATCTTTGCTTGCCCCATGTTTTTCCTTCTGCCGGTAAAATCAATCTGTAATTTAGCGCACAGCACCTTGGCCGGTGTGACCTTGGGGGCTCGGAAGGCCTCCCCAGGAGTGAAACGGCTCAGCGGCTCATTTTGGCTCGGATTTGTGTTTCTACTGACCCCAATCGTGATAAGAAGTTGGCAGCAAAATGGATGGATGTTTTTACTGAGGGATACAGAGCACTTTGTACTGGCTTGTGTTTCAGACATGTAGTTCTGGACGTGAGTTCAGTGAACAGACATGTTAACCATATTCTCAGACAGACGAGGGAGTAAAATCCCCCTTAGCAAAAACACAATGCATACAACACACACAGAACAAGTAGTTAATATTCTCCCAGAATGCATTAAGTGACAAATCAGAAGCAGAAAGATCGTTATTAGCCAAATATGTTAAACATATGAGGAATTTGTCTTGGTGGACGTGCCCAGGTATAACGAGATGCAACACGATTCAAGACAAAAGTATATGTCTGACCCCTCACCCTGTGACCTTTCCCCATCTGGCCAGCAGGCGGTGCTGGTCATGTCCCCCTCTCTGCTGTATAGTCCTTCGACCTTTACGTGTTCTCCTTGCCCCCTGGACCACTACATAGTTGCCCTGCATGTGTCTAGTCAGTTCTGGTCCTGTTTGTTTTTTGGTTCTATATTAGTTATTCTTAGTATATTAATCCCCAGTGTGTCATTAGTGCTTCCTAGTTACGTTACAGTGTTTGTAGAATTCCTAGTCCTGTTTTCATTACTGTAAGTTACCCCACCTGTTGTCTGTTTTCCCTGCACCCTTGCTATTGGTTAATTGCCTCACATGCCGCACCTGCCCCCTTGTTAGCCAGTTGTCTGTTTGTGTTTAAGTGCCTGTCTGTGTTCCTTTCCTTAGTGAGTCATTGTGGTTTGTTACCATGTGTTACTTTGCTGGGTCTCCTAGTTCTGTTCTTTTTAGCTGTCCCCCCCCCTCCCCCCCTCACGGTGCCTTTTATTTTGTAGCTTTTCCTCTGCGTTCAGTTTTGTGAAACCTCTTTTGTCTTGGAACCGCCTGTGGATCGTCACCCTCCCCATCACCCTCATTTCCTTGCTTGCACCACACCACCCCGTGGCAAGTATGTACATGTGAGGTCTTCTGCATACTTTTAACACTTGACTTTGTACCTACGGCCAGAAGCAACACGGGATGGAACAAAAGGCAAATGGATAAATAAATGATAAGTAAAAGAACAGGGGTGATGTTAGAAAGAGTTACAGGATCACAGCTATATGTGTATATGTGTGTGTGTGCGTGTGTGTATATATGTGTGTGTGTGTGTGTGTGTGTATATATATATATATATATATATATCTCATGCACACATATATTATATATGTAGTGTATGTATTATGTGTACATAAACAGCTCTGGAAAAAATTGAGACCACTCTATGTTTTAAAGAAATATTCGTTTATAAATCCTGGTTTATTCCTGGTTCTGCTGGCAGAGGCTACATTGGACAGCAAGCTGCATCCAGGCTCAAAGTGTCTAAGACAGCAGTGCACAAGAACAAGGTGAAGCAGGAGACACTGGCAATAACCAAAAACCAGCCAGGAAGAGGGCAGAAGCGACTTTCTAATGGCAGGGATGACCGTCAACTTATCCGGCAGTTCCTCATAAATCGGAGGATGACCTCAAGTGACCTTCAAAACGAATGGGAGACATTAAGTGGCGTGAAGTGCTCTGCTAGGACAGTTCGTAACAGGCTCATAGAAGCAGGACTGAAGACCTATAAAGCAAGAAAGAAACCCTTCATCAATAAGAAGCAGGGAAGAGCCAGACTGCAGTTGTAAATATATTTGACACAGGCTTAAACCTATATATTGAGAAATGAGTGAAATTGAAAATTTTGCTGTGGTCTCAATTTTTTTCCAAAACTGTAGTTCTCAGTGACCACTATTAGGTACATCTGCTCATTAATACAAAAGTTCTCCTCCTCGCCCATACTCCTCACCCATACTCCTCCCAATACTCCTGCCAATACTCCTGCCCCTCCACCCTGTGGCTTCCGCTGAACGCACACAGCACACACACGGCCATGAGGTTCACTTCCCTTTTGGCTCAGCACTGAAACGGCTGAGATACACGATCAAAGTGATGTTGAAATCGGGGTGATAGCTGGTGCCGGACGAGATGGTGTCAGCGGCTCGGAAACAGCCACCACCTTGAGATTTTCACACAAGAGTGTCTAGAGTTTACAGAGAAAGGTGCGATAACCAGAAAACATCCAGTCAGCGGCAGTCATGCGGGTAAAAACACCCTGGTAATGAGAAAGGAGTGGAACTGCCAGACTCATTACAGCTAACAAGGGGGTGAATACCTTGTCCACCCTGTAAATGGTTCTGGAGGCAAAAGTGGGTCTTCTCTGGTCCTAGTTAGTTAGTTGTGTGTGTGTGTGTGTGTGTGTGTGTGTGTGTGTGTATAAACAGCAGTCAAAGAATGACAGGCAGATGATGTCTCATTTTAACAAATTCAAGTTAGCAGTCAGACTTTGACACTTATGTTGATTTATCCAAAAACTGTTTTTATCTGTCTTGTGAATAATGTTAGACCTAACATTAGTTAGACCTGTCCACGACATAACCACCTTTTTCTTATTTATTTTCTTATTTTTCTTATTTTTACTTTTTATTTTATTTTAAATCTTATTTTAAACATTAACTTTGTCGTTGTATTATTTTTCCCAGACAGTACTGGAGCAACAAACTGAATGGAAAATTTTCTGTAACACTTTACTCGAGGCCATGTTTTTAGTCATTTATAAACACATTCATAATGCATTATAATGCATTCATAAAGCATTATAAACACGGTTATAAATATTTATCAAAAGCCATATTATAAACATATTATAGCCATGTTTATTATGCATTATGAATGCATTATCATTTGTTATGAAAGTGCTTAGAAATTACTAAAAACACAGCCTTTATTAAGGTGTTACCAAAGTTTCTAATGACACCAGTAAAAACTAACTGAAGCTGTAGTATAAGCAGGATGATCATTGGAGGTGAAGGTTAGGAATACTTGCACTCTCACAGGAGTTCATCCCAAGACATCCTGAGCACATGCAGAGATGAAGTGAGACTTCTCCCAAGCCCTGCAACAATCTTATTTTTAGATCCAAATGAGCCTTCTGTCAGATTTTCAAAGACAATTTCACACGGGAAAAAAAAAATCTGAGAAACGTTAATCAAAGTGGAAAATCTCACCTTCACAGCTAGTGATCTCCTCTTTGTACCCAGAAGTGGGGCAGAGGGAACACACATGCAGCCTTGTCCCACATCATCTCTGGGTCCCCACGCAAGCACACGCAGCTGTGGACCCTGCCAGGGATATTTCGGTCCAGAAAACCACTGCTGGTCTTTAAATTTATTGTTATACAGTCAACCGTTCCACAAAGCGAGGGGTTGCGGCCACGGGCCTCTCGCGAGCTGGTCTCCTTGGCGAGCGAAGTCAGCATGTGAGCCAAGCAAAGCAAAGTGAAAAGATACGAGAAGCACGCGGTACAAAGATCACTGCGAGGTCCCTGAGAGAGGCCTGCCGACGAGAGGCCTGCCGACAGCGCGCTTGGCTTCCAGCACCATGCATGTATTTTATACATTTATGAGTTACTGTGGCTTTCGCAAAACTCCAAACCAAAAAAAATTCTCATTCAATATCCTATGTCGATTCCGCAATATAGCAAAACCGCGACAGGAAAAGTCGCAGTGCAGAGGGTTGATTGTATTTATTGTGATAATTGAACTCATGTTTATTGTCTAAATGAAGCACCTTAATTTGTGTTTCGCGTTTAATTTGTGTGTCCCGGTGGTCAGGAGGCCTTGCAGGGAGTCTCATGGTATGGTGCAGTAGCCTCGGTCCTGCTCCTGGCACACGCCCCCCCAGAATGTTTTCATTCCAACCCACACTGCTTTCAACCTGCCACATTCATCATTAGCCTGTTAAGGACCATATAAGCCTGATTAAGGTAGGGTTGGAATGTAAAATATTTGGTAAGCGGGGCACCAGTAACAGGATTGAGAACTGCTGGTATAACATAGCTGACTGTTTACTGTGCCTACAACAATAAACTCGGGAGTCTTGAACATTCTCTAGCATACTGGACATTCTGTGTGTCAGGTGACCTGTCGGAGTGAGATGATTGGCTGTGCCGCCCAGGGCCACGGTAGCGCGAGGAAGCACATGCGGGCCAAATTCAGATAAACCTTCGCTCCGTATCTCTGTTCATCCAGTGATTTAGCACCTACTTAAAAGTGAGACGTAACAAATGGCAGGGCACCTACTTACCCATCGAGGGGATGGGGAGATGATTTAAATGTAAGGTTCCCTCTTTTTTTATTTAACCGCAACACGGCCGCCGGTGGGCTGGCTGACGTTCTGACCGGTTCCGCAGCTGAAACTGCATTACCCCAGAAATGCGCAGGTGCCATGCGAATGGGAATTCCAAGTATTTGTCTTTACTCACGTGGCTAATGAATAGATGGTTTTCACCAGCTTGGAGGCCGGGCCTTTTTCCACAGCTACGCTGGGCCTGATGTCACTATTACTCACTGGCTTATTGTATCGGAGACGCCCAGCTTGCTTCACCCATGTTACTTATAATGTAGGGATGTATATCTGCCTGACAGCCAGCCTCCTGCAAGCCGCAGTAGAGAATTCAGGTCAACGACTTCTATATTTACACACAGGTGCAGATGCGAGTGTGACAGCTAGCAGTTGGGGAGGCGTCCGGACGGGAAGGAGCGCCCTCTGTATCTCCGACGCTAATGAAATGTTTACAGGCCCGTCATCCTTGTTTCTCGAGAGCCCGTGTGCCACAGAACGACCCCATCAATCCCTCGATTACATACCAGCAGTATGAAGCACAAAAAAAAAAAAATCGACAGTAAAAATAAACGCGGTGTCGCTTCAGATTTCAGGGCGGATATCAGCAGCGTGTCATGTAGATGTTGCGTAATGGGATGTGAGATGTTTGAAGAATTCTGGGCTGGACAGCCACCCTGTAAGTCTGGAAAAACTTAAAAGGATACAGGGTGAAAAGAGAAGCCTAATGAAAGTGAGACATCACCAGTCTCAATTCTTTGACCTCCAGCTCCTAGTTTCCAGCCATTTCTTCTGTCCTTGACTGCGGCTCCTGGTGGTATTAAGGAAGACATTCTGCAGATTCTCAAAAGCTCACCGCATCACATAGCTGCACTGTACATCAGATCAGATCGCCATCTTTCCACTCGAGCTGGTCGTCTGTCTGACAGATGCTCTCCACTACCATTTGAGGGAGCTCTGTACGAGGATGGGAAGGCAGTGCCTTGCCACGACCCTCCTGTCCCTTGGGGGTGTGGCCACCTTGCTGGGCCAATCAGATTCAGCCGTAGGCCATCACAAATTTTTCAATGAGCAATTGCAGGGACAGGCACTGGTTCACATCATACTTGTGTACACCGAAGATAGATATAGATGGATGGATGGATGGATGGATGGATGGATGGATGTATGGAAACTTTTTCCTCCCTTTTGTTGCTGGAAAATGGTTAAAGAAAATTATGAGGCCGCCTCCAGTGTTGGTTTCCCACGGCCAACGTGTCCCGGAACAGGCAAGCCCTTTCGTGCCGCAGAGTCCAGAGGCTCATGGAAAAAGTGTTAATCATTTCTCTGGTGGAAGCCCTACCATTACGCCTTCCTCCAGGGCTCCTTGAATCTGTTACATTATTAGATGCTGATGAGCATCAAGCTTATCGCCTGACGGCCGCCTCTGCTGCTGACAGACACTGAGCGCCCTCCCAGCTTGCCCTGTGACTGTGACAGCAGCCCCGTGAGGTCTATGCGGAAAAACCACCTTTAAATAACAAAAAGTTTTTATTTAAAACTTCTATTGTCTTCTTGTGGGGCGCTGTGTGGTTCTGTGGATTAGGACTCGGAAGGTCACTGGTTTAAATCCCATAGCTAGCAGAGTGGGATCTATACTGGGGGCCCTGAACAAGGCCCTTAATCTCATTTTCTCCAGGGGTGCTTGCTGATCCTAATTTTTGGGCTGCCTTAGACAAAAGTGTCTGTGAAATAAATGTAAAGCCTTCATTTAAAGGACAAATGCTTGGTTTCACTGTATGCTGTTAACATTTAGTTATTAAGTAGTCTGTACCCTGTACATTTATTTATGAAAGTGTGCATCCATTTCAAGATGCTTGCTGTAAAAAATTTAAATCCTTAGCTATCCATCCATCCATCTTCTAAGCACACTGGTAGATCATGGCAGGATCAAGCATATCCCAGGCAGCAGAGAGGCAGGAATCACCCTGAACACGATGGTAGTTTGTTGCTGGGTAAACACACACACACATACACCCAATATAGGCAATCGAGAGATGCTAAATTACCTAATTTTTCGACTACAGATAACAGGTTACAAGCAACATGCAAACTCGCACGCAGTCTACGGCCATGACTCAAACCTTTAACCCTGGATGTGTGAATCACAACCTAAATCCATTACTGTAAATAATAAGAAAAATAAATAAATAAAATAAGCTGGTAGTGTCCAGGGTACGTATGGATGTGTGAAAACAGGTTAAGGTATCATAAGTTCACTGTCATTAGCTGGCTGCCTTGCTTACAGGACAGCTGTGCTGGTAGCTCCTGTTTTTAGATTTAGGGAACAGACGTTCCTCCCAAAAGCTGCTCCCAAAGGTTCTGTCAGACTAGGTCAGATCTAAGCAGGGCAACCTTAGAAGTTTAGAACCTTAGAACCTTATTCGCCTGGTGTTCTGCTAGAAGTGTTTTGAAGGCTTACGGTTGTATGATGCTTGACCAAATCTTCCTCAATGCCGTATGCGAAGAAGACGTGCTATATATAATGAAATTAATCGACAGCCAGTTTCAGTCCCCGATATGAATCATTACTAGCTAACAAATGCTGTATGAAGTAGCTATGAAATGTGCCTGGTGGTTTAACGTTCATTTCAGCAATAGCGGTGTCTATGTGCTGTGTGGTGTCGATACCTTGTGGTCACTCAGACAGGTGGTCCCCTCACCGGCTGTTGGTGGAAGCCCATGTGGATACATTTACCTACAGTTAGGTTACAACTGCCAGCCCCTTGAGGGTACAGCCCCAGTGACAAGCAATTGTACCCTTAAAGGTATAAATTGTTACTTTTTTTCTAACAGCACTGCACAGCTGTTAATCAACAAGTAAGTCAGTACTAAACAAATAAACTCTAAAGACTGCAGAAGAGATGACATCCTGGGTGACTGAAATGTTTCTCACTTTACCCAGCTCATGAGAATGAAAGAGTTTTTATTCGACAGGTCGAAAAAGATGAACAGCGTAATTAAATGATTTTAGGATAGTTTCAGATTACAAACTGAAGTAAAATCAATCACATTAATAAGCAATCAAAGTCACCCAGCAATGCATTACTGTTACCAGGCAACTGCATCTTGAATGAATTTGTGTTCAGGAAGAGCTGCATTTGTGATGGATACGGACAATAACACATGCTTGGGAGAATTCCACCGAATGATTTTCACATAAAGACCCAAGCACCCGAAAAGTCTTGTGTCCACAGTTGCAGAACCAAACGCCGGAGATGGAGGGAGATTTATGGGGGTCGTAATCATTATTTATGGGGCACATATATCTGTTTAATTTAAAATGTTTTGTGTCGCATTGGTTTCTCAGAGGGCCGTCAATGGCAGCAAAGTGAAATTACAATAACACCGACTAAGTAAGTTCTGCAGTGGTGCATTATTCTGCGTCTGTGGTAACAGCCATGCTGTTACGAGCTGTTTTAACTTTGCACTGGGAGAAGGACAATCTGAGAATACGGCGGCAGTTAGTTAGTGCCAGCTTTTCTTTTAAGGTTCCCCGGAACATCGCTGGCTTTCACGTTGATTTTGCTCCTCGTGTTGTTGCCTGTGATTTCCTCCTCTGAGCCGTCGTCAGTAAGTGGCCCAAGGAACCGTGTTCCAGATGGATGCAGCTCAGACTGGGTGAGTGGTTCCTGGAAATGGAGGGGTGGATTCACACATCCAGAGTCACGTGTGTGTGTGTGTGTGTGTGTGTGTTTCCAGTACATCTTGGTCCTACCACAATGTTCCCTTGAATCAGGTAGTTATTTTACACAAGTTTCTTTCATTATTCATCTCCTTTTATTCATTTCCTCTGCATTATTGTGATTTTATTTTTATTATTTTTACCTTGCATGCAACTTGCTTGCAAGGCCTCATACGTTGTTTTGTTACATTTTTAAATATGTTACTGTATCCATTTCTGTGTGTCACATTTATATTTGGAGCAATACTTCACATCAGAAAAATATACATTTCATAAACACACGCATATACAATTTAGCTGCTGTGATTGTGATTTTTACTGCAGTGCCGTTTCCAAACTGATGTCATCCATTTCAGTTGTAAAAAAAAAAAAAAAAACCTGTTTCATATTTTGCTTTGCAAACAAATAAGCTGTGAGGATATACGGTATGGCAATTTTCAAAATATCTGCCACAGAAGCACTATTGGATAAATTAATTGCTTGCAGTTCAACGATTTTTAAAGCAGTACTGTATTAAGCCCAACAGAGTTCTTACAGCAAGTGTGGCAAAAATCAAATTAACTTCATTAACCATTAATATACATAAATAATCGAAATCCCTTCTGCCCTGACCAGAATAAACAGTTAAAGGATGGATGGATGGATGGATGGATTTATTTTTCAAAATAACATCTGTTTTTTATTACTTAAACCACATATGTCCTCTTATTTACCAATTCTATGAGTCTTCTTTCAAACTTCAAGAAGCCTTTAATGTTGAAACGTACCGCTGTGGCACCTACACACCTCAAAGCTTTAAATTAAAAAACAAAGTAAATGCCAATTCTTTTAAATAAACATCTTCAGCAGTAAACTTGTTTAGTTAAACACTTAGATGGCACTAAAAGCAGCATTAATTTAAATATGCAGTATGAGATTCCCTTGACATTTGGAATCACGCTTTGAAGGCACTGCAGTTTGACTTTGCGCACCAGTCTTAATATCTCTCTTGACAATACTAGTCTGAGGTTCAGAGAGGTTCATCTAAATATATTTTCCCCAATTAGCTATTTCTTGCTAATAAATCCTGGATGTAGATGCCTTCCAAAAAGGCAAGAGACGCTAAAATGTAGATGTACTGTAGCAGCCAGAGGCCAGCAAACTGATGAGAAACAACATGAAGATAATTGTAGGAGTCCCAGCAAACGCACATTATGAGTCCAATGTGGCAGCTAGCCTGACACTCTGCTCTTTATTTTTGCTTAATTAGTCACTTAATTTTCGCTAACATTGAGGTTTTACATATTCCAGAGTAAAAAGACCTTCAGATAACAAAAAATTATGTCAACAAGGATTGATAAATGAATATGTAATTATTATATTTCATGCCTCCATGAACTGAAGGCTTTCTTTTCAAAGAACTAATACCCCAGAGGTAGAAAACAGGCAGTGAAGACTTTATCTGAGTTCTTTTACGAGCGCAGTTGAGGGTCCCAAAAGGGCAGAGCCATGCGTGATGACGCCATAATTATGGGAAAAGTTGTCATTCATGCATTTAGCGCGACTATTAAATTCCGTCCTAAATGTATGTAACTAGGAGCAATGCCTCTGGGGCAGACTAGCACAGAGCCATGAAGGAAATACCAGCCTCTTCATTTATATGGTAAGTGGGATGGCGTTGGAGCCAGGGAGAGCTGACAGGGACCAGATCGTCATTGCCTACCTGGCACCTGTTTTGTCTTTATAGACGACATATTGCCCCCCCTCCCCCCCAAATAAACAGGGACTCACGCCTTAAGATGTTCCTGAAAATGCGTCGTTTGATCCACTGCTATTCTTCTAGAAATTTCATTTCAGATGTACTAGCTGGGTCTAAAACACAAGGTCTTTCCGCTACATGAGGCCCCTGTCTAAGCATGTGCTGTTGCAGGTTCTGTCCCAGACAAAACAATCCCCCCCCCCCCCCCCCCCCCCACAATGAGAAGCTATTATCCAACATGTGATTTAAGCCCCCTATACCATTTTGTGTGCTATTCACCTCACTTGTACATCATAAAAGCATATTCTACACGAATAAACGTAAATATATACGCTAAGTTCGGCATGCAAAGGGAATCAAATATGCTAAAATGTTATGAAGCTGAATACATAGACTTATACCCACCGCATTTTTTAATTGCTGGTAATATATTACTAAACCATTCTTTAAATGTACCCATGTCACTGTTTATAATCCACCTAGCTAGTGTATCAGAGTAACATGCTAAATAAAACTATAAAATCTATTAATATCTAATAAGGTTACTAGAACTGAATCACATTAGCTAGTCAGCATATATCTTCTTTATTATCTAGGTAAGTATCCTGATTAATTCATTGAAGTTACTGGCCCAAATATTCCCTTTATATCACTTGTTACTGGGAGTTGGGAGGGATCAAAAACATGGACTGTATGAGGGTCCCGGAGGACCGGATTGGAAAACACGGATCTATATTATTATATCTGCATACAGGTAGCATACCGATTTTTGGGCTTGAATCTTGCCCAGATTTGCATACTCTCCCCTTATATCTGTAGGCAGTCCTCTTCACACCCTGCCCCCCTCCCCCCCCATTGTCCAAAGACATACATTTCAGGTGATTTAGAGAGTCCATTGAGCTCCCTGTTTGACAGTGTGTGTGAAAGGGTCTCCAGATGTATTTCTGTCCCATCAAGCAGCTTTGACACTGGATCACTGTGACCTTCGGTGGAAAAGCAGCGACTGAAAGCAGATATACGGGTAGAGAATAATACAGACGTGCTGGGTGATAGCAGGACGGTGATGCCAATGATAATCTGTTTACGGTTTACTCTTCAGCGATGAGTCTGCTGTAAATCGATAACCCCGGCGAGTCAATTCTCCTATTAAGAAGCCCCCAGCAGAAAGGTACCTTGCCGAACAAAGGACATTAGGTTGCGTTTCCAGGTCCAATGACAGCCACTGTCTATTTCAAAGCAATAGATTACTTACTAAGAATTGGTTATCTAGTATAGTTAAGGGCAAGTCAGGAAAAAATGATGATGTCCCCCTTTTAAAGTCAGCCCGGCACTTCTTTAGCTGTTAAGGTCAGCATCCAATCACAGGCTACTTATCAGCACCAACAAAAAGGGCTTTTTCATGGACAAAGATTTGTATGCTTCAGCCAGGCACAGACATCAACTTTTGTCTTCGGTCTTCGACAAAGAAGGGGCGGAAACACAATGCCGAAGGCAGCATCCTGGGATGCATTTCCCAAAAGCATAGTTGCTAATTACATTAGCAGCTTACATGGTTGGGACCATGCAACTGAATGGGTCCAGCTATGCATGTTGGAAACAGGAGCTTTCGAGAAACGCGCCCCAGGCCAGAAGTGGCATACCGCTAATAAGAAACCCGACATGCTCTTTCATCTGCAAGGGGACCTGAGGAATATCACACAGAATTGTGTCCTACATCAATATGCTCTCAAACCAAGCCTGGTCTGGTCCTCCTCGATGAAAGCCTGAGAATTCAGCTTCAAATCCCAGCAAGCAGTAGATGAGACTGAATTGCTGACTTCAGCTTAAGAGCCACGCAACTCAGCCGGCATATTTGCAAAAAAAGAAAAGAAAAAAAAAACAATGTTATTTCCTTTCCTGGTTATTTTCTGAATCGAATTAATCAATGGCTCATTTTTAGGGAATTAATTGAATACATGTGTAGCCATCAATCAAATACATTTCAGTAACATTTCTCCGTACCTTTATTTATTTTATTTTTTTGCATGTTTCTGGCATATTTTAAATTATTGCAGCCCAAAATAAAACTAAATTTGATAAGGCTGAACTGCTTTGCCCATTATTGATTCTTGTCCTCAGGCTAGCTTGTTTGCTGCAAAAACAGCCCACATGATGTAACATAATAGCAGGCCTGCAAGGCAGCGTAAGATAATGCTGTGTGTTCTGTGCACTTTGATCCAGCAGCAATCACTCACACAGCAAAACTCCTCTGAAAGGGGAAGGTGTCTTGTCGCCATGGTGTCATAGCCCTCGCATCCTCATTTCTCGGCAACTGTATCTTGTGGCTAATTGTACAAGGTGGAATCACTCTAATTGTTAAGAGGCTCGACAGCACGTCATTAGTGCAAGCGCCAAACACTTGTTTATCACAGTGAGACATATATATGATTGTCTTAATTAATGTTGATGCAGGAATGCAGTTTTGCGGTGTGAAAAAGCTGATATCATCCATTGATGCAAAGCAACGAGGTTGCTAATGTCACAGATTTTTTTCCTTCATTATACAAGCTGAAGACGTGTGCTTAAATTAATCACCACAATTAGCAATGGATCTCATTCTTTATTTATTTTACGCCTGATCTTTCTCCAGAATTCTATGAACAATGTGAGGTTTAATAAACAATTAGACAAAATGGTGGCTGTCTATGGATGGAAGGAAATGAGTGAAAGGGGGATTGGGGAATATCATCTTGAATAGGACACTTTTGTCTTGTATTTTGGAGTTTATGTTGTGTATAATAATATCTGAATTATGTAGCTGTTGGCAGGAGGCAGAGCTGTGGCGTAGGGTTGGGTCGCATGCCTTTCGTATTGTCGCGAACAGTAAGTGGTGGGCTAGCTTAATACAACCCAGCTGGTCCTAATCAGCCTCATTATGACTGAGGTTAAGTGGTTCAGCTGAGTGCTGGTTTTTCTGCTTTGGTAAGAATAGGTCAGTGGCACATGCGCCAGCTCTCATAGCGTGGTGTAAAGCTTTGGTTTGTTGGGTTTTTATATTTGTCCCAGAAACAATTCAATATGCAGACCCCATAATATTGAAATCACCTTATGATTCATGCTTAAATTTTCCCTTAAAATTGACCTCTTGGGGTTTCTCGTGTTTTTTTTTTTCTAACCATTTTTAAGTGGTTTAAAAACTAAATTAACCGAAAGTCTTTATCTAGAACTACAGGAGGAAAAGGAACTTTTCTCCAAATTTATCCCAGGCTAAAAAGTTTACTTCTATACAATATAAATAAATGTTAAATTATATGCAGACATACCCAAGATTTGACATTTGCCCCATAGGAAATGTCTATTGCAAAAGCGTAGTAATGATATCCATGTAAATGAATCACCCATTTCCCTGTAATGCTTATAGAAATATTTCCTTCTTTCTTAGCTTGAAGGCTTGGGTAAGACTATTGATTTACATGCTGGCTGAGCTCTGCTTTACAAGGCAGCATGAAACCAAAAGCAATTAAAAGTATAATATAGATAAATCAACTTCCCCAGCGGGATACTGCTGTGGTGCATCCTGGGTAAATATCGCTCATAGCTTTATGTATAGCTGCTTTACAGCCTCTTCAAAACGCTTAGTTTGTGTTTATCGTCGTGAGATGTGAGATTCTTCATTTTTATCTTGGTTGTCTGTCATTCCACGATGAGGAGAGGCCGCGTTAGTACAATTTCGGAACAGCATTTAAACCTCAAGGTGGGCTGTGTCCTTCCATTTGTTATAGCGCCACCTTCTGGAAACCCTGGGAACTCATGAGAGTACCCATCCATGCTTGCTGGTTTTGGGCACTAAAGCAGCAACTGTCAAAAATTCCTTAGCAACCATCTGTGCCATCAAGTGAAGTGTCAGGAACATTCAGATTCCAACAGTTTAGTTGAGAAGCATGACTTGGTTTGCACTGCACTGTCAGCTAATGAATAATGAAATATTCAGACACTTTTTAAACCTGCCAATGAATGAGACACTCTTGATAACCACTAATCTAACTGTAATTTAAATACCTTGTTTTTTTTCAGTTGTCACTGTCTGTGGTTCAAATCTGTTCCTTTTTTACCTGTTGATCAGCTTTTATTTTCGGGGAAAAAAGAAGAACAAGCAGCCTAGTGTGATCTATCATTCTATTTTCGCTACTTCACTGGCATCAGTAATGATCATGTCCGGGTGGTTTTAAAGTGATTTTATTCTAACAAGCAGTATGAAGGCTCAGTGCTTTCCTCTCACACGCTGAAAAAAGGTGAATTGGTGTTTGATTAGTGTGTGATTATGTATATGGATGTGCCTCACGATAGACTGGCATCCCTTATAGGTGCCCTGTGCTTCGTGGGATCAACCTCTGGTTTACCATGACCCTGTTCTGCACAAGGGGTTATGGATGGATGGATGGATGGATGGCTTTGCATCGCTTTGGTTAGAATTACAGAATGCTAAGAGGGTCAGAGTGGAACCTGTTATTGTGAGATATTTAGAGAATCAGGTCCTTAAACAAATGGACGACCTATTTGTCTTTTTGCACAAAAACAAGTGATGTTAATTCATCAATAATTCATGGAATTAATATAATTAGCTAGAAGGTCAGTGATGATGAAGGGGCTCCACCATTATCTACTAAACATCATGAAGAATCCAGCTTTCATTTAGCTGTGTTTTTTTCCTCTGTTTGTAACGGTTCTCCCAGTGATGCGTTAGGATTGCTACAACACGGCCAAAACTACAAAACGATGATTTTAAATTCACTCATTGTAGCCTGTAAAGAGGAATGGGGAAATAAATAAACATAGATCTGCGTTTATGCTTGATCAACAGGTCCTTTCCTGATTTCTGGGCAGTCATCCAGTACCTTGGCTACGCAAACCAGCTCAAAGAGAAATGTCACCAAATCTGCATTGCGTGTGGCCTTTTCTGGGTTATGTCCTCTTAAAATCTGAAGGAAGCCACGTCGCCAGTGAATCCCTCCTCACACTTGAATGCCATCTGGTCTTGTCACTCAAGAGATTAACTGTATTATTCCCGTACACTGGCTTTGTGCTTAACTGATTTTCCTGAACTTTCAGAAACATTGGTACCGTACTACTCAAAGATCCTGCTTTGTGACCTTGAAAGGCAACAGCAATCGTTTTATACGTCCAGACTCTAGAATGTCTACAAAACTCTAACAGTTTACTAACGGTCGCATAATCAAATTCATGACTGTTTATTTATCTTAATGCAGCCCATTTCAACTCACTCTCCACTTGTCATTGCTGACAGAAAAGGCCAGCGAGTGCAGCCCCTATCAGAATGGGGAACCATATTTCCATGGCATTATAGCTGAAAGAACAGAACAGTGAAATAAGATTCTAAAGAACACTGTGTGTCGCATGCCACAGCAATCCTAATGAATATGCATGTGCATGCAAATGAGCTTTGTGTGAATCAACATATGCAGAAGTTCCACCCGGAAAGTCTGATCTGCTTTCACTCAGTAGGGTCTGTCAGATCGTATTTTCAAAGGGGGGCTTTTGAATTTAAATCAAAATCTATTTAAAATTCAAAAACAATTGCAATTAAAATAGACACTGAAGTACATATACCTTTTCAGTGTTTGTGATGATTGATTGTGAAAGCCTCGCACGGACAGAACCAGCTTAAAAAGTTGGAGGTCAACCTTGACTGCCCCCTAGTGGTGTGACTCTATGAGGATAGCAGGGGAACTGCATAGGCACACTCTTTCCTTGAGAAAAGGCTCAAGGGAGTTTTACTTACACAAAAATATTCTGAGGATAGAAATAAAAATGACTGGTTCAAAGAGACAACCAATCAGTTTGTAGAGGAGGTAGGTCCAAGCAACTAGAGGAGGTGGGACCAACCAATCAGATGTCTTGGTCCCACCTCCTCGGGTTGCTTGGACCTACCTCCTCTACAATCCGATTGGTTGTCTCTCTGAACCAATCATTTTTCGTTCTGCCTTCAGAACATTTTTGTGCAAGCAAAACTCCCACAAGCCAAGAAAGGTTTCAAAGGTATCACTGCAGTCTCCCCCTAGTTTGGCTGTTTCTCTTTGGTGTGGAAATGCTTTGTGCTCTGTCCCATTGGTCCCCCACACCTGGCTGAGTATACTCTCCTCAGTCCTGTCTCAACAGGGTCTCTGAGGTAGCTATGAGCTATTTTTTCCCCTTTATGTCTTTCTAATTTAAGCGGAAGGTGGACTGGTTACATTATGGCCAGCCTAAAGACTTCACTGAAGTACGTAGCTTGTACCCGACACAATGCAATCATGCTGGGAAGATTGCAATTTAGGTCCTGACGCATGTCGTGGAATATTGAGAGGGGATGTGGGCATAGCTCAGATTCCCAAAGATTTTGTGCTGTGATGTGTGCAAGGCTGAAACATTCCTGTGAAATAAAATCCTTCCAGCCATCTTCTAATCACTTATCCTGATTCACTAAGATCCTTAGCACTATAACACAAAATGCAACCTTAACTAACAAGAAAACTCGCCTGAAAGGGGTCTAAACAAAGTGCATTTACATTGAAAATAACTGGATCCATTAAAACTGATATTTAAACTGGAATCAAAAGAACACAGACACCTCCTCTGGAAATGGCTGGGATGCATTTAAAGCTTTAAATGTCAGACTGAAACGAGAGAATGTTATTTAACATCATTAAATGCTGATATTACGGTTATTATGTTAGGGCTCGAATCATTCTAGACATTTTTATGATTTTTATCTTCTTTTTTCCCTTTAAAAATTACACTTGATGATAAGTGCCGTGCTCTATCAAAGTTTCGCTGCTATTATCTACTGGGGGGAGGACGTCACCGCGGATAAATTCAAACGATCCAGTAAAATTGAGGTAAATAGCAAACATAATGAGCTCAAGGCTCCTTTAAAAGCTGGAAAAAAGATTCAGAAACCAGGCACTGTGCTCGTGTGGGGCACTTCCGCAAACTGACCCCGAACATCCATAATTAGCTATAGCTAATTGCTGAGTGTAAAAGCTGAGTGTAAAAGCTGAGTGTTATTAGGAGATTCGGTAACACTTGTGTTAAATACAGTAATACACTCTAAATGGATGGATTAACCAGAAACTAAGTGCCAGTAACTGATCCCATGTTTTTTCATCATTTCTGGGGGCCAGTGACTGACTCAGCGGACTTAAGTCTCTGAGCCTGCGATGGGAACGTCACCGGATTGGGCCCCAGCCTCGGCAGAACAGTCACATGTCTGCGGGCCCTTGATCGAGGCCCTTAACCCCCCAGGGGTGCGGCCTGTTGCCTGACCCTGCACTGTGACCCCCAATCTACGGAGAGTAAGATGGGCTTGGTAAAGGGATGAATTTCAGTATACCTGATACTTGTTCCAATGCACCTGTATTAGTATTTATAAAGGATACATCTTTATCTTTTCATTAATCGATTAATCATTAATCAATAATAACAGTTATTATATTTGTTCATTATTTTTACATGAGTAGTAACTAATTTACAAAGTTACTTGTGCCTCTTCAAGTAGTTTTTCCGGAGATCCTATGGGAAAATGGTTGATGATTGAATGCTATTGAATGAGTAAGTCATCATATAAGAGGTCAAAGGGATGTTTCAGAACTAGCAGTCCTGGACAGCTCCCTTTGAGCAGATTGCTGTCACGCTCAAACTCAGCTAAATCAAAACACTGAGTGGTGGCTCTGCTAGAGGAACCAGCTCTTATTTTCATATTCTCACCCCGTTGATCTGGGGAGCGTTCAAGTTAGAGAGAATCCGAGGAACAAACAGGACCGCTGGTTTCCTTTTGGATTTTGCCATGATCCGTTAAGACCTTTGAAACAGTTCCCAGGATTCAGTGACAGGAAAATGAAGTTACCGGGAGGGACACCGTATTTCCATGTCACATTTGCAATTGCACTAGGTTTTTTTTATATAAGAAAATTCCAGTCCATGTCTTTGTGTGACTGCCACCCAAAAAAAAGACAATATATACCTTTGTTTGTCACTGGGGCTGTACCCTTAGCTGTAGATATTTGTACCTTTGATGATGCAGAAATGGATTATGGGCAACATTTTTGTACCATTGGGGTACATTAATGCTGTTTGTAGCTTGGGGATGTTCCTTAGAGTCCAGTTCAGTACCTTAAATTAGACTAAAAAGGTACTTTTACCTACAGCTAAAGGTACAATTGGCAGACCCGTGAGGGTACAGCCCCAGTGAGAAGCAAAGGTACAAACCGGTACCCTTTTTCTGACAGTGTATACAGAATATCCGAGGGTGTGAGTATGTATTTTCTATTACCCCCAGAACACATTTTCAGTTGGATTGAATTGTGAGTTTTTCAATGAACTGCCAGGGCCAAGTTGTAAAAAGCTTTTCATCAGATTGATTTGTATCACCTTGTGAAGTGAAGCCCGCAGTAACCTTTTATATCAAGCTGTGACTTTATCTATTTTTTCATCTTTATCCTCTGCCCCGTCCAACCAGTCCCCCCCCCCCCCAAAGCCACACCCTCGGGCCGCATCACTGAAAGTCAAGCTATTACCAACTGCGCATTTATAGGAAATAATTGTGCTTATGCATTGGAAGTTCTCTTCTCTATAAATACGCAGATGCTTGTCTCAGCCCCAGCTGCTTGGAAGCGCAGCGGGAGAACCGGCTATGGGGGGAGCATCTGTGCAGAGCTCCCAGAATGCCTTTCAGCAAGCTGCTCTAAGCGACACGCGCTCCCCAGGGGCCCCGGTGCCCCAGCGCCCGGCCGGAGTGCCGCCGCGTCGCGCTGCCAGGGGGGGACAGAGCAGCGGCAGCTGGACTCCGACTCACGTTGCCCTGGTACCAGTCTAAACTGCTGGGATTGAGTTAGATGCAGGTGGGGCCCCGTTGGATTCACAAATCAATAAGCGATTTGACAGCTTCCCCCGCCACCCTTCCTTAATGAGCGTTACCACACTGACTGCTGCCGTTGTTCGACAAATGAGAATTACTACCCACCATCTCCTTTTCAAAACTGCTACTTTGGAAGGCAGGCAGAGAAAAATGTCGCTTCACAGAATCTGCTGAGCCGTTTATGATCCAGTGCAAAGATTATAGCTATTTGATTCTTTTACACCATTAATTCCATTTCATTTCTGTTCTATATCTTAGAAGAGGAAACTCAGTTGGAGTCGGTCTCTTGGCTGTTTTCGAGTGACGTTATCAAGGATGAATGTCAGTTATCATTAAACACTTGCTGAGGGAAAAATATTTCCCGGCTTTGACTTGTGTCTATTTGGCTGTTTGTGGCCTAAATTCATCAATTAATTGCAATGTGTGGTACTACTAATGATGAACGATATATAGAATATATGCTTTTTCATTAAGGTCTGTCTATGTGCATTCCGACCAATCAGATGGTGGTCATGTAACCGGCTTGGTTTGGTCACGCTTTCCATCCTCTTAGTAAGTAGGGCCACGTCAGTGTGGGTACGGCTCGGGTTCCTGGTGCTTATTGCTAGTAGAAGGCTGAGATGCCACCTTGCCAGTCATGGCCAATTTTATTTGTCTTTGTTCACCTGTTGGTCAATCCCCATGCAAGGCATTTTCCACTGGCAGTGTTGTAATTAGCATAATAATCCTCTCGAGGTCATAAGTAAGAAGGGTGTATATTCCGGGCTGTAACTTGCCTACAGGTAACATCACACGCTTTATATGTTCTCTTAAACAAAACGAGGCGTCACCTGATTCCGATGTAACCATTTAGCTCTACAAATGCATTTAGGCCAGAAGATCCACACTAAATGCCACAGGAGGACAAACTTCGCAAGTTTAAAACCCCATGCCATAGTAACATATATATATATGACGACGTCTGAACAGGAGACGAAGACAGCATATGGTGGAACGAAAGCGAAGGAACTGTGATCTAGCCGAAGCCTTCTCGTCCTTGTCCATCTCCAACACAGAACACCAGTAAGCTGCCTTTGCTATCCCAGCAGAACCGCTTCTTTCACTGCCCTTATCTCTCAGTAGCACCCAGACACGCAGGACAGTGAAAAAGGGTCTGACGGAACCACTTGGAAGCTGGTTTATCCATCGGGAGGAGGGTGACCCTGCACTTCACGGTGTGGTGATCTCTGGCTCCAAGCCCCGGACTAATGTGCTAATTCTCTAGCTTTTTATTCCCAGCCAGAGTCATTGCATCTATTTTCGCCTGTTTGTTTTTCTTTGTCTTTCCGATGCTGTCGCCAGGCCTGCACCACATCCACTAATGCGTTTCCGCAAAGCAAACAAACGTATCTGTGCCGGGCAGCCCGACGCAGCCGGCAAACTCCCTCACTGCCGTTGTTGCGAACGTGGGATTATTTCCCATTTAATTCTACTTCTATTCCCCCTATTTATGAGGCAATTGGGGCCTTAATGGACTTTTATCTGAACTCGACTCCAGCTCCGCAGTGATCTTGCAAATATGTAGTTTATGAACAATAAGTGTCACGTCTTGCAGGACGAAAGACTGGAGGGCAGGCGTTTTGGGCGAGACAAAAGGGGCTTTACTGGAACAAAACGAAACAAACAGGGGCTGCAAATAAACAAGACCAGGGGGGATCAAAACGAAAAGGCCAGACGTTGGAAGGACACAGGCTTGCAGACGGAGCGACGTTAATGACAGGAACAGCAAGGATGAGACAAACAGGTACTTAAATACATAAACTAACGTGGGGCAACAAGCGTCTGGTGTGTCCCATTGGGCCACATGAGGGAGGGGACAGGAGGGTCAGGCAGATGTGGGGGGCAGGATGTGAAAATAATGTAAGTTATTTATATTGACTTATACTGACCTGGGGGGTGAAAATGAAGCCCTTTCCAATAGTACAGTGCCCTCTAGGCTAGCATGCCACCCCTGCTAACGTCCTGTTTGACACCTGATAAGACAGACATGAAGATGCACTGTTTTCTTTTCAAAGCTCCTTTCTTCCATTCATTTTCCCCCCTGAGGTAGACACGACCAATCAAAAGCAGCTCCTCACTGGCTCCCGCCGAAAGGCAGAGCTTGCAACCAAAAAAAAAAAAAACACACATAAATGTCCCTTTAAATTCTCTGGGAAACTGCGAAACCCAATTTGTGATTCCTGACGGATACTGTGTGGTTCCACCAGGGCTGCTGTACCGTGAATAGAACTTTTATTCAGTACCGCGCTGTAAAGGTTTCTTTAAAGGATTTTTTTTTCCATAAGAGATTTTCAAGCTGTAGCCAAGTCTCTTGAAAATGTCTCAGATGTGTCTGATAGCTGTAGTACTAATCCAGTTAAAACCAAAACTAGTTCTATGTGAAGTTGCTATGATATAAAATGAATATGGTTTTTTTTTGTGAAATCAGGGCTAAATATTAATAATATACCACACAAATATCACATATCTTTCTTAAGTTCTTCTTCAGTGCAGGTTTGCTTATGGGAGTTTTACTTACACAAAACTGTTCTGAGAGAAGAATGAAAAATGATTGGTTCAGAGAGATAACCAATCAGATTGTAGAGGAGGTGGGTCCAACCAATAAAATGTATTGGTCCCACCTCCTCTAGTTGCTTGGACCCATCGCCTCTACAATCTGATTGGTTATCTCTCTGAACCAATCATTTTTCTTTCCGCCCTCAGCAAATTTTTGTGTAAGTAAAACTCCCACGAGCTGCAGGCACCCTGTGCACCAGTCTGAAGCCAATCCCAGGATGCACTGGGAATCACCCCCAGGAGGGCATGTTAGTTAGTCGAAGCATTGTTTCCCCAAAAACATTGTGGAAGACAACTCATGCAAATACATGTAAGAACACGTAAACTCCACACACAGGGGGCAGGTTTCAAACTGCCAACCCCTGGAGGTGTGATGCTACAGCGCTAAGCATTGGGCCTCCACGTCACTAACTAATGGTGATGTTACAGCAGCTCCCAGAAGTCTGCATGCCGGAACAATCTGAGCGTGTTTAAAGCTTCGCCAGCCGTTTGGTGCCTTATTTAGACCAGGGAGCTCAACCCAAGTCGAACTGAGATGCGACGTCGGCGGGATTTCCAGCTCTTAAACAGCTCTGGGACAACCGAGAATGCTCCAGTTGGCAGAAATATTCCTGGGTCACAAGCAGCCCGACTGCCCTATTCCAAACCTCAACGAGGAGCATAGATGTGCGACAACGCTCACACGTCCTACTTTGCAAGATTTTGAGCGATAACCGTTTACGCCTATCTTCTGGAACTTCTTTTCCCCATAGTGCAGGGTTGCCAACTCTCACACATCTGGTGTGAGACTTGTGCTTTCAGACTCTCACATTCACACAACAAATCTTCTGGCAAGTCTATATTATTCCATTGTAATCCTAAAATTATCTACATCAAAAATGTTGGGGTAGTTTGCAAACCATACGGGCTATAGGTAATAAAACTGTTACATACATGTAAATACATGTGCATGTGTGTGCAGACTTGTCTAGAATTGAAAATCTCGCTCCAGCCAGCTGACCGAAGCTACCGACTCTGATAGTGCCAAGCTGATTAAAACATACTTTTATCTTTCCAGAACGACGTTATCTAATTACCCAAGGCCGCATTTACTGCTAAATCGACGAGTTAAATCAACAACTAGGGCAGCGGTAGAAGAGCCTTGCGGTGTGATCGCAAACCGAGAACAACACTTCCAACGATACTTTAAAAAAAAACTTTTAAATCCGGTTCGCTGTCTGGCATTTACACGGAAGGCGATGAAAAATTAATGAACATGAATAATAATCCCCTCTTTGTTTCATTTAGAGACTTTTTATCCGCAATAGATTCCCAACCGGTCATTAAAACACCGATAGGTGAGCCAGGCGGCAGCTTACAGACATTACGCTTTGATGGTGTCATTTGCTCCCCGATTTCCCCTCCCTTGCTTTTTAATGTACAGCTAAGCGGTAATTAAATGAAACTTAAAGGCAAAAAGAGGCGTTAATAGTCACCGGCTTCTGGAGCGTGTTCAGACTGGGGAGGGAGGGGGGAGTAGTACGGGATCGCAGGGAGGAGGAGGCAGCAGCTGCAGGATCCGGCAGCGAGAGCAGACATTAGTCTCCCCCATCACGGTATGAGCACTGGGAGGGAATTAAATGTTGGAGTGAAGAGAGTGAGGCGATGACACAATGCAGGGGGCCATTATGCCTCCTAAATGACAGATCCCCGCTGCTGAGTGATACCCGGCCGTAATTCCACCTCCAGGTTTATGGGCATCATTATCCTGCTCCCCGCAATGCAAAATCGTTCTTGCTTCTCAGCGTATTTGTGCAAATGTAGTGTCTGTTACTTTCAGGTGAAGCCTGACAGCCTAAAGCAACAATGTAGTTTGCCCGTTAAATATCCGCTTCTCAAAGAGCACAGTCTTATTATTCACTATAAATGCGCGCCAGTTAAGGGAGGCATGGAATGCCGTTTTGAATTACAGATGGGTCACGTGACGCTAATCAATAAAAACACACACAAAGCCATGCCAAGCCCATCGGCCGGTTCATTAACACACAATGTGCCCGGTTGAGCGATGACGATAATTAACAGGCACAAACAATGTGGGTGTTAAGGTTCTGATTATTCTGACTCAGCTCAACTTGATACAAGAGACCAAAGGCACCTCACATGCCCACGTTACAACATAAATAGCTGTTATTATTATGATTACTATCTGGAAAGATGCATTTGAGTTTCTGTTCAGTTTTGCCACCAAAACGAACACGTGCAGGCAAAGACATTCTGTAATCATTTAATGAGTAATTTGGACCAGTTTGTTCTAAAGGCACTGAGCTTTGGACGTTGGTTGACATGTTCTGCACAGCCGAAATACAGGTGTGGTCATTTTCATTGAACATGAAAAGATAAATAGATTGATCAATCAGTCGTGAAACAATTGTACACTGGGGCAAAAATGGACCACGCTCCCCCCCCCCTTCCAAATTCACATCTAGGGCCGGCATGCCTACGCCAGTTGCAGTAGTTGTAGATGATGAAATTTAAGTAGCTCCCAAATGTCGTACCCATCATGCACTGCAGTAGCTAGTAAATTCTACAAATGTGCTTTTTTCATGAAATACATGCTTCAACAACAGTTTGACTGCAGAACATTACAAGCTATTACATTTCAAAATTGTTTTAAGTATTGTACCAAATGTTTTTTTGTGTGTGTGTGTGTGTGTGTGTGTGTGTGTGTGTGTGTGTGTGTGTGTGTGTTATGACCCCCACCATAATGAGATTGAAAATACATAAAATGAGAGATATAACAATAAAATGTCAGAATTTTATGCAATATGCTTGATTTTGTTTCTCATAGATGTTTTGCATACGGTCAGAAGAGGGGGCTCTCAGCATCATGAGGGGGGGCCTGGTCCTTGGGCCAGCTGCCCTGGCTGTCCCGCCTACCAGTCCAGATAGATAGATCATGCAGGCTTTGCATTGTGTTATATATTCTTTATCAAACACAAAGGTTACAGCATGAAACAGGCCCCATTGTCCTTGTGGCAGAGCTGTATGTTGAGCTGTATGTTTTCAGAGAAGGCTCATGGTTCTTCACAAAGCTGTTTAGATGTGTTCGCGACTTCATGGATGCTCCTGAGTACATCCCAGATTTACTCTCTTAATATAGCATTCCCGGCGGACGGCAGAGGTGGGCGGTGAATGGCCATCACTCATCCCACGTCTGGCCACATCCTCGTCGGAGAGATGTTCCGCCGCTGGTTTAATTGCCAGTGAGGGATGTTTTCCACCCTGGGGCCTCTGGAAGACTCACGTCACGTGACCCGAGCACCTGTTTCCGCGCGGCGTCCCCCTTGTGTCGAGTCGCTGTCCCCGCATGTGGTTCTGGGGTGCCGGGCGTGTGACAGCGGCGTATATTTCGGGTGGTGCGTGTAGTCCGTCAGCTGTGACAGGAGTTTTGAGTTTTAATTATCAGAAACAGGGAAATTGAGAGAAATTATAAAGGAGAGTCACGAGTGAACATATTTCTGCAGAACGACCTACAGTGTAATTTCGGCAGTATGAAACAAGAAATTCTTATACATAGATAATATAACATGACATATTTCTGTTAACTAGTTACCAGTAGAGAGTCATGGAGGGCTTGGAAACGGTCTCAGTCCATCACAACACACTGGAGACACAAATTACCTAATTCTGCCTTAGGAAACTGGGGTACTCAAAGGAAACCTTGGGCTGAGGTGTGGAGGTTAGTGTCCAGAAGGTTGCCAGTTCAAAACCATTTGGTCGGCAAAGCAATGTCACTGGTGGGCCCTTGAGCAAGGCCCTTAACCACAGCTGCTCTAGGAAGTGGCTGACCTTGTTTCTCAATTGCATGTTGCTTTGGCTAAAAGCATTTGCTAAATAAATAAATGTGAACTTGTGTGACAGGCTTAAAATTGGACTCAGTGGGGGGGGGGGGGGGGGGGGGGAAGA
>JAODJW010000041.1:4741812-4757591 GCA_026777045.1 Hyperopisus bebe | reverse complement strand
CTCATCAGAAGCCGGGTATGATAGAAAACCTACTGGACGGTAGCTCTCCAGGACCGGAGTTGGAGACCCCTGCCTTATGGACTTCACCCACTTACCTGACTGGTTCCCATTACTTTTTGCCCTGGACCCCAGTAGCTTGAAGCTGGCCATGTCCCTTGGCAATAGGCTCTTTCTCTCCCATCTAGTCCCCCTCTCCACTTCCCATGGCCTTGTAGGCTGCAGTTTTCTATGCATATTGATTGACTGCAATCACTAAATTATCCTTAACAAACGTCATTTATAGAAACGCATGTATTCTGCATTATTGGTATCCATGGAATCACAAACCATGCTGTCTTCAGTTATATGATTGTTTTCCTGTCTTTGTAACTACTGATGTCTATATTTAGTCTTGTTTCGTAGAGCTGTGTTTGTGTGGTTCGGTAAGGACTGGAGGACCTCGTTCCTCATTACTGGAGTTTCCTGTGAATGTCTAGTGCCTCTCTAAAGAGTTCCTGTGAGTGATGTGGCCCCTGTCATCTCCACAGTGCGTAATGAGTCACTAGAGGGCAGAGATGTCACAGGACAACAAAAAAGACCACATCCCAGGCTTGGAAGTAAACATACCGATGCAGCCAATTCCTAGAGGGCTGCCATTATTGAGGCCCAACAGATGCCTTCCGGTGCTTGAGAAATGGATGCCGTATTTCCCATAAGACTTAGCGGTGGCAGCGTGCTGCGGATCTGCCCGGGCTGAGAAATGACCTCATAATTCGCCATAAAGCTCACGGAACATGGGCCGTCCTGTGAGGGCCGCCTGCAGCCCTCTACCTGCGTGTCGGAGGAGAAGGTGGAGGCGCTGCCGTGGGTCCCTGAGACTCATCCATCTTCAGCCTGGAGGACGGCCAGTGTATCGGAGTCCGGCAGTACTTACCCGCTGCTCATTCGGGGCGGCTGGGAATAGCTGAGAGCACAGTAGTTAAGGACTTGTAACCTCAAAGTTGCTGTTTCAGGTCCCAGAGGGGACCGGCTACAGCGTCTTTAACCCGGCCAAGGTAATTACCCTATGCTGCTCCAGTGTATGACCCAGCTGATTCAGTGGGCATGAATGGTTTAGGGCGTCTATCAATCGTCCCTTAGTGTGTGATCGTGTGCGTAAGCCAATGCAGGTATCTTCTCCGTAACGGGCTGGAATTCCATCCCGCTGTGTCCCACCTTGTACCCTATGCTACCAGACCTAAAGGCCATGGGATGATAAGTACGTCAGTCGGCTGGGTTGGATGGGAGAGTTACTGGGGACCAGTCAGGTAATGCAATGAAGCTCAGATGGGGACTAGATGGGTGGGCTCTATTGATCAGGCAATTTTAATTACACATGCAAACCTCTGGAGGGAGCAGGTGAGGTTCTAAGAGGTTATCGCTGTATAGCTGCTAGCTAGCAGACGTAATTCAAAGTGCATGAGGTGAAGAGGCAGAACCACCATGTATCTATGTATAAATATGCAGTTATAGAAATGAAAGAATGCTTTATTTTTCATTTGCACACATTCGAGTTCAGGTAGACTGGAAATCTTCAGTTCTCGCATGTCCCGTCATCTCAGACATATACACACGTAGGCAGTGGAGCGAGAAGCTTGGGGTTCGAGTGCAGGGTCAGAAATGTATGCGGTGTCCCTGGAGCATTCTGGTGGGGGGGTGGGGTGATGGGCTTAACAGACATGTGACTATTCCGCAGAGGATGGGATTCGAACCGACAACCTTCTGGTCATAGGCACACATGCTTGAATGGATGCATGCAGAGGTAAAACTGCTGTTTTCAATAAAGCAGTGAGGTGGATGAGTAAGCATTATGTGAATATATGTGATGCACTTACTGCCATTTAGCACGTTGCTGGCTCCAGCCTTGCTGCACCCTCTCACTAGGCAGCAATGAGCAGCGCACGCCGGCTCTGACCTTTGCAGCATCTTTAATCAGCCCTTTAATATTTGTAACTAGCTCTGATTCATGCCTTACCTTAAAGGCATGCGGTGGGAGAGCCACGAAACCCTGGAGTATTTTTAGCTAGCTGTACTAAGCTTCTGAGATCTGTCTACCTGATGCATGTGCTGAAAAACTTCTCTAGATTAAATAGGCCTTTTTCTTTGTCCTTCAAACCAGAGAATAATTAAAATTAATAGGTTAAACCACATTATATGCCTTACAATGAATCTTTTGAAAGAAGTGGGAGCATTTTATTACTGAATGAATGTGCTTATATATCATTTACACTATACTCTAGTGTAAACAGCATGAAATCTGGTCCTGGTTAAGTCCAAGGTTTCTGCTTTTGATTTTTGGGATTCATAAGTTTCATAACAGAAAAAATGAGCTATTCATATTCTATGCTTACCCTCCAAAATTCCTTTGCCTTTCAAAAAACAAATGCTGTCTGCTAGCCTTGTGGAAAATGCTACTTGCTAACCGCTAACCTTTGCAAAGGCCAGCCGCACTTCCGGATGTTTCAAGTTCCTTTCGTTTTTTAATGATGCCTGCTGTAGCTGTTGGACCAAAAGGCCGGAGGAAAGAAACATCACTGGGTTGGTCCAAATAGATACGACCCCCCCCACCCCGGCATGGTAGAGTGCCGCAAGCCAGGTAGCATTAGCCTCCAGATGCTCAGCTGGTGTTTTTGAGAACAAAAACAGCTCTTGCCTGGGTTACTCGTCTTTTGAGGGGCGTTCGTCTTTCCTATACTTTGGCGATGGCTGCTTATGTCGGCTGGTTCTCTATATACAACACCTAGTGTGGGTTTGACTCAGCAGGCAAACTGTGAACAAATACACCAGGACCCTTTGAAGGATTCATTAAAGGTATTTTTTTTCAATTTCTGGCAATTTCTTCCAGTCGGTTTTGGCAAAATAGGCAGCATGAGGCCTGGGAAGGGGACGACAGTTTATTTGGTGACAGGGTTACTGTCTGGAGACTTGCTGGGCAGTTAGAACGGACCCCGGAAATGGACACGAAACACCGAGATGCCATTTTGGATGGTGCTAAGACAAAAAAGACAGACACTGATATGGGAACGGAAACATCAACTAAAAAGTCAGGTGCAAAGCACAAGCAGCCATTGGTTGAGCTTATTTGATACAGCCCTACCAGCCACAGCCAGCTCTGGTATTTCTGCCATTGCTGTGTGTTTCAAGTTTTACCTACACATCTGTGAGATATTTAACAGGACATCAATCCCCACTTGCCTTTTTCCCCCTACACTTGATTGATGAACTCAGAAGCTCTGCAGTCATGGTCGCTGGGTGAGTCTTGTTGTCAAAAAGAAGTGTAATTAGCTATTAACCTTTAACGTTAATATCGACGGTTGCCTAATTGCTCTGGCTGCTACAGTGTGTGATCCCTGGTGCTGGGAAACGGCAGCATATGGGAGCTCAGGTTCCTAATTGTTTTTTGTGTTTCCCCAGACGTGCGCCGTGGTCCGACATCGATTTCGCGAGTCCATTTCTCTACATCGCAGCCGACCTTATCCCACTTTTAGCGCTCCTCGCCAATTAGCATTCCCCACGTCACATGCTTGTTTATTTGTCTTTTCTTCCTCATCGCTTCGTTACCAGCGTCTTTACGTACAGGTGAGCTGTTCAGTCTTTTCATAAGATTCTCAGACTATACTGGATACACCGAATGCGTCACTGAATGTGTCCAATCTAGAAGTTAAGTACATTTATGATAAAATAACATTATGTTCTATCTGTAAATTCAGAACATGTACTTGCATGACTAATAATTTTATTCCGCTAATCTTTCCATTATTGTCTATCTATATAGCATGATATTTAACTGGAGTAGATTACCTTACTCAAAGGTACAACAGCAAATCCCTGCACATCTCATTTTAATGAGGAACATTAATGCATCAAGTCCTTATCGAATATGCCACCTTCTACCATAAAAAGCAAAGTAACGCTCATCTAAACAGATAATATTACAGATGATCCACACCAATCTTACTGTCACGTGGGTAAAATCCAACACGATATGCAATAAGAATATATGACAATAATAGTTATGAATTTCTTGTTTTTATACTAGCCTTGTTTTTGTAGGGAAGTAAGATGCCCTGCGATGCATTTCACACGGGCAGCTTGACCAGTTTCAGGATTGAGGGTTTACATGTAACCCTTGACCAGGTCTCTTCTCCAAGCATGAACGTGGGTTTCCTCCAGGTGACCTAGTTCCTGCTCACACCCCAAAAATGTGAAGCCCAGTTGAACTGGTGACTCCAATTTCCCCTTATGTCTGTGTGTATTCATGTCTAGCTTCCTGCTAAAACCTGGGATCCCATTCTGGAGAATAATCCAATTTGCATCTCCTGATTCATAGGTTAGTCCCACACAACTTCCATGAATAATATTTATTTAAAGAAAAACAGCGCAAATATCATTATTCATTTTTTCCCTCTTTTTCGTGGAAGCCGCAGCAAAAAGAAGGATAATTACTTAAAAGGCAGACAAAGTTAATTTCTGGAAATGTTCAGTGCTCAGATGCAGAAATGGGACAGTGAAGTACCCTGGCAAGCATCTGACAATTAAGGGTTTAATGTTGTGAATCCACGTGAAACACGTAACTGACAGTTTATCGAGACAGTATTTCCTTTTTTGATTTTTTACACTCTACTCCATGTAAACAGCAGGATATTTGGCAGAGGCTGAGGCACTTTGGTCGACATCAGACACCCGTTCCAGGAGGCAGACTTATTTAAATGTTTAAACCAGTATGACCCACGAGCCCATTTTGAATGCAAGTACACTCCCTGAACATTTTGTCTTCGCCAACACACAATCAAGAGGAAACCCAACAATTTCCTACAGCGAGAATGGAACTCGATTTGACATGGACCGATTGCACTCAAGCTATAGTATAGCCGTAATATTTTTTTTACACACAGGGACACATGGTTCCATCGATGGTCATTCGCTTTCTTCTCTGTGAGTGGCTGGCCTGCCGCGGTTTTGCTGAGCCCTGATTGGCCGGCCCCTGCTGCCAGCCAGCTCCTGTGGGTGCAGGTGCGCCGAGAGTCATTAGCGGCCTCGTTCAGCGGCCATTCAAAGAAACATAATGGAACCCTTCATAAACGACAAAAACAACCCCCCCCCACCACCTGAACAAGAGCCGCTCTTCACGTAAGAACAAACGTTCATCATTGGCAGCTCAGCCATCGGGCGTTAAGGGTCATCGTGCTGCCAGTGTAATTGTCGTGAGGATTAAGGGGGGTAAAAATCTGTTCTGGAAGGCAACGATGTTTTGTTCTCATCTCTGTGGGTTCCTCTCATTAAAATCCACAAGGGACTTCTAAGGATCACAGCCTGTGAACGTTTTGCAGAAAACAGAGTCACAGCCACACCTGTGCTAATTCTGAGCCGGGTCGGTCAGAATAGTCATGTTACCTCGGGTTGGCGTTGGACAAAAGAACCTGTCGTTAAAAGTGAAGGAACATCACAGTACACTCTTGTCTACGGGTCAGTTTGTGGGTAAATGGATTTTCCACAGCTACAACGATCGAGGCCCATCCCACTAACTCCACACTTGACAGGCTATTTTTAGAACTACCTGCTCACGTCTCCCATCAGCCACAAATGCGTCCATTGTAGCCGACTTTACCAGGGTCGAACATTTCCTGGGAATTTTCCACCCGCGGCTCTCGTTTCTGCGGTCGCCCGCAACCAGAAAGCTCCGGGTAACTGGAGGACACATTTTCAAACCTGAAAAGGTCACAGTTCGGAAGACGGAAGTGTCTTAGGGCAATGAATCACTGCCATGACCTGGCATTACCGTTCTTTTGCCAAGAGCTTGAGTGCTTAGTGTGGATTCCGGGTGACGGCTAACAGAATTAACAGCCTGTGGTCTTCACGGCACTGGGGATGGGACGGAAAGTTCGGGGCGGGGTAGTGACAGATAAAATCCTCGCTGAGGCAGGGCTGCTGGTTTCCATGGGGAAATGCAACTGAGTTTAATCCATCAAGTCAGGCTGACACTCTTCATTCTTGACGGATCCATCTGCTCAGGCTTCATATAGAAGGTGCTGGTTGTTTCTGCTGCTCTAATTCCATGCCCATCCTCCAACTCATTCAAATAATTAAACAGTCACTCAGAGAGAAAGATATTCCCCCCAACACACATTTACTACCAATAAGGCCTGATGAAATTCCTCAAGAAACTGACTGGCAAGCCTGCACGATGCCTACCTCCCATAATGCATTGCGGCCTCTTGGAGTGGCTACTTGCACCTCAAATACCATTTTTTTTTTTAACGTGAATCATTTCGAGATGATGAAAATTGCTTAGTATTCTGCATTACCTGTGCTGTAATAACAGCTCATCAGCAATTCCGAGCCTCGCTGTGTGGATCTACTCATCTCACCCTGCCAAAGCTCCGTTAAAATGACTTATCAGTCTCTGGAACATTTATACGGCTCTCATTCAGACGTTGGGATCTCGCATCCCGTGTCTCTGCATCCCGTTCCGACCCCGGATCAGGGAACGCCATTTCCTTTCTTTGTTTTGCTTTTTTCTGCTGCACCCTCATTTATTCACAGTGGTGTATAACTGGAGATACAGGGTTGTTGCTGCGAATCTCAAATGCCTGAGCAGAGTCCCGTGGGATAGACTTCCATCCAGATGCACCTTCCTGGCTGAACAAGCACTACAGCCCAGTGTCAGCTCCTGAAGGGGGATAGGGGTGGACGCAGTGGTTTGGACTGTAATTGTGCTACCATTGGGCATGTCTGGAGGCTCAGGATAGACTCGTCCCATTCATTATGAAGTAACTGACAGTGTAAGGCCCAGGAAGTGAGCCAGCGAACCAGAAACGTGAAACTTACCTAATTAATGTTGGGGGAGAAATTGGGTCCATTTCTGAGCCAAATCCTCTGCTGTTTGTCCAGATAATTAGACCTGAAAGACTCCATGGTCCACCCAGGGTGTCCCACTTGCACAAGGACAGAGATAAAATGCTAGCGGTTCCAAGTGTGGGCATCAGAGAAGCTTCATGTGGACCTTGGGCAATCGTTCAGAAGATGGTTCTGCGTGATCATTGGTTATTATTATTATTAATACATAGTCTTATGGCCTAGGACCAAAAATGGTCTTTTTGGTAGTTTTTGTTTATTGCAGCAAATTGATGTGAGATGATGTGTACCTCTACGGGGGGGGGCAGTCTTCTCTAGAAAGGACCGCTGTGTGTGCAGGTTCTCACTGCAACTCCTTAATTAGATTACTAATTAGAGGACTGATTGGCTGAAGATTCATCATACCTGGGTTTGAACAGCTGACCTAAAGGTTACCCCTAAAACCTGGGTACACACCGGCCCTTTGCGGATAGGACTGGCTGCCCCTGCTCTACAAGTTAGTGCTGATGATCAGAATGTTGATCGAGTCCCATAGATGATAAAGTTATTTCACCAGTGGACCCTTAAAGAAGGCTCCTAACCCTCGAGTGAGCCAAAGACTGCCTGAACATGCTTTCTCAATTGTATATCACTTTGGACAAAAGAGTGCTAAAAAAATCATTGTTGTCAGAAGTGATTATAGTAATTTTTGTACTATAGATGGAATATGCCAATTATGCTTTCTCTCCAGATAACATTTGACATCTAACTGACCAAAGAAAGGGTGTTTTATGAAGTCATCTATTTAACTAATATTTTTGTTTATACTAGTTAACATTTGTATTCTTGATGTCCATTTGCATAGATTACTTTTATAACGCTAATTTTAATAACACTGATAGCTAGGTAGCTACCCAACATCCTTGTTAATTGTGAATCTAAAGCGAGATTACTTTGTATCTTGTTGATACTGACATATTTGCCTTGCTGACAACAATCCATTAAGTCCATTTAAAACGTTTAGCCATTCACTGACTGCTGTGCAAAGATAGGTTTCTATTTGTGGTGCTAATCGTGTCTCATTACACTGTTTTAGGTCTATCTTGCAAATCAGTTTCTGAGAAAATGTCTCTTCACACTTGATTTTGGGAGATATGTGTTTTTCATTGGACAGTGACGAAATGTAATGTAACGAGATGGAGCCAAAGATAGACCCATTTTCTTATGATATATTTCACAGAAATAAGTCAGCCTGTTGGAGATCACACCTTCGCATGTGTGAGCAGGCTGCTCATGCTGTGATAAAACGCACAGGGTTTATGAGACAGGGAGCCCCATAGATGACCATCCGTCCATTTCCAATAACTGCTTATCTAATTAGGGTCACGGTTATATGGAAGCAAGCTTAGCGCATAATGAAGAGCACTTGTAGGGCGGGACGCCAGTCATTACTGGGGCCCTCGCTGAAAAACTCTAATGGAGACAAATGTCAAAGTCATGCAGAATGCCTGGGAAGAGGGAACTCACAGAAGCACGTGGAGAACATGCAGACTGCACGTGGAGCACATGCAGACTGCACGTGGAGAACATGCAGACTGCACGTGGAGAACATGCAGACTGCACGTGGAGAACATGCAGACTGCACATGCAGAGTGGGGACAGGAAGCATCTTCCAATTAGAGCACCCACCAAACTGGCAGTTTCCAGGAGGCCACGGCCATTCGAGAAGGTTTGTGCACTTCATATGGTCCAGTATCTGCGTACTTTATAGTAACAGTATTGTGACCCTGAAGTCATCATCCAATACGTGTTGAGGCAAGAGTAGAATCTTTCTCCTGTAGCTCAACAAGTAGAGCGTTGCGCTAACAATGCAAAGGTCATGACTTGAAATTCCAGGAAGCACAGGTACCATAAATCACATTAATTAAAAGTGTTTGATAAATGAGTAAATGTACATTTTGTATAAACTATCCACTAACGATTACGTTTTGAGAAATATCTTTTCATATTGCTCTGTTTTTCTTATAGTGCAAAATAAAAGGTATTGGCCACAAAAGCTGCAGCAATAGAAGCACTTCAAATGTCACTGTCTTTACACTGGAGCCTCAAACAAGCCCCCTAAGTCTAGTCTTACATTAAGAATCAGCTCATTATATTCAAATAAACTCTCAAGCCCCAAGAAAATAATCTTAATTCAAGGCCAAGCCATTATATCTGTGAGCTTGACTTACTGTGTGTACTGCAAGGTTAAACAGAATGACCTTAGTTCAAAATTAATCTTTAGCATAACATCCCTTAAACAATGCCCGCCTAATAATATTTCATGGCAATTTTTTTTGGATAAACCATTCTGTACTAAGCTGTAATCCATGAAAGCACATATTTTAATAACCACGAAAGAAAATATTAAAAACATCTTTTATTTGCTGTAAACTAAACACAGAAGGGGTCGGTTTGTAGATGAATGAGTTAATTGTAGACTGATCCCACAGTAAGCCAGATTTCTGACATTTTTTCCTCAGGTGAAGCATCCTGTTATATGACCTCACTAATGATTCTTCATAATGTGCTGGCAAGGTGGTAACTCAGAGACTGAAGGTGTTTTTCAGTTACAAGCATCCACCTTCTGTCACAGCAGAGCACATCTCACATACACAAGCAATTATAGGATCTACGGGTTTATGGGAACAATTTCTGTCTTGTTTACTTAGATATCTGAAATTTGAGTAGGTGTTTATTTACTGGAACTTGTGAATAGTGATAGACTCTCTCTCCTAAGAGTGTAGAATCGTGCTTTAAACGGGACCCGATGTATTGCAAAACTTTGATTTTTGCCCATTTTGAGCAAACGAAATTATGAATGTCCAGTTTCAATTATCCCAGCATCCTCGTTTGATCACTGAACTTGATCGTTAGAACAGTTTCCAGAAAGGTCAAATGAATGCTTCATACTTGTGGGTGAAAGGCAGAATATCAATAAACCGTGGTCCGTCTTGAGGAGCTGCGGGAAAATACTAAAGTCTTTGCAGCAATGCGATGTGTGGTTTAAAGAAACAGAGTACAAACTAGAACAAAGATACTGTGATAAGATGGGATTTCCGATGCACTGGTCACTTCCTTTGGACCCTTAATATCAAGCGGTACCGCTGGCTGAAAAAGCCATCCCCAATTCTCTCTGCCGTACGTAATCTACGTATATTATTAATTACCAATTGCAAATTAGTAGGCCTAATTACTAATTATTACGTCACCCGATCCGCGACACCAAGCCGTGACCAAAAGTTATACTTAGTATAACATGATCTCACATGGCGTGACAAAAGCAAAAATCTTTAAAGAAATGTTTCTGAGCCACGGGAAGCGTCCTGCTTATCAGGAAATTAAGTTAAGTCTGCATATTGCAATTATAACAATAATGATGGTAACTAATAAAGTCACTCCGCGGTGGAAACCTTTGACAGAGATAAACGTTTCAGCGCTCATGGATGAGCTGAGAGCTCCTTCAAAACCGGCGACTTAATTACCGCAAACATTTCTGATGAAAAGATTGTATCTCGAAGCTTGATATTTTCAGACAAGCGTGATTTTTTTCCCACTGCTGTGCAGTAAATACTAAGCAATTTCATTTTCTCTCGGCGATTTTGCATGCAAGGCGGCGCACGTGCATTTTAATGCAGGAAATTGTTTCCCATTAAGTATTGGTTTGAAGATTTCTACACTGTAACACTGTGAACTTGTTGGAACAATGAGCCTTCCTATCAGTTATGTGTGGGCTACTCAAAGTCATTACCCCCTACGGTTGCAGTGTACCCGAAAAGCCGTCGTGTTACTTGTTAATGATGTGTACCCAGAAACCGCAGAAGATACTAAGGTACAGTATAAGTAATGTCCAGCATGTAGTAACAGGGTTAACATTCATCTCTGGACTGACTAAAGTCAGAAGAGTCCCATGGCTGTTTCTCGGCCTTTAAAGTCTAATAAGCAAATTGGTAATAGCATAAATAATTCCAGGCTTCCAGAAGAGCCGTGTTTTCTGTTTCAACAAGCCGTAATTAGATTGAAAAGGTTTGTCTCAAGCTGTCCAAACAAGCACTTTTATATTTTTAGTTTGACGAACTATAAAGTGCACTGAAGATTATTTGCTTTTTTATTGTTATACTTAAAGCCTTGTCATTAAAAAGAAAACATAGAAAGTGTGCGTGAGGTTTATCCATTATTGGCTAAATACTACCATCTGTTGGCGAATAAACGACCTTGCTTTCTAGTCAATTGTACCTCTGTCTGCAGGCCGATTATCCTGTTAAGGGTTACGGTGCTGATTATTCCCTTAAAATTGATACTAATACATTTTAATATCACTTTTTCCAGATTAGGTTACAGAAATCAAGAACGGAGCATAGGAGATGCTGTTAAGCAATACCCATCTAAGAATGGGTGCAGGTCAGTCCAAATCAGGGTTCTAATGCTGCGGCTCTATCCGCACACATCTGAAATATCTACCTGAATAGCATGTCTTCAAAATAGAAAAGGACAAGGGATACTATACAAACTGCATAGAAAATAGAGAAACTGTGATGTAAGAGCCGTTCCTGGCACTTTCGTTGCAATAACTCAGGAGCAGTCTTTAGTGTTGGATCTAGGAAGGTGTTGATCTCAAATTCCATAACGTACTGTTGGGCCTCTTTTAATCAACATCACTAGTTTTATTTTATTTTTTTTTAATTTGTGGTGTTACTTTGGAACCGCGACCTTTCAGATATTTCTTTTTCCGAATCGTTATTTTAAGGTAGGCTATTTAAATTGTTTAACTGGGCTTGAAGCTTTTCTCAAGAGGCTAATTATTTTCTGTTTACTACCTCTAATGAAAGCCTCGTTCTTTAAAATTTACTGCTGTCAAGATCTCCATTTTTGTGCAGTTTAAATGCATGTTTCATCCAGGGCTTAATTCTGATCTGACGAAATCAATAAAAATATAATAATTTTACACCTTCAGCTTAAACAGGTTCTAAAATGATAAAAAAGATTGTTTGCATCACATATTGTAACTGATCAAAAATTGTAGGAAATATTATGGTTGACATATTTGTTTGATTGTTTATGTGTTGTAGGTGCCTTAACAGCAAAGCTATTTTACACGTTAGATATGAAGAGGAAATGCAATTCCTTACTGGGAAGTGTGTGAAATTTCATTTGGGATCAAATCAGTACAAATTACAACTAAGTAACATGATCACTGTTTTTAACATGGAAATCGTATCTCTCTCTTGTTCTCCATATCAATGAAAACAGAACTTGTTTAAAAATTCATAAGGGCGTATCACAATTCTACAACCGATAGACATTCTGGGCATGTAAACAACAGCTTGATCCTTCTGAATGCAGAACATTCTTGTCTGATCAATGTGTCTGAGAGTGAATTTACCAAAATGAGGCCAAAAAAAAAGAGTTAATGCATTAAATCTGCCCCAATTATGCGTATGTCTGTTGATGAATGGAAGGATGCTGAGTGGAACATCTAAAATTCTAAAGATGCAGCAAATGATTCTGGCTTGTACTCAATGGTAATAAAAGTGAATATGAGGAACATTTTATGTACAAAACATGACAGCTTCTTGACAAAACCTGTCAGTAACAGCTCTATAAACATGGCTGTCATCTCTGCAAGACAACTAGACAGATGTGACATAAACCTGATGGATATGTATACCAAATATATATTTTTTTTCTTTTACAGTCACGGTTCTAATCAAAATGACAGTGTGCCAATTTTATAAAGGCTATAAAAACTTTCTCTCTTTCTAAAACAACTGTAAACAGCATTTGAATTATTGCATGATATTTTTATTTAGACATTTTTATTCATTATTCATCTGCCCTCGCTTTTTATTGGAACACATTAGGCAGAATACACAGATGCTCAATAACAGCTTGCAGAAGGACCCTTCCTGGGATTCGAACCAATGACTTTCAGGTTACAAGCTACTCTCCTTAACCACCAAATACCTAATGTCCTGCAACTTCTACTTTTTTTTGGCCCAAAAACAACTGTTTGACAAGGCGATTTTTTAACTGCTGGGGGTGATCATGCATCTGTGTCAGTGAGCACCTACAAACAAGGTCACAGTCACAGCAGCCAGCTTTCAGATCCAAATAACAGCAAGGGTTGGATCCCTCTATTCTGGAGGACACCTAACCTGCCTTTAGTAAAAAAGTCAAGCTTCACCATTTTGAAAGGAAAGGGAGCTGAAACATTTTCCCGATAAATTAAATTAAATTAAATATAACTGTGAAATTCACAGGGCTAAAAAATGCAAACCCAGAAATGCAAGCTTTCTTTTTTTAAGGCAGAATAAAAGCATTAAAATTGTGAAATGGGGCTCTGTGCATATTGTAGCCTGAAGCATGGTTTTTACGTTTTAACGTAAAAGATCCATTTATTTCATTAAAACAAGTCAACTTAAACAGGTATATCTTCTTTAACTATGGCAAAATCAGTGCTATTGATTTTTTTACAATGAATAATAAAGTGGAGTGGAATCAGGGGCCTCAGTAACACCAGGCTTTCTTTTAACCGTCACAAGTTGTTTAGCGTGTTAACCAAAGACGCCCGTATTTATGCAAGTTGTAGAATCTGTCTAATAAAATACATTAAAAATGGGATCATGAGTTAGGTATTGTGCTTTCCAGTTTTGTCACCCATAACAAAAATGTAATGATATGAAATCGTAATGTATGTTAAAGGCAGGAATTTTATAATGTGTAATTCAGAACTTTGGCAGGGACGTCAGCGGTTGCAAATTCAGCGCCTTCTCAGACGAAGAGGAGGAAGTGTTGTAAGATATCAGTCTGATGGCTTTGAGTGAGCACACATCTGATTCCGGCTTCAGCGACGCCAGACAAAAATGTGCAAACTCAGCATCTCAATGTGAACATGCTGATGTTAAATGTAGGAATTATTTCCAAGACCAACACAAAAAAACAAATTGCGATTTGCCTATAGGTCAACTCCTCTCAGTTGGCAGCATGCACAAAGTGTGTAGGTGACTCGTGTTTGATAAGTCAAGCATTGTGTAAAATGTTTTTTGTATGCAGGGGTGGAACTTTAGAATGTTTGCTAATAGTTTACTTAAAAATTGTACTAACCCAGATATAATTTCACCAGTTCACAGTGTACAATGTGATTTTCATGGTAACACTACCGGAGGGGACACAAATACTTGGTAGTAACTCAGTTACTACTGAAGTACAAATCATGAACAAATATAGTTGCTACCTATGATGGAAGATGTGTCAATTCATGAATGATAAACATGAGAAGTATTTCATTCATGTTATTCATTAATAATTCCTTCAGTTCATGAAGGTTTACAGATTTAACAAATAGGCTATAGCAACTGCCTGGGATAAATTATGCGTCAGAATTCATTAACGAAGAACAAATATAAGTTCAATATTTAACGTGTTATTCATTATTTGTTCCTACAGTACTTCCTTGTGGTTCCTTCAATAGTTCACAAAGGTTTACAGAATTAACAGATAGTTAACACACTTAGTGACAAAAAAAAGTCAAGCACCCAGACCGAGTGGAAATGAAGTGAATCTGCATGTGGTGAAAGGTCATGTGACTGTATCATAATGATTTTTACATCAGATCAAACAGACAACAGAGTTGGCAGGTCCCATGTTACCCCCCTCCCCTGGGCCTGGATGCATCCGGAAATTCAGGGGAAAGATCCGTGAACCTGGCTGGCCAAAGAAGGACCTCAACATGACGCAGGCAGTCCATAGGCACACGTGCCATGTGTGGGCGGGCATTGTCATGTTGAAAGACTGTACCAGGGTGCTGTCTCAGGAGGGGTAACATTAGGTATTGCAGAGAGTCTAAATCCTGTCTCTAGGTGGCAAGTGCAGATGTCATTGGGTTCTGTAATGCTTGGTGCACAATACGAGGATCTTCCCTTCTTGTAGTCTGTCTTGGGTGAGTGGAACCTTCACATGTGTGGGTGCCCTTGCATGCCCATTGGTTCCAACATCGGGCGACTATGACATCTCCATACGCCCACCCGGCCTCACTCAAACCCACAATGCGACTCCTATCAAACTCCATCAAGTGCTGGTAATGCTCTCTAATGCATCTACGAGGCGTCCTCTGTGTACCCATCATCCAATTATTCAAAAATGTTCTCGTATCCACTTTTTGTAAGTATACATTAAGAAGCTTCAGTGATGCAGTACATTTACTGACCCCTTACAATTTCTTTTTGATCTAGCTTGCCAATACTGGTCACTTTGCTCATACTATACTCCCACTGGGATAGGCCTATCAAAATTAATACATGCTGGGCCGCAAAAAAAATTCTAATGCTTTGCGTCATAAAAATTAACGTTTTTTTTTTTTTTACTAGCCAGGGGGCTAGTGTTCAGTTGTTTTTTTGTACTCGCCCCAAGCAAGTGGGCTAGCTGAATTTCCAGGCCCGGCCACAAGATTCCGCAAGAGACCGACAGAGCATCAGACGCTCTCGTTTGAAATGCATCGCCCCTGGAGCGGCACCCGAATACCTTCTACCTCACCAAACTAAATGCATTTTAATACATTTACACTTGGTAAAAAAACGGGAAATATTCGTTTGGTAATTAGGTTGTATGCGTGTTAATGGATTTGCTGTGGATCAGACTTACACATAGGAGAAAATGTGATGACTTTTTGTAATGGTATATTTTAGAAATTAAAAAACTACATTGTCCACTAGCTAGAACTGACTGACTGACAGACAGACACAGACAGACAGACAGACAGACAGACAGACAGACAGACAGACAGACAGACAGACACACACACACACACACAGACAGACAGACAGACAGACAGACAGACAGACAGACACACACACACACACACACACACACACACACACACACACACACAC
>JAODJW010000041.1:4683151-4702488 GCA_026777045.1 Hyperopisus bebe | reverse complement strand
CCCCCCCCCCCCCCCACACACCACGCTGCTTCTGTGCGGGCAGGGCAGCCGTTTCCATGGTGACGGCAGCAGGGGGGCCCCCGCGCTGTGCCTGTCTGTGTGACTGTGTTCTGTTCTGCCCTTTGTACATGGATGAGATTAAAGTAAAAGACAGAGCACTCAGCATGCTGGATAAGGAGCTGAGCGTCCAGACTGGGCATGAGCTCCAGAATGAGGCACTAGTGGAGCAGCTTGTCCAGTACAGGGAGGCTGTGCAGCAGCTGGCCAGCCCCAAACGGGAGGCCCCTTATGCAGGTGGTGCGGGAGATGCCGCCGATCAGTCGGGAAGCCCCGTAAGCACTTTTACCTGCTTCTTGTCATCCTGCCGCAGTTGACGGGAAGCCGCAGCAGGTGCACCCCCACTTTCCGTCTGCGATCCGAGATTAGCCTCCCATCCCGAGCCTCCACGCGCAGCGTCGTCCTTCTCCGTTGTTGTTTTTTTGTTGCTGTTGTCGTGTTAGCGTCACGCTAAGGAAGTGCGTCTCCTGTGACATGTGCTTTGTGCTCTGCCGTCGGTGCCTCGCTGTCGTCGAATCTCCGCTCACCGGACCTTGTGCACTTGGCTCGAGACGCCACCCCCACCACGCACCATCTTTAGGCCGGATGTAGCTCAGATGCAGTCAGTGTGCGCTGGCTGGCTCTATAGTCTATGCACGCCGACAATCTGACTGAGCCCCAAAGTGGTTGTTTTGTATTTCATCATCAATCAGAGAGGCCAGTCTTGTAAATGCCCTCCTTTTCAGCAACGCCCCCATTTTAACCACGCCCCCATTTTAACCACACCCCCATTTTTACCACACCCAGCTCCCGACCACACCCACTTTCCCTTCCTGTTCTGCATCCCCCTTTCTGTTGGGTGAACCCCCTCCCCACCGTCACCCCAAACTTGAGCAATTGTAGAAACAATGTGTTACTTTTGCCAGATTGCCTACCATCTGTCCAGAATAAAAATTAAAGTGCGTACTCCATCCTGCCTCCTTCACAGAATTAGAATATTTGGTTCACAGCATTTATTTTTTTTCCCAAGCGTTAATCTCAGGCACACAAAGATTTCCTGCAGACATTGTCTCTCTCTCCCTGAATCTTCAGCACCCTGATTGTCATATAATCCTTCTCCCAGCATGGAAAATGTTGCGTTCCAGCTCACAGATTACAAGCAATACATCTCTTACCTGTAAAATATTTTTATCAACACAGTTTTTGTTGCGTATTGAGACTCCATCCTTTTATTAGTCACTGTGTTCTTGGTCTGCCTGTGCAGCCAGCTGAACATGTGCAGTCTGCCAGAACTTGGAGTCTCATCAGTATGTAAGGATCATCCAAGATTCATTGACGACCGTTGGGGTATCCTGCAGCAGCCAAATAAGGGATTCGTGGATGACTTGCTTTTGCTTTTTTATTTTCTAATTGTGAGATTTTTTTAAACAATTAGTATAATGCAGAAAGTGTATAATTTTAATGAATGGAGACAGAGGAAATCCTTATATATTTTTATCACTCCAACTGCATTATATGCTTGTGCGTAAACGCTAAAGGCAAACCTATGTATGTTAGGTATGAAATATTTTGTTATTTGTGTGTAAGGCGGCCTGGATGTCTCTCCCCCCCCACACAGACATTCACAGATCCTCAGTCCACTTTCCATTCTTTGCACACTTTTCGTACCACACAATCGCATCTAATGATCTCATCACAACAGTCTCCGTCTTACAGTCGCGTCACACCTGTGGCCCTTTCTGAACGCTACTGGGCCCTGGAGGAGGAGGGGTCCAGTATCTCCGGGCTTCATTGAGGCCATGGGTGTGATTATATAGTTCCCGCCCCCCAGTAATGAGGAAAAAGTGCTGAGGTTGCAGTTACCTGCAGTTGGTCTTCATTTTAGGAACAGCAGTTGGACGAAAAGGACGCTCGCCGTTTCCAGCTCAAAATCGCCGAACTGAGCGCCATCATACGCAAGCTGGAAGACCGCAATGCGCTGCTGTCTGAGGAGCGCAATGAGCTGGTGAGTGAAACGCGTCCTTCGCCAAATCCCCACTACTACCTTCACGCTTCATAGTTAGTGAGTGACCCTCACCTTTCACAAAGTCCCCATCACTGCATTCCTCCTTCACGGTTAGTGAGTGAACATTCTTTCACAAGGTCCTCATTACTGCCTTTATCCTTCACAGTTAGTGAGTGACCCTCATCTTTCACAAAGTCCCCATCACTGCATTTATCCCTCACGGTTAGTGAGTGAACCTTGTTTCTCAAGGTCCTCATTACTGCCTTCATTTTTCAGTTAGTGAGTGAAGCGCATCTTTCACAAAGTCCTCATCACTGCATTTATCCTTCACAGTGAGTAAGTGAAGCACATCTTTCACAGTCCCCATTGCAGAGTTTGTCCTTCACAGCCAGTGAATGAACCATGCCCTTCGCCATGGCCCACTCACTGCCTATGTAACTTAAGTTATTGAGTGAGTTACGTCTTCAAAAAATCCTCATCACTGCCTTTACAGATAAAAATATTTCTTTGTGAGAAAATGTGGATGTCATAAAGTGCAGGGAAACTTTGAAAAGTTGTATCCTTGTACCCAAAACATTAAGTGTTTTATATAAAAATATATCATGCCTACTTTCAGGTTATTGTATGGTTTTTAAGAACATTTTAGTGTCATTCTGTGATACCAGCAGAATAATTGCATTATTTATAAGCAACTTTCTTGTTACAGAAAAGTGACATACTGCCATAAAACAATCTGCATCCATCCACATTTCTTACCGCCCACTTTCTGTAACTGGAAGAAATTGCCAGCTGAGGTACTCGCATGATAACACACAATGTTTTAAAATACTTTTGACACTGTTAGCGTAATCCAATAGTAAGTGTCACGGAAAGTATCCCTGCAGGGAAGACAGGGATGTCTTTTTGTACCTTTTCCCAAAAAAAAGGTAAACTTAATGATGTGTGGATTGTCCAGGACAGATTGGCTTGCATAGTTTGAGCGTTAAACATTCAAACATGATTGTCAGTCTTGAATTAATAAAAAAGTCTTTGACTCTATAGATAGATAGATGCTTGTGATTGAGTAACTAATAAGAGATAATGATATATATTTTATACTGAATGTTGTGTTGCATTTGGTTTACATTATATATGTGTATTACATACAAAATCTTCATTAAGATGAGGGCTGCTGGTGGAATGACGAATCCCGATCCTTTATTAGCATGCTATATAAAAATAGAAGCGTGTTAATGAGCTTGCGCTGCCCTGGGGTGGTATTCTCCTTCCTGGTGGAGGCTTTTCCTGCCTCTGTGAATGCATGAGGGGGGGAGGGGTTGGGTGGGGGAGGGGCCGCAATCGAAGTATGAATTATTTACTGCAGACATACTGTAGAAGCTTTACTATGATGTTTTAGAAAGAGGCGATTATGAGTAAAGGCGATGTAGGGTTTGGGCAGTGAAGTGGCCCCTCGTGTTTGGTGACATTCACACTTTGGGGAGCTGAGGAGGTGCACTGGGGTGTGGGGGCGCTAAGCCCCTGGCTGGGGGACACGAGGAGCTTGACGTGGAGGAGCTCGGGGCTTGTCTCAGAAGACGGAGTCCAGTTTTATCTTGGACAGTGAGTGATGGATCAGCTATGAAGGAAACAGGATGACAACATGGGTGTTTTATCACTGCAGCTTACAGGTTCCCTTCAGAGGAAAATGCAACACACTGGTCTCTTTTTTTGGGGCGTGTACAGGGGCGGAGCCATAGGGGCAATGGTTCCAGCCGAAAGCTGATTGGTCCCAGCAGGACCCCATCCCCTGTCACTAACTGATTCAAAAGATATCATTGGCTAATGATTAGGTTGGCCCCTCTGTATGAATTATGGCTCTTTTTCTTTACTTTGTAGTCCCTCATAGGATATTGCAGCCTTGTGTTTCCGTTTAGAGGATTTAGCTCTTTGTGATTGGAGCTGAAGGCGTTCTTTGTGTGTGCGCGCGCACCAACCACGCTCCCGCGCGTGTGTCTGCGCAGCTCAAACGTCTGCGGGAGGCGGAGGGCCAGTACAAGCCCCTGCTGGACAAGAACAGACGGCTGAGCAGGAAGAACGAGGAACTGGCCCACGCCTTCAGACGCATGGAGAACAAGCTGAGATTCATCACGCAGGAGAACATCGAGATGGTGCGCGGGCCGTCTCCGCCCATTCATGCTCGTCATTCATACACGGCATGGATATCCAGAGCTGGGCTATCCCAGATTCCTTCATTTGATTCACTTGTTTGGCTAAATTCCGTGTCCAGTAGCTATCAGCTTTTAGATGATTGTATAAATCCAGAATTAAGGTACTTCGTCCGACACGGAATAACACGGTAACGTCTTGTTATGGTCGTTGAGAATTTTTGGGTTCCCAAGGGATGCCCAAAAGATATTAATACATATTAAGTTAACAAATATACTGTACTGCTTAGGAAATGGTTTCAAATCAGGGTTCTCTAAGCAGCAGCACAAAGTATTCTGCTATATTCAGCTGTTTTAATGAGTGAAATTATGTAATTCCTCCACACTGACTCGCAGAGGGAAAAGGTCGGGACAATTCGGCGACCCAGCTCTCTGAACGACCTCGACCAAAGTCAGGAAGAGCGGGAGATCGAGTTCCTACGGCTGCAGGTTGCCGAGCAGCAGAACATCATCGACGACCTGTCGAAAGTAGAACCCCCTTGTTCCTTCTGCAGCCATTTTTGCACATAGTGAACCATTTGTCTCGATAGCCCTTAATGTTTCAGCCCTGGAGACGTACTGTATTTGCTGTCATATTCCAGAAGCATGTTGATCTATTTCACGCTACACTGTGATGCTAGAAAACGCATGTTTAAAATGCATTTCAGCTGCATGACAGTTTATAGTCTTACCTTATTTGATTTCTTGCACTTCAAATTGTTTTTTGAGCATTTTTTACATTTTTTAGGCATTTGAAACGGCTGGATACGTGAAAAGCGTGATAGTAAGTTTTCTGTTAATGATAATTATTATTCCTCTTATAATAATTCCTTATTGCAACATAAATATATAGTGTACTGGCCATTCATTGTCATTAATATGGAAATGTATGCTAGTCCTGATCAGCTGACTTTGAATTATAATTTTCAAATGATTGGCTGCAGTTTGTTGTGGTGGGTGTTGTGGGTGCTGCCTTTTAAGGACTGAAGCTCCCACCGCTCTCTTCCAGGAACGAGACATGTTGCTGAGGTATCGCCGACAGAGGAAGAAGTTCATTAAGCCCTGTAAGGTAGGAACCAGATTTGACAGCATGCAGTTTTAATGCTGCTCTGCTGAGTTGGGTTTGTGAGAGAGTCCAGATGGGTGGCCTTAAAACAGAAACCACCTGACAAGTGGTCTGTGACGGCGGGAGCAGTCAAAACAGGTGTGCAGCAGACCACGAAACGTCGGGGGAGCAAAGTGTGCGATCGATAGGGGACCTGGAGCTGAGCCAGGCAGCACTCCTCATGTTCCGCATGGTGGTCGTAGATTGTTAAAACAATTGGAAACCGACAGCTGGAATGCTCACTTTCACAGAACCGGTACACCTGCCAAGTGAGGCCCGGGCCGGTTACCGGCGCTGTAATGATGGTCCTGGTTTAACGCTGGTAGGAACAGGGAACTCAAAACAACAGTACAGCAAAGAGCAGTAGATGCAGACAATGGTACGGGTATTTAAAAGCACAGAAAACGATAAATAGATAAGAAAATTGTAAAAACAAACAGGAGCTTGCTGGATGGCAGCCATACTTATGGGCTTGGACACCTGTATCACTTCTGGTGATTTTGCCTAGAAGCCGGTGGTGGAGACATTTTTCGGCTACGATGAAGAAGCTTCCCTGGATTCGGACGGCTCCTCGATCTCCTACCACACAGACCGGACGCCATGCACCCCGGATGACGACCTGGAGGAGGTGAGAACGTCAGGTTCTGCTACATGTAGGTCTGTCTAGTAAGTTCCGGGATCCAAAAGAAACTGCCCAAATTCTTTCCTTGGAGTTAGAAGAATGTTGTAAATACGTACGGACATAGCGTAGTCATCTCCTAAATGCTGACATCGTGCAGAGACCTCATTTTAAACATGTACAGACAATGTGTAGAGGTCCCAGAACACGTTCTTATTATTCTCTACCTTCTTACCATCCTGCACACGGGCAGCCAATCAAAATCCATCCGAACCTCGTTGACCCAGAGCTGGCAAGTAGCAGAGGTCATCTCGGCTGAGGGAATCTTGATTCTATCTGTATCTGCTACTTAGCGTCACAGAGAGCTGACGGTGACAGTGTTGTGTGAAGGGGAAGAAATCGCTCTGCTGCTTGTGTTTCCAGGGCATGATGAAGGAGGAGACGGACCTGCGCTTCCGGCAGCTCACTATGGAGTACCAGGCCCTCCAGCGGGCTTACGCTCTGCTTCAGGAGCAGGTCGGAGGGACGTTCGATGCCGAGAGGGAAGTCAAGGTAAGCAGAGGCTGCCAGGGTAACATGCAGAGCTGCCGCAGACTCATTTCTCGTTAGCATGCTAATGCTAAGCAGCATTCGTTTTTTGTTGTGTGGCATTCATTTTTAATTTACGGTCGTTTAATCCTTGGTTGCAAACAATTATTATCAACTGACCCCTGACCAGTTTCACAGTATAGAATGGTGTGGAAGTTTCACAGTATAGAAACAGTATAGAATTTTAAGTAAGAGATTTACAGAAGGTCGCCAAATATTCATAATCTGTGGCTTGATTTCAATGCAAATGTTTACTGCCCTTAAAAAGGGGCCGAGTTACCTAGTTACCCCAGCAAACAATGTTCGGTTTAATTGGTTGGTAATTCAGCAAGATGGATGTTCTGCTCGTCTGCCTGTTCATCTCGCTCCTCAGACCAGAGAGCAGATGCAAGCTGAGCTCATGCGATACCAGACGAGAATTGAAGACCTGGAGCTCGCTATGGCACACCAAGGCCAGGCAAGTAGGCCACGTCCGAGCAGTCCGCCCCCTGCTGGACGTCATGGGAATCAATTGCACCAGAAACTGCTGCATTCAGTGTTCCATTGTTGCCAATGCAGTGCGTCTGCTGGTCACCCTAGGGAGTTTCTTCTCCCAGCAGTGTCTTTGGTGCATAGAAACTATGTCATATTTGCTAGGGGGGTAAGAGATGCATCAGTAAAAAAACGTTGCTTAGTCTGTCAATACATCTGGAAGAACGTATTGATACAGCAATACATCAGAAGGATGCTAATAAAATTAATTGAATTGAATTGTATATGCTTCTCCAAGACTTCAACAGCTGAGGGTCAGATTAAAGTTACTTACTGTTAGATTTTTATATGCCATACTGTCTGGCTTCAGACTTCCCGTTAGTTCAGTGGCTTTCCACCATTACTGAAGAGACACGCTTTCGTCACAGGTATGTCCGTTTAATTAGACGAAAGCATTAATGGAGCCTTCCGGCCTTACCTGCCTCAGCAGATGAGAAGAGGGAAGTCATGCTCCTTTCCATATTTTTAAAGGCAGTGTTGACTTTTCAAAGCATTCTAAGCATTACCTCTGAATTTTATGTCAGCTGACATGAAATGGATTTCGTCCCTGCCTTTAATGTGGTCTGCCGTGAAATTGAATTGCGTCTGGCATGCGTTCCATGATTGCATAAAAAGGCTGTCAGGACATCGCTTACTCGTTTAGGCCGCCCAGCAACGAGGGGATGGGGAGACTGGCGTCGCGCCCGGGTCCATGTTCGCCCTGCTCCTCACCTCTCCCGAACCAAAGCACTTAGCTGCTCCCTTTTTTGGCCCACATTGTCTTAGCGGTGAAAAGCCCTGAGCGCCGTGTGCTGAGTCAGAGTGCTGGAGCCGCCTGTAACGCCAGAGGCCAAGCTGGGCTGCGCTTATGCAGAAAGGCCAGACCGAAGACTGAAGGACAGAGAGGCAGTATAAGACAGGGGCTGCGGGGCAGGCGACAGGGGCTGCGGGGCAGCAGAGTGCCTGAGGACAGCTGCACAGGCATGATATCTATCCTCATCCATCCCCATGAACATCTAAACCTTCCCCACCCCATACCCATGTTCACCATCATACCATCATTTTAGTGTAAAATTAAACATGTCCACATTTGCCATTAAATATTTTAAATATTAGATGACTCACTTGACACTGGCACCAGTTATGCTGCGGTGAGTACAAATAACAGAGCAAAAGGAATTATAATGAATATAGCAGATACAAGAATATGCATATATGAGCAGTTTAATTACCGTTAGCACAATCGTTACCATTTTACCACCATCCCCACGGGAATACTGTAAAGATCATCTCCATTCATGCTGCTGCCACAGGAATATTTTTCCCCATTCCCATGTAATTCTGCTTTCCCTATTCCCATGCCGGCCTCTAGAGGGCACCCCGTCCTGGGTTATTCCCTGCATTGCGCCCAGATACACTCTGGACCCTTGCACCTAAGCATTGGACAAGTGGATATGAAAGATGGATTGATTATTATTAAAATTGTTATTATGACAAAAGCACACTTACTTGCAAAGTCTTAATTATCATGAGCGCAGTAAAGCCACTAAAAGAGGCAGAGTCACGTCCCTTCTCTCTGTCTCACCTACTTTTCCCTCCTGATGTTTTTCTGTATAAATATCTTTTCGGTTCTTTTCAGTAAACTCTGACTCACGCAGTACCTCTGACTCGCTGGCCAGGTTTATTATGATTATTATTTTGCTGAATAGCACCATTCACATTGTCACCTTCAGTGTTTATTTACCCAAAAAGTGCAAACACGGCCTCTGTCCCCTTCGGCGCTCTGCTCGCCACGTGTTTCCTGTGACGGGATCGGCCTGGCACGCGGTCGCTGCCCAGGAACCTCATCTGGGCCTCTGCAGCCAGTGTCTGCTGGGGAAATAGGGGAACAAGCTTCCCCCAGGAAGAGAGACCCTGCATGTGTTTTCCTCAAGGTCTGGGAGAGTAACTGCCACCGTGCTGGAGCCTCTACCTACAGGCAGGCAATAAATACAGGGGCACGAAGCCAGGGGTTCCATTTTTAAGAAGACCTTCCAGATTTGGGATATGGCAAAAGGGACTGATAGGCTTCAGGGGCAGTACTGGCCTGCAGTTTTTTTTTTAATATGGGGGAGGGTGAAGATGTCGTCTGTGTCAGGGCCTGTATCAGAGATGGATTGCTGTACCGGCAGACTGGCGGTGCCTTTTCCACAGCGCAGTGACTAATCATGCTGTCGCTTGTGCATTCAAAGGACGTGAAGTGGATAGAGGAGAAACAGGCATTATACCGGAGAAACCAGGAGCTTTTGGATAAGGTGGGTCAGCCAGGATGAAGATCATCTCTCGCTTTGGTGAAAAATACTTGCGGTGTATTTCCCGTATTTCTTGTGCATGTCGAAATCTGCTACCGGTTTCTCACAGATCAAGCAGATGCAGACGGAGGAATCGCGTCTGAAGCATGACATCCAGGACGCAAAAGACCAAAATGAACTCCTAGAATTCCGCATCCTGGAGCTGGAGGTGAGGCAGGAAAGCAGCATGATCGTCATGGCAACTGTGCTTGGCTCTTATATCGACCGGAGCAATAACGATTTCCACAGCTTCGGTATTCCTGCTATGAGAAAATGGCGATTTACTTGGCCTTGATGGGGATTGGTCAGTGTCTCCTCTAAATATGCAAATGAGTAGCACAAGTGTAATGAACGACGTTGTGTCATGGGAACACCCCCTGCAGGATCGTGAGAGGAGGTCCCCGGCCATCAACTTCCACACCATCCACTTTGCGGAGGGCGTGAGCCCTCTGCAGGTGTACTGCCAGGCGGAGGGCGTCACCGTGAGTGTCCGTGCTGTCGCAGCTCTCGTCCCTGAAACGTTGCACCGTTTCCGTGTAAATGCCCCATCTTGACCGTGAGTCTCCCCCTTCCCCCTGCCCCATCAGGACATTGCCATCGCAGAGCTCATGAAAAAGCTGGACATTCTTGGGGATAACGCCGTAAGTGTATGTTGTTTTTCCTACGTACGCGTACGTACATGTGTGTGTTCCGTGTTTTTTGCCCTTCAGGGGGCTCGTGCGGCCGTCTGCGACCGCGTGCCCGATTTCCATTTTTTTCTCCACCCCGCATGTCAGTGCCATTGTTCACGTATGTTTTGTGTTCTGTCCTTGTGCCACAGAACCTGACCAATGACGAGCAAGTGGTCGTTATCCACGCTAGGACTGTATTGACCTTGGCTGAAAAGGTACCCCTCATAGATGACTAGCTTTTTGTTCTATTTTATTTGAGAAGACCCTGGATGAATTATTAAGTTAAATAAACGCAATGTTTTTCTGTATCTCTGGTGGTCAAGTTGGCTCCCTTTTATCAGTATCTGAAGTGATAAGAACCCAGTCTCTGCTAGTTTCTCCAGTGTATCTTTGATGATACTGCGACTGTTGCCCCTTTTTACATCTGTAACGTTCTTGACCACAATTTCTGTTTTCAGTGGCTTGAGCAGATAGAGGTCACCAAATCATCTCTGCAGCAGAAAATGATGGACATCGAGAACGAGAAGGTAACCACTCTCTGTGGAGCCGCCCAGTCTGACGTTGCGCTCAGTTTACCTGTAGTTAGAAGGGGATCTTCACTGTGTTTTGTTCTCACCTGAAGGTTCACTTCAGCAAACAGAAGGGCTATCTGGATGAAGAGCTGGACTTCAGGAAGCAGTCGATGGATCAGGCACACAGAGTGAGGCCATTTTTGTGCTGTTGATTTTAATTATTCACAAAATGCTTTTTTTCCTGATGCATTATGCATTCTTTTGAAGAAAGTATTTTCCTTTTGCTTGTGTGAATCTGGAAAGGTTATTTTGGACTAAGCAGATAAAAAAGGTATAACAATACCACACACATAATGGTCATTTACAGAATGACTCGTATAAAGGTCTTCTGATGGATATGCGGTTGCTTTTGGATACAGGAATGTATAGGATTTTGGCTTCCACTGTGCCATCTGGTGATGGAATTCTGTAACTGCGTGCATGAGTGACAGAAGTGTGATCATAGCCTTTACTCTGCCACCTTGTGGACACTTGGTGGTAAAGCATACATCCTTCCATATCCACCATAGAAAGTACTTAACTGCTGCTAGAAAGCTACTCAGGGCAAGCGAATAGACTGTTTTGTTTTGCACCGCCACCTAGTGGTTGCTTTTATAAAAGCATGCACATCTCCCATTTACCTTACCCACCCTAACAGAGAATCCTCGAGCTGGAGGCCATGCTGTTTGACGCTCTGCAGCAGGAAGCAGGAGCCAAGGTTTCAGAGTTGCTGTCGGAAGAGGAGCAGGAGACGCTGCGGAGCTCTGTGGAGCAGTGGAAGAGGCAGGTGATGAGCGAACTCAGGGAGAGAGACGCCCAGATTCTGCGAGAGAGGATGGAGCTGCTCCACCATGCCCAGCAGGTAGGGGGCAAGATTCCGAATGCCACCAGAAAGTCTGGGTTCAGGATTCAACAGATGTTAGTCACGCTCATGGGGGGGGGTTTTTACACAAAAATGTTGAGGAGAGATCAAAAACTGATTGGCTCAGAGATATGACCAATCAGATTGTAGGGTAGGTGGATCCAAGCAACTAGAGATGGCGGAACCAACCAATTAGGTGTCTTGGTTCCGCCTCCTCTAGTTGCTTAAACCCAGTCTACAATCGGATTGGTTATCTCTATGAACCAATCATTTTTCTGATGTGCCCTCAACATTTTTGTGTAAGAGGAAATTCCCTCGAGCAATAGTCACACCGCAGTAGAGAGGAAGAACAATGCTGTTGGTTTGGCACTAAAAGTCTAATTTATCTTCATGCATGTCTACTGTGGATTATGGGATTCAGATAGATTCAGGCTCAAGGATGAGGGTGAGCTGACTAACTAGCCCCACCCACTTTAGTCACATGACTCCACTTCCTTAGAGGAATGGCAGCCCCCCCTTCCCCTTTGCACACTGTGTGTTTTAACCAGTCCATTGAACTACTCTGTCCCATCAAGTGTTGCACAGGTATATATAAGCTGGTCAGTGGCTTTGCTGAATTTCACTTTTTTTAAAACAGGCAATATTCAGGCTTCCCTTTCTGTTCGCCTCTGCGGCAGGTGTGTAATCATTCTTTTTAACATATATTTTCTACAGAGAATAAAAGAACTAGAGGAGTGGATCGAAGCACAGAAACGACAGATAAAAGAACTGGAGGAAAAGGTACCAGATTGTGCTAATACAGGATATAAAAATCATGAAGTATTCATTACGATGTATCGTTTTTCAAAGATTGAGTGAAGTCAAACTGTACCTTATTTTTAGAATAAACAGACTTGTTTGGATGCAAGATGTAAGAAAAATTAAAATTTTTTTGTCTGAATGCCCTGAAATGCTTTGTGTGTCACCACATTTTTTCTAAATGTAAAAAGTGTGTAATGTGACACTCCTCAGCTACCTTTCTTTGCACCTTTTACATAGGCCGATGTGGCGTAATAACTTTCTTCTCTGTCCTCTTTCCATTTTCAACCCCATCTTTAGTTTTTATTTTTATTTTTGTTTTTTTCTTTAGCCTTCATTCTTTGGTCGTAGTTTTCCAGCAAACCGAGGAGGTGGGTAGGTTTGTTTAAGCTGCTTCCATTATGAAAATAATCATGTTAAAGTCTTTAAGGAAATCATGATGGATCGGTGGATATTTAACATAATACTAATATAATTTAATGTGCTCTGTACCACTTTACTTAAGGTGGCACAAGTAACTAAGTAACTCAGTTACTACTGAAGTACAAATCATGAAATATAGTAACTGCATGAAATAATGATTTATTAATGATGACCATATAGGGAATCAGTATGTAACACTTAGTTTCTGCTTAATTAATACTTTGAAAGTGTACTACTGCATGATTTTGGGCCTTTCAAGTAAAGTGTTAACATGTGTTCTATTGTAGAGAACATATTTAACTTACACATTTTTATTTCATACAGGTGCTTAAATACCTGTGTACGACGGTGCGTTGTTCTTCGGTTACCAGGTCTGCAAATATTTTTTCGGCGTCTTACAAAATACGACAGGATTTGACCCAAGATTCCCCCTTACTACGTACATGCTCGTTTGCGAAGATTTTCTGTGTTTGTGGAAAAGCGGCCAAAATACGTGACATTGCCCTCAAGCGCGTTTCTAAATCCACGGAAATACTCGACAAGCTTTGTCCTGGACCCCAGAGGATTTCAAACTCCTTTTTGCGATGTATCCTTTCGAAACCCGGAGAGACGATCGCCCCTTGGAGGCAGATTAAAAATCATCCTGCATGGGAATTAAAGGACTTTTTAAACAGCGCTTTATTTGTCCCTGCTGAGCAGGCGGTATTACGGGTTGCTTCCATGTGGAAGCATGAAGGAGAAGAGAGACGGACCTGGCCGGCTCCCTGTGTCCCGTGATTCCCGGTGGCCAGATACGGTGGATTATGTTAGGGTCCTCGATATTAGTGTTTGAAACTAAATATATGCCAAACAATGGAATCATCAATGTCTTTTTTCCCCTTTGTGTTTAATTTAGATTTAAATAAATTTATTGAAACAGTAAACGACCTATGAACGGACAGTTTTGAATTGAAGAAATCTCAAGCAAAAGTAAAGCCGTTGAGGCTTTTATTTGGCCCGAAACATTTACCTCATTCACGTGGTGCTTTTGAGACAATTACTATTAAAGTGCTGTTGTGAGGAAGCCTGAAATAAGCAGTCGTTAAAGGACTGAAGCCTGCCCCATGGTCCAGGCAGCAGGTACACAGGTGAACAGAACAACTGAAGACACGAGGAAATAATGCGTTTGAATGCGTGAATGAATGCAATGCGATCCTTGATTATACAGTCAAATGAGCGATGCTCCATATCTGGAAAATAAAGAAGCACACTGTAAGCTTTCACGTTACAGTGACCGTGATTCATGCAACGAAACTGATTGAAAGGTAAGGATGCAGCATTGCGGACAATACTTCGCGTACAGGTGTTTTAGTTGAGATGCTGATTGACATTTTGTTTAAAGTAAAAACCATTTTTTAAATCTATTTTGATGGCATGTTTTTTAATGGACCAACAAGAAAAACTTTTTTAATAAACCGAATCCATCGACTTTCTAACCGCTCATACGGGTCATGGTCACGGTGGGGGTGGGGGGGGATCTGAACCCTATCCCAAGCAGCACTTGGCCAAGGTACAACCTGGACAGGTGAAATACACGTAGACAGTACACACACACACACACAGAATCTCACACTATGGGCAAATTAGAGACTGCAGTTAGCCTAATTGCATGCCTTTTAACTCTAGAGTTACCAGAAAAATCTGGGAGAACACACAGACACCGCACACATACGACGGTGGTGAAACCCATGCAAAGGCACCTACTGGCGCTCCACCGTAACAAATTTTAGTAAATTATCGTGCTGCTAGGGGCGCACCATAAATACTTTCCACTAGAGGGAGCCCTACACCACACATTCATCATGTATACGATTTATTACCGCCTTATTGCCTTCGGTTATCATTCTTTTTAATGAACTTTATTTTATTTGCAATATCGAAACTTTATATTTTCTATTATTTGAATAAGCCCAGCAATTCTGTCCTGGATAAGTGGACAGAAACTTTATTTACGTGATTATAGATTATGGCTAAAATTACAACGAAAGTCACTTCCGTAAGGAATGTTGAAAATACGCGAAAGTTAAACGGATTATCAGTGTTCTGCAGTAATTTGATATGTCAAAATATTTTAATTCTTTTGCTTTCCACAAACCAGATGTGGGAGTATTAAATCTGATTTTGCCTCTGCGGTGTTTCAGCAGGGTTTGAGGTCAGTACGAGAGTCTTCACTTGGCACTAGATCACCGCTCCTACCCCCGTGAATGTACGAACAGATTTTCTCCAGAGGATTTTCCTCCGACAAGTAAGTAACCACGGAGACAATTTGGTTGATCTAGTTTCCACCCCCTAGTGTTCCAGTTTATTTCTTACTGGAATACGAAAAAAGAGGCACCGCCCCCGGCTCGCTGTTCTTCGAATGGGGTGATCTGTGCTACCCGCTAATCAGGCTGAATGACATTTGCATTTTGCATGCAAACGTTTGCTCAACCGCATCTGTCGCATTTATCCAGCCGATCAATGGCGGGTAGCATCTGTCACAGAATCGCGTCTGCTACGCTCTTACAGTATCAGCTAGGCCACTAATGTTTCAGAAACACTGGCATAGTCCAACTTTTCTGGGACAAGCTTGAGAACAGGGAAAATATTTCTAAAATCCGCAAACTAAATTAGCCTAAACTCACCCTATTGCAATTGAATTTTGCGTGGAGAATTCGACGACATGTAATATTTCCTATAACGTACTATTTATTGCTGTTTGTTGGTTACCATATATATATATTTGAATGTTGTACATGGATGATTGAAGTGCACAGTATTTATTTTTGAATAGCCCCTCTCAAAGCCTTAAAAGGCTCAGCCAAAATCACACCAGCCTTAAGAGCAGCGAGGCAGAAAACGCCTCCGTTAAAATGTAGGTCTCTGCCGGGGGACATTTCAGACCCCTCTCTGAGACGCCAGATAGTATGACCTACAGTCACTCGCGCCGTTCATTCTTGTGGTCTGATCAGCAAAGTATCAAAGCACTCAAATCAGTTCTGGGTCTCAAAGGGCAACACCTGCCTAAATCCTAATTTGGTTTTCTTAGTACATTAGATGAGGGTTTTTTTTTTTAAGTTTTTTTTTCGTGATTTTTAAATAAAGAGGGCAAAACAGTAAAATACAGAATATCTTCAGAGCCTTCTACAGTACCTATCACACTGCACGGGGGGCACGTGATGGGCATCCTTGTTCCCGCTGTTAATCCACCAGCCCGTATATAATCCTATTAAACCGGTAGACTTCACTCTGCTGCTCCCGCTACAAAGATTCTCAGTAGTTTCATCTCAACGGATGTAATAGCGAGAGAGTAACAGTCAGGGGCAACACACATAGATAATATGAATTTTTTGTAATTTCACTTTATTTCCCTCTCCTTTTGGCAATAGAACTTGGTGCAGGTACAGTACCTTGCTGAGTGTTTGTTTTTCACAGTATATACCAAGGGTGGTCGGTATATACCAAGGGTGGTCAGTATATACCAAGGGTGGTCAGTATATACCAAGGGTGGTCTTCGTAATTTTCCAGTTAATGGCCTTTAAACACCTCTTGGCCTGATTCAGCAATTCCCAAGACTCTGGTAATCTGAGCCATATGGCGCCAGTGTCTCTCCTGCCTTTTGGGTGCCCCCGGAATGGCCAGATGGACCGTGACTGACTTCTAAATGATCGTGGGAAGTAGATAATTGACATCAGCTGGTGATTCCGTCAGAGGCACCAGAGGATTGTCAGGTGTGGTGGCCGGACGTGTGACACGCAGATACCCAGAAGACCATCATTTTGTTACATAAGAAGCTGCATCCTGCTTACATGTTAGTGATACATCCTTAACCTTCTGGACCATGTAGATATGATTCCACAGCCTCTTCATACAACATGTATGTCCTCATAAACCTGTCATAACTCATAATATGATGATACTAACTTAAGGAAAATGGTGCTTCAGCATTAATGCAAAATAAGGCTGCTTCATCTCTGAGAAGACATCAACACTTGGTTCAGTCATGTAGTAACTGTCAAAGGTATACTCTATTGGTAGGCTGTATCATATAGTTTTAAATTTAAGGCTCTTATATTACAAATAAGGTACAAGGTACCTGTGGATCTTGCATAACCCAAATATGTGGGTGTGTGGATACATTTTAAAATTTAACGAGCTGGACTCACAATGGTAGAGTGTGGTGCAAATAATTATGTAGCTACTAAGTAATAGTGACATTTTATGGCTGATGTTGACATCTTGGAGCAATATGTGCTTTTTATGGTGTTTTCACGTCTTCTTTCAGGGAGATGGACTTAGTAGCAGGAAACAAGGATGTTCTCTTGCCAGCTGTTTGCACTGCCAGGATTCTCCTGCCAACTAGAAACTGCTGCCAGTCAGGGCCGGCGTTTGCCGCCAGGCAGTTGCTGCTCTGACATCAGGCACGGCCATCTCCTATAAAACAAGGGATTCGGATCTGGATCCTAGTGCTGGTGTAAGTCCAGGACGTCATTGGCTCTCACAGGAAGAGGGCACTTCAGAGGGAAACCGTTCTCCGAGCCTCAACCACAGACGTCTCCTGGCCTCAACCTCCAACCTCCAACATCTGCTCTGTGACACAAGGGCGAGGACAAACCATTGAACATCTACAGGCGTCTGACTGGTGACTCCAAGGTGGACCCAATTCACTGTTCTGCATCAACTACCTGGTACCTCGCTGCATCCAGTCCTCGTTGTATCTGGCGTGCACCATACCTCTTGTTAGTCCTGGGTGCGGGAGACCCATCTGAGAGGTGAACGTGTAACTATGCGGTTGTTTCAGTCCGGAGATTCCGGCGTTTGAGGTTCACCTGTGTGAATCAAGCTGACCACTCATTACCTTCTGTCACTTGTGCAGTAGCTTCTGTGCTTTTACCGTAAAGCATTATGGTCGTGTCGTAACTACATCGCTCCTTCCCATTTCCACGATACACAGCAGAGTTCATTCACAATACCGTCAGAAAGTTTAAAAGCTGAGTGATTGACTGTTCTATGCAGGCAATTCTATAACTGCCTTAATTTAAATTATTTTTATGAGGAATTTACGACCTTATGGCCTTCTTGGAGAAAAACTATGAATGGTGTCGTTTTTGTTTTTTTTTTGTTTGTTTTTTTGCACGATGTGTTAACTTGGACTGAAAGCAGATGTATTTCTCTGTATAGCTGAAGTGACGGCAAATTAAAGTTATCACATGTGGGTTAATAGTCTTGTCATAATTGTGTGTCTGGGTGGTGATTTGATGAAAATGTATTTGGCAATATATAGTCAATCTGTCTTTGAAATTCACATTTCCTTCCATATTTGTTTATAAAAACAACCTAAAGAATCATTCCCTTCATATAGATACTGGAAGAATATTTGGTTCTAAGGTTACATTAGGTAGCCAGAAATGCTCAAGTGATTCACATTTAGCTGTATCAATGTATAAAGCGATTCTGATGGATTGATTTTCAAATGCAGCTGTTCAAGGGGCGTAACTTTGGATTGAACATTGGTGGTGTTAAGTATAATTTTGTATGATTCTGATTATCGGTATCCCCCCCCCTTATTTTACATCCATCCAGCTGTCTTTCTGTATTTATTATGTATGTTATTTTGTCAATAAGTATTGAAAATAGTTTTATATAGCAAATTAGTTTTCTATTGCTAATTTATCAAATTCTGCACTGGTAATTAATCAAACAATCCCGGTAATTTCTGGATAATAGCTCTAACGTACCTTTGATAAATTCTTTGTGTTGTACAATAATGGGTATGTCATTCCTTACGAACACTGATTCTCTGTTTCACCCCCTCACCACAATAATGGGCACTAATTAAATGCATAAATAAGCAACAAGTTAGGTTCATGCAGTTACTCACGCGACCGTTTGTTCGTCGTTTCAGAGGCACGGCGCCCATTAGATGCACGCACCGCGACGTCTTTCAGCACCACGCCCCTGTGGAGAGCTCCCGCGCGGCCGTCCCCTCTCTGAGAATGACGTCGCATACCTTAAGTGCTTTAAAGGCACGTTGGTGCCTTGCTTGCGACTGACCTGTTTTTTCTGATCTTTTGATCTAATGTTAAAGTGCTTTTTAATTACGATTTTTTTAAAAATAAAAAATAATTATACATATTTTTAAAAAGCTCTTAAGAATGGCAGAAAGAGAGCTGTTTTCCAAACTGGGCACATATAGTTCAAAGCCTAGAGTTAAACTGGGAGGAATGTTCTGCAAAGTGGAAGACGCATTTGAAAACAAAACTTTAAATTTTGAGTCATCAAGTCCCAGATGTGTAAGAAAATGCACCAAACAGGGTTCAGAAGAGACACACATGTCTTCGGCGGATCCGGACGTTCAGAACTCGCCTGGGAGGGAGCCCAACAGCCGACCCGAACCCGTTTCCATTACCGGGGGACCGACCATAATCTTTTCCTCATATGAGGATCAGGTACGTTCACACAAGAAAAAACTCAAAAGTCTGCATTGCAAAAATGATTATATTAAAATGTGAGTATGTTTTATGTGTGAGTGTACGTACGTGTATATGTAAGTATGTGTGTGTGTGTATGTATGTATATATATATATATATATATATATATATATATATATATATATATTTTTTTTTTTTTTTTTTTT
>JAODJW010000041.1:4672654-4683051 GCA_026777045.1 Hyperopisus bebe | reverse complement strand
ATATATATATATATATATATATATATATATTTTTTTTTTTTTTTTTTTTACAAAGAAAATACTATAAGGATTACACAGGGATGAAATATTATCAGTACTATTCTAGTAGGGGGCTGGAAGCTGGACTGATATCTATAGTTTTGGTTATTGTGTTCGTGTATGTAATATTTATTTGTACAATTTATGTGTATTATATTCGTGTACCAGGCCTATTATTATTATTATTATTATTATTAGAAAAATAATTATTCCAATGTATTTATAACAATACAGCTCCAGGCCTTGACTAAAGATGCCTACCTACCACACTAATGGATCCATTACACAATTAAATATTATATTAAATTTCAGTTAATAAGCAGAGTTTAAAGTAAATTAACGCACCATTCTTGGTTAAACGTCGACATTGCACTTCCCTCCGTCCCCAATGTAGGCCTGTTCTATTGTCGTTATATATTATAGTTATATAATACTTTTGTTTATATGCTTTAAACGGTTTGAATTGTTTTCATAGACACAATAACAACATCTTAGAGCAGGCCTAACAAGTGCATTGTAATCTAACAAAGCAAACAAAACACTGTAAATCGCTAGGATTGTGATGGTAAATTATTTGTCAGAATGTGAAATACTATAGGCTTACAACAACTACGTATTTTATGGGTTACGGTTCCAAGTCATTTAACATTGACGCGAGTTTTCATTACACATGCTCCTTCTGGAATTGTTTGGGAACTGTGAAGGGTATTTTGATTTATAAGGTCAAAAAAGCCCCCCGAACGGCTCCTCTGGCCTCCATCAGCCTGCAGGATGGGTGCAGAATACTAATCAGGCAGATGGTACGCGAGGGGGGATAGTAAAGGCAGGCGGGGGGGCTCTACATCTTTCCGTCTGGCGAGACAACAGAAATACGGGATAGTGCCCCTGCCGCACAGAGGCTGCACAGATCCGCTGGGCGTCGTGCCTGCGCTGGGAGCCGCGTCTCTCACTCCTCTCTGTCTCGAAGATCTCCAGCCGGCCGGAATGTCTTACCAAGGCAAGAAGAGCATCCCCCGCATATCGGTAAGGAGCCATTACTGCCAACATGACAGCCGTCATTTAGGCACGGCTTAGGATTTTGGGTGGCCGTGATGCACGACGGAGGAATACGAAAAATCAGCTCTGGTCACGTCGTAATAGTGTGGACATTAATCCGGACATGGCCGAAACACCGGGATCACTGCAATCGTCCATTTCCCTATCGATGTTTAATCGAAGCGCTGGCTAATATATACTGAAGTGCCTGAAATCGGCAGCTTTCTATAATGAATTTAAAAATACATCGGCAGTGCCTCGGGACGTAAAGCTGTCAGTCATCTGGGCGGCACATTTTCTTGTTGGGTTTGCACGTATATCCACCTAAATTCATATGTAATCAGTAGGCCTATTGTCTTGCCTCGCGTTTTTTGTTTTACAGATTGAACTCGGTCTTCCAAACTGATACGCCTTGTTTTTATATGGAAATCACGGGTAATGAGTGCAAGTTACTGTATATTAGACTGAATTCCTATTTCTTAAATTGACATTTACTATCATTACTTTTATTGTCATCCTTATCAATATTAAATTAATAATAATAATAATAATAATAATAATAATAATAATAATATAGGCCTAAGAATAATACTATCCCTCATTTGTATGACCAAATAGCAGACTATAGTAACTATGCAAATATGGTAAATACTGCAAAGGACAATTTTAAGATTTCTCGGCATCACTTAACATCATTTGTGCGGACTAGTTCACTGAGTAGTAAACTAACATGTTGTCACCATGTTTGTCCGGTTTGTCAGTCGTGACCCATATTCATTTAAGCGGGGTTGTTACATACGATGTAGGCTAGTTATAGTAATGCACGCCGAATGGACTAATACGTATGAACTTTTATTTGGCGTTATCGTGTTAATTTAGTCTTAGCAGACCAGTTTCCGAGTTGTCCAAGTGTCTCTCCGTCCTTGCTGTGGCTGGCGCCCTGTCTGTCCCTCCACAGACCCCCTGGGCCGGTGTCGGGATGGCCGGTTCAAATTGTCACTTTGCATCAGGTTATTGTTGCCGTACAAGCGGTTTCTCGGCGTAATGTGTTTTCAGGATCCACTGGAAAAATCCAGAACGGCTAGGATGCAGATAAAAATGATTGATATAAATTCTTATTAATATAAACGTACAGTCACTTTGATATGCTGAGCCACTAGACTGAATCTGAAATGAGCCTTATACATATAATATGGGACTGTACATGAATATTTTATAATAAGATGCGTCTTAAATTGGGATAATTTCAATAAATTCACAGCACCAATGAAGGCTTAATTTGGTTTCATAAAACTGCACAAAGGGGTAATTTGTCCTGTTGTTTTCAAATGTTTGCTATTCTCAGAAAAATCCCTGTGATGTACTTGCTTTCATTTTGATTACGTATAAATTATCTGACATCGTATGGGCTCTGGGAAGGTTTGTCCCATTAGGCTACCCGTACAATGGACTGCAGGGAGGGAACATCTACCAGCGCACTAGAACAAAAAAAGCTTCTTTCACCACAAAACTGACTCAGGAATCCATCAGGTGGGTGGTAGTAAAAAAAATAAAAATAAAATGGAGCCTCGTAATTCCACATGGCAGCGTGGCTGCCAGACAGGGCACACAGCAGGGAACACGCAGCCTCCCCCTTTACCCCCTAGTCGTGAGGACACCCCTCCCCCACCTCACAGACCCGCTGCCCCGGGCTCCGAGCCGCCAGGGCGCCCTGGGTGGTGTGAGGGGCGTGTGCGTAGTTTGATGAATAAGCAGCGATGGCTGGAACCAACTCCCGCAGGTTCCGATGTGTGCCGGTCCAGTAAACGATGATATTACGGAAGCAAAACAAAAACTGTAGAACATCCTACACAGCTTGACTTTGCCAAGTTTTAACAGGATATGTATATTTACAAGGTGGGTTCTGCTAACCGGTTTATTGAGGAACTGGGTTTATACATCAGCTATATGAACTCTAACGTTTTCTTTTTTGCGGTAAGGTATATACAATGTATAAATTAAATAAGCAATGTCAGATATTGAAGTTTCCTGTTATTTTGTTACCAAAGCAGTGAAAAATTGAGAGTTAAGCTCTACAGTTCCCCAAATTCAAAACCCAAAAGGGGAGATAACCTTGTATAGTTGAGGTACAATTAAGCTCTGAGTGGAACTTTAAATCACCTATAATTATCCTCGAATTGGTAAATATGGGTGTTCAGCAAGAATGCACCTCGGATCCATATTATGTGAAATGAATTACGACACTCAGCTTGAAAAATTCTGTGGTTACACACTTAATTTGGTTGAGGAATCGAGGAAGAACCTCCCCGCGGAGACTTGGCCTTGGTTATCGTCATTATCGGCACTTGTTAAAATACATTTGCATGTTTGCATTGACATTCATGACTTTGACTGCTGCTCTGTGAGCTAATGAATAATATGTATGCCAAGCAAGGCTTCTCCGTACCTCATTAAAATTCTGGTATAATTATAGAAGGTAATATTCATTCATCTACTGCCATCTTCACACATTCTATATTTACATCAGAGGTGAAAGATTTACGCAGAAGGAAGTTAAAAATAGGAACGTGTCCTTTTTTTCAGAGCGATCGTCTCGTCATCAAAGGCGGGAAGATTGTCAACGATGACCAGTCTTTTTACGCCGACATCTATGTGGAGGACGGAGTCATCAAGTAAGCGCTGGGTGGTCTGTCATTCTGCTTTTGGTAAAACTTCTGATAGTTTGCCAAGAAAGCCTTCTAAGCTGAAATGGCCTGATTAGCTCTAAATGTAAGAATATACATTCACATATGTACAAATGCACTGTGAATGGAGTCCGTAGCTAGGTTTTGAATGGTATAAATACTAACAGTTTAAATGGAAATCCCTCGACCATGACCAGGGTACACAGTGGGATGGATACACAGATGGATGGATGGATGGATGGATGGATGGAAGCCACAATAACTGCACTAATAAGCACTTATAATTGATGTAATTGTAAGAAAGACCACCAAGGGGACACTGAAGAACATGAGGTGCTGGAAAAAATTATGCCTCATGAACCAGTTGCTGTATTTTTTGGTTTGTTTGGGGCATGCTTTGTGCCCTTTTTTGAACAGAGAGCACCATCTAGTGGGGTCAAAAAATACAGCGAATGGTTCAGGAATTGTCATTGTGTCCATCATTACATTCATCTATGCCTTTTAAATTCGGAAGATAAGAGGACTAAGTTTATCACAGATCTGTTCCTCGAAGTCTTTGTAAAAATGAGTCCTTGAACAAACCCTGTTCAGCTAAATGAATCTTGTTTAGCAAATCTTGTTGGATAGCTAGTTAGTTTGGATCAAACTCAAGTTAGAATGCACCATTCAGGCAGATCGGGGAGAACCTGATCGTCCCCGGTGGAGTGAAGACGATCGATGCCTATGGCCACATCATCATCCCGGGTGGAATAGATGTGAACACCAGCCTCCACGCTCCATACCTGGGCATGAACCCAGCCGATGACTTCTACCAGGGAACCCAGGCCGCACTTATGGGCGGCACCACCATGATCAGTACGTGGGACCCTCTGCCATCACGGGAACGGCGTGGGGGGAGAGCGGGAGGGGGCCCAATGTACCATTGGGACCAGGGGAGGTTGTTTGGGCGAATCGGTCAACCCTGAGCGAAAGTCCCTTGTGGGAGAATCATGTCATCTCTAGTTCCGTCAAGTGACTCCAGCCCCTGCTGGCCTGTCTGAAGCTTTTCCTTCAACTCGCCCACTCTTGGCTGGTAAACAACACGCATTTTTTGTGGACTGTTTAATTAACTTGCCATTTTGTGACCCAAAATGGTTAGTTATTTTTGTTGTATTTATTTTCCTACGTTTTTGTGTTTTAAAATTTATCGGTACCGCTTTACAATAAGACTACCCTTATAAAGGGTTTATGAACGTTTTATAATCTGGTTATTAATTAGGTTGTAGCACTTTGTAATTTATTAATGGACAATTATAAACAAGTGATAACATGGTTTTCTTTTTATTATATATTAGGCTTGCATGGGTAACTTTTTTTAGTGAAGTAGCTTCCAGTTGATGGTGTCTCACTTTGCTTCCTGCGGAGATACAGTATTCCGCATCCCGCCCAAGCTTAGTCTTATTAACTTTGTTAGAAACGTCATTTTTTCAGTAGTAGGATGCTCCACCAGGCATTTTAGTTGTCAGAAAGATTTCAGTTAATGTATATTTAAAAACACGCGGTTCAGGATGGCAGCCCAGTTCACCCAGTAAGGTGCCACAGTGGTTGGATCAAAAGAATACTGTGTATTTCCCAGCTTCTCCGTTTGTTCTCCTTTGCAGTCGACCACGTGGTTCCCGAGCCGGGTTCGAGCCTGCTGGCAGCGTACGACCAATGGCGCGACATCGCCGACAGGCGGTCCTGCTGCGATTACTCCCTGCACATAGACATCACACGCTGGCATGAGGGGCTGGTCGAGGAGCTGGAGACCTTGGTCAAAGACAAGGGTATGAGGCGTGGCAGCAGCCTCAGGCTGACGGCTTTCAGGCTGGCTGTCTGTGTGCCCTAGCAGGCTGGGGCAAACGTCAGCGCGTCCATGAAGGGCGTCTCAAAATGCAGGCGGGCCTTTGGCGCCGATTCCACTGGATCTCTGACACTTTTGTTCTGCTGCTTACAGGGTTTTTATGCATTTATGGGGCTGCCTGTTCCCATCTTCATAACCACTGTACTGCTGACCTGCCTTCTTTTGCCAGGCGTCCCACATATATGTGTGTGTGTGTGTGTGTGTGTGTGTGTGTGTGTGTGGCTGTGTTTATTTGATGTCAGTATTCCACCTTCATTCTCCTGTGTTTTTGGCCCTATTTCTGCCAGATAATCGGGATCACTGTAAGAGACCCTTACATAGTCTCCCTGGTTCTCACTTCTCGCATTAGCAAATCCATCCCGAAACCCACTCTCCACAGTTACACACATGTACCACTATAATGTTGTCCCCTCTCAGATAGAAAAATGATATTTACATTTTCTGCTTTTATCTTTTAATAGGATAGCAACTTTAAATTCAGTTCTACCTAGTGCCTTACACAAGTTGCCCCAAGGTGCTTTACATGGGTGTGCTGTGACACATTATGACATCATTGAGACAAAATAAAAATGAAAACATTGGTTTTAGACTTAAGACTCAGTCCTCTAGGGTTCCATATTGCCAACACATCCAAGTACAAGTCCACAGCACAGTGAAAAACCGTTTCCCTTGAGCCCCCTAAACACAAATACAAAAAATAAATGTATATCAACAGCATAATACAATAAGTATAATATGCTGTTTGATGGTCCAAATTAAGAATGTGCTAATGACCCCATCATTGTCACTGGACTAATTTTAAGGCTGAAGCAGGCAATCAGATGACTTGGTCTTGCCACCTGTAGTTGCTTGGACACGCCTCCTCTAAAATCTGATTGGTTATCTCTCTGAACCAATCATTTTTCCTTTTGCCTTCACTACATATTTAGTATAATTAGTATATTTAGTATATTTAGTGTAAGTAAAACTCCCATGAGCCTTACCTTAAAGCAAACTGGAGGTCCCAACTGTGTGGTGACAAAAAAAGGAAACTGGGTTTGGGTAGCCTTCAGTGCCCACTAACAATCTAAAAGTTTACATCCTGTTACATTCACCGATTTTGTGCCCCAGTTACATTGTCTGTCAAAATCTTCAGATGAGTGATTTGTGCTTTGCTTTTCTTCCAGGTATCAATTCCTTTCTGGTTTTTATGTCCTATAAAGACAAATTCCAGAGTTCTGATACACAGGTGAGGCTGACCCAAACCGTGATTTATAATTGGTAATCTGCTAAGCTGTCCCACTGGCTTGTGCGTGAGGTTTGCCTTTCTATTCTCCATAAACAGATGTATGAAATCTTCAGTATCCTCAGAGACCTGGGAGCCATTGCTCAGGTGCACGCCGAGAACGGGGACATCGTCGACGAGGTGGGCCTGGCCAATCTTATAAGCTAAACAATGCAAATCCGCTTTTATTCATGGCAAGGTCTTTAAGATTGGATGGTGCTCTGCTTAGAGACACTGATCCAGATCGGTGCCAAGCAAGCTGATGATTGGTGTCGACGAAGGGCCTGTTTATCAAGATCTGCACGTGGATCAGGACAGTAGAAATGCAATTAGCCCTAAGAAGGAGTGTCATAGGATAATGTGATGAGAGAGACGAAACTTTGAAACTAGGAAGGATTATCATGAGCTGTCAGTCTCCCACTGCCAGTCACATCCAATGGGATGAAAGCAGACAGTGATTGACAGCACATGGTCATCTTGAAATTTGTGAGCTTCAAAGCTTTTTTCTCCAGCATTATTTCCCTTCAGGCACTTGGTGAGATCTGTCAGATATGGAGGCTGCTCTCTGTTTCCGGAATCGAGATCTTTATCCCTCCTTCTTCACCCCTATTTCTGAGTTTCTGGCTATGAATTCAAAATAGTAAGAGCTAAACTTATATTGCCAGTCACATTCATATTTATTCATATACTGCCCAAGTAACTGGAAGCAGACAGTGGGACATACTGAGAATATTCTGGAGGGTAAATTTGCAGTGTCTGGTCATAGTTTGGTCATTGTGCTGCATCATAGTTGCCCTGCATGAGGATTTACTCCCAAGCAGAGCTGAAACCTGCAGGTCGAACGAATTTAACCACACAAACACTTACACTGAAGTTTCATTACATGTTATTAGCAATATACGCAAATGCCAATGAGCAAGCATAATCTGAATACAAAAATCAACTTTCTTTACACATTTGTGGTGAAAGTACTATTTTGTGTTTTCATAAACATACTCACTCAACTTGAGAAACGGCAAGTGTTGCAATCCAGACGAAAAATACTCACTGCTGTACAGTATATTTTCTCCTTTTACTTCCATGCCTCTGTTTGTGCTTCATTAGTTTCATCTGTTTTCTGGTGGTTGTAGTTCGCTGTTAAGCTTCTCATGAAATGACCCACAAAAGGTATGCAGTAACATTAGCGTACAGTCAGTACCATAACAGCCCACTAGGGGGCTGCAGCGCACTGGTTGGGAACTGCTGCGTTAGAGTGACTGATGTGTCTCCGTCGGCATCCAGGAGCAGAAGAGGCTGCTGGGCCTTGGGATCACAGGCCCTGAGGGACACTTCCTGAGCCACCCTGAGGAGGTGAGCCTGGGGGGTACACATGATACAGGGGGCTGTACAGGATGTATTTGTCCATCTTCTGCTGGTATTTAAAAAGTGAGGACCTTAGTAAAGACTGTAAGCATAAGTAGAGGCAGGACTAGCTAGAGACAAACACAGGCGTTTGGGCGGCACCAGATCCAGTTTTACTGACCACCCTCATCAGGCATGAGGCTTGTCTCAGTGCTTTTGGTCCCATCCAGTGTAAAATCACACTGCAGCGGACAGTGAAGAAAACACAGCACAGCGAGTAAAACATGAGCAGGGAAGTGGACACTGTAAGTGCAATTACAGTATCGGGGCAAAGATACAGACATACAGGACAGGAATATCAGGGACAGTAAGCGCTTTCCACACTGGTACGGATTCTGATGGGCCTGCAGTGGGTCCAGTGGTCGGTCTTTGGAAGGGGTGGTTCCCGAGATGGGAGGGGTCGATGCCAAGCCGGCCGACATTACGCCGATGACACGATGCCGTCGGCAGGTGGCGACGGAGGCCGTGTACCGCGCCATCACCATCAGCAAGCAGGCAAACTGCCCCCTCTACGTCACCAAGGTGATGAGCAAGTCAGCCGCCGATGTCATCGCGCAGGCCAGGAGGAAGGGTAAGGTGACACGGCCCCTCGCAGGACGCAGCACCTCCATGCATGTTTCCATGCATTCTTGCAGGTAATATTATCGCATTATTTCCTGCAAAAAAGGTTCAAAATTTGTAAGAGTTTCGATAGGAAATATCCAAACATGGGTTCAGTAAGCACCTCTCATTTATTATGCCATTTTAATCTTAAATGTTATTTTAAAACGTCCTCTGCTGAAACTGGAGCCTGGCTAGCCCTTTGGCTCCACCTCTGCTGACCACGCCCCCCCGTGGCTGCGTGCTTCCAGGCATGGTGGTGTACGGCGAGCCAATCGCAGCCAGTCTGGGCGCCGACGGCTCACACTATTGGAGCAAGAACTGGGCCAAGGCCGCCGCCTTTGTGATGTCACCACCAATCAGCTCTGACCCCAGCACAGCAGACTACCTCAACTCTCTGCTTTCCTGGTGGGTACCATAGCAACAGTAATACTCACACTTCATAGATTACAAATATTATTATTATTTATTAGTAGTAGTAGTTGTATTTGTATTATCATCTTTACCATTTATTAATACTGTAATTCTCTAAAGCAACTTGAGTGTCTGGTTCTGCCTTACAGCAGTTGAGTATATTCTAACACCACTTTGGTTTGTCCTTTCACTGGCGATAATGAGTTTGCCTGTTTACATTAATTTCCTGTATTTATTTCTGCTTGTATTCCAGTCACTTTCTCCTTGCATGACCATGAGAAACAAACTACTGAAGCGCAAATGTCTTTGTACTGCGGCATGTATTCTGATCTTCCTTCTGCCTGTTTAACCGCCAGCGGCGACCTCCAAGTTACCGGCAGCGCCCACAGCACGTTCACGGCGGCCCAGAAGGCCGTCGGAAAGGACAACTTCACCTTGATTCCGGAAGGTACAAACGGGATTGAGGAGCGGATGTCAATCGTCTGGGAGAAGGCTGTGGTGAGGAACGTGGGCTGTGTGGAACGGCAAATTCGCACGCGGACGCGGCTCGTAAACAACATATGAATGGTCCCCCTTTGACCCAAGGACTTAACCAAGGACTCCTCTGCAGGTAGCAGGAAAGATGGATGAGAACGAGTTTGTGGCAGTGACCAGCACCACCGCCGCCAAGATCTTCAACCTGTACCCCCGTAAAGGTCGGATCGCCGTGGGCTCCGATGCCGACATCGTCATCTGGAACCCAAAGGAGACCAGGATATTTTCTGCAAAATCGCACAAGCTGGTAAGGATCCGTACACCGAGAAGTAAATTAGCAAATGTGTATTCATTTGGATTTTAAAGTCTGCTACACGTTGACATATATGTCGAACAATACGCTAGCGTTTGCACAGAGGTGTGTATCGCTCCCCCTGCAGGTGGTCGAGTGTAACATCTTTGAGGGCATGGAGTGCCAGGGGGCCCCGGCCGTGGTGATCAGCCAGGGGAAGGTGGTGCTGGAAGGAGGAAAGCTCAACGTGACCGAGGGATCCGGTCGCTTCATTCCCAGGAAGTCATTCCCAGACTTCGTCTACAAGCGGAT
>JAODJW010000041.1:4642277-4652477 GCA_026777045.1 Hyperopisus bebe | reverse complement strand
TGTGCTTAGATATGTTTAGTACAGTATATGCTCTTCTTGTTTTATCTGGTTCATTTTGTGTTTAAATGCTAAAAAAAACACATTTATGTGTAATTTTTTGGGGCCAGGAACCAATTAATTGGTTTTACATTATTTCTTATGGGGAAAATTTGATCACAACTTGAACTTTTTAGGATTCGATCTGGAATTCTGAATGGATTAAGTTCGAGTTCTGAAGTACCACTGTATTTGGCTGCATCGGTCAAGAGGTGAGGAGAATGGAGAAAAACATGAAATCAAAGTGGGTCTTTGGGTCTATATAACTAATCTCAAACAGAGAAAGTCATGATGATGCTATTATATCAACCATCAACACTCTCCTCGTCCACTGGCTGTAGAGCTCCTGTTTCCATGTAATCATGTGACCTGACTCTAGCCTTTGGCATTATGGGAAATATGGATGCATAAGCAACTATGGCCCCAGCTTCCTGTCTGCCTACAACAGTCGTGGTTCATGGTGGAGCCCTCCAGCTCTCGTCGGGCCCACTTATGTTGGCAGAAATTGCATTATTTCAAAGTTACTGTCCCTGAAGTTTTCATATTTTTGTTTACTGCTTGTTATCACTCAAAATATTTATTATGGGCAGTGTTTTAAAGGGTCTGGATTCCTTGAGAGCACTGAAATTCCCACATCAATAGAAAAGGTTCAGCAGAAGCGCTGGCTGAACGTTATTTATTAAGACCCGAAGCACCATCTGCGTGGGGATTTGGGTCCAGGTGCCTGTCTTCACCCCGTTGTCTCTTATTCCGTCGGATTGGCTTTGGTGCTGATGCCCTGACTGCATTCTCCCAGTGTGCACCTCAGCGTGAGTTCACACTCTCTGCACAAATGAACATGGGGTGAGGAGGGTAATGAATCATTTTCTGGGCTAGAAACGATACTATAATGTCCTAATGGGGTCTCAATGGGATGTGGTTCACTAGGGCCAGTCCATGTACCCAGAGAGGGTGCCGGCGTGGCGTTCTGGGAATCTCAATGCTGCTCTGTGCTGCTTCGGCCCTATTTTAGACCGGCGGGTCAGACTGTTTTGGAACGGTTCTGCGCTTAGCGTGCATGCTCAGCAATGCGGGAGCCCTGTTACCGAGACCCCACTGCTCCACGTTCTGAGAACGACATCGCCAAAGGTCTAAAAAAGCACAAATTAAATGTTCCCAGGAGTTTCCGCACCAGTATCACACGGCTGCCTGTGTTCAAATTTGACCATAATCAGTGTTCCGGTTCAGTTCCAGATTACTGATGAAATATATGACCAAACGTATGGGTATCTAATGCTACAAATGTTGATGTGCGTGTAGGCAGCATGGCCATTACAGAGATTACTCCAGGAAGTCCATTGAATAAGCCCAAATCTATTGATAAAATGTATTAAGGTACTCAGCTCGGCAATTTCTGGGTTATATCTGCAGTGGTCTGAAAGCATAATCAAGGCAAAGAACTGTTTTCATAGCAAAATCATTCCAGTGTTTGCCAGTTTCGTCATGGAGGTTTTTGGTTTCCATGGTTATTTTCAGTAATGACTGGTATGATTGGTTCTCTTATTCCTGAGCCATGGGATGCGATGCATGTAATGCCATAAATATATGGAACATTATTATTATTATTATTATTATTATTATTCATAGGATTTTCCTTAGTGTATGGAACTTTGCGCATACCACATTTTTGTATATCATCATTTTGACTTCAAACTCCTACGCACAGAGAGTTAAATGGCCCATAAAGTAGTTATGCTGTTTAGGCAAATCTTTAGCTTGTATTTATTATAATTACGTGGCATTTTAGCATGCAAGAATTTAGCCTTTGCTCTTTTGAGTCATGGTTTGGTTTACATGCGATTCAAGATGTGAGAGTCTAGACATTTCTCAGTCTACGGTAAGTAACTAGTGTCATGGAGTCGGTTCTACTTTCAAAATTCAGCCAGCTCAGTCCTCTCTGTACTAAACATCGCTGGAGGCCACGTTACATCACTCACACTGATGAAGGGTCACCGATTGCTGTGAACCATCGCTGTGTTTTTTGTCCTTTCATAACACGCTTGCTGCAAAGATTAATGAAACTTGTCCTGCTCACTATAGCTCATCTGCCTGCTGGGTGTCAGGGAACGAACCCGAAGCTGCTCCTTCTTCTGCTCTTTTTGTTCCAGAATGATTTAATGATTCATGTTAAGATGTTATGTAACTTGTTTTTTCATATTAATATCTCATAGATTTTTTTTTTCCCCCCGCTATGCTGTAGTGTGTCTGAAGTCAGCGGGCCGGAGAACTCGATCACCCCAATAAACAAAACAAGGCCACTCCAAACAGGTGACTAATGACAAACGATTACTGCTAAACAGATGCAAAGGCATTGAAATATAAAAATGTTCTCGCCTCCACTAGAATGAAAAGGCCTGGTCATTGGTTTGCGGACATTGACGTTCTCTTTAGTTAGCTGGCACTCCTTGGGCTTTGAGGGTCTGTCTAACTGATTTACTTTTAGACATATTGTAACCTCTCAAGTTAAAGTGTCGTTACCGTGTTGCCAAACAGGACCAGTCTTGCCTTACATTTCAAATATGTTGCTTGGGGGGGGGGGGTGTTTTCGATTGTTTGTCATCGCCATAGAAGATGCCCATCAGCTCACAAGTGGATAAATTGTTTTGAAATTGCTAATGGTTGAGATACAGGAAACCGACAAAGCATTCATTCATTTTTATGCATGTTTGTTCATTTCACGTCTAGTCCTTGTACAAGATTATGTGAGCTTGTCTGCATATAAATGAAAATGGGCAAAGCAGTCAGAGACCCTTTCATACACACTGAATATATTTCTAAAGGATTTGTACTTTTTGTAACATATCTCCCGGAATCCTTTTTTTTTTTTTTTTTTTTTTTAAATCAGTAAACTGAATTTTGAGACACATTTTGACCGCGGGGGGATGTAAGGAATGCTAAGACGAAACTATCACATTTCCCTTTGAATGATAGAATTTTCTGTGTTTCTCCCCAAAATAAATGTAGGTTTTACAGATTTGCTTCTGGCTGTCTGTTTTCCACCAGACAAAAGCATGACATGTTTTTGAGGTTTCCAGCACTACATATACTCAGATAATAATCATGTCACCCTCCTAATGCAATAATTAAACTGTTACACAACTGAAAGTCGCTTTATTGCTCGTGGTGTGTAGCTGTTGGCAAGAGTCACAACTGCAAATGTTTGAAAAGGTCAGTTTCTTCACCAAAGCCTAGATCAATCCATCCAACTGCCACCCGCTTGTCTTGGATGGGGTTACTGAAGGAGCCTTGGTCTGTTCTACAGGAAAAACACAAACATTAATACAAACCTAATACCCATTACTATCGACTACTTCAGTTTATGAGAGTAGTTCTTCACCGAATGTTCCGGTATATTTAATGTGTATTCAGTGGTTATATCTGAGACGAGGGAAGGGATATGAAAACAAATCCTCTGGCATTAATCAGCATGGTGCGGCTGGGCATAAGAGTGATGGTGGACAGGCTGTGATGAGAGAGGCCTGCTAAGAGCATCTTGTGCCAGAACATAATCAGAACATAATTTCACACAGCTGGATGAAAAAAAAAACTGTCCAGTTGCAACAGAGCAATTGCAGACCTGCCTGGAGAGACAATCATGATAACCATAAAACCCAGTGCTCCCAGACAGAAAGAGACACTGGTGCCAGCGGCCTGATCAATATTTTGTTCGTATTCAAGTATCTACATAGTGAGTGAGGGAGGGAGAGAGAGAGGGAGGCGAAGTTAAAATTTCTGCTCATTTCTGATAAGCTTTGGGAAACAGCTGTGTAATCAGTCTGAACATTTATCCTCAAGGTGGCTTTTTCTGGTTGGTATTCTTTCTGTCTCTTTCAACTTTCTGATCTTCAGCATGGATTTGTTTTAAAATGCAAACTGCTTCTCTTAAGCCCCATGCGATGGGACTCAATAAATGAAAAACATGCGGTTTATTCCCTTTGTACTCCTCGTCTGCCTTCGCTGAGGATGCCGGGCAGACCAATGGGAACAGGCGGGCTGATGTTATGAATGTTTTAAGAAGATCGCTTGCTTTGGGCTGTAATTTAAATTCCCACATTTTCACCTTAAGCTGCTTGAAACCTGTCTGGTGTATCACAAAGCCGCACAACAACACCGATCAGAATGTAGCACTAAACGGTGGCAGGGGCATAGTTTTCCCCATCAAACATAGAGGATGTTCGATGCCCCAGGTGCATGGTTTTCCCCAGAAGTTGGTTCACTGCTTTTGCGCTGGCCGCGTGTGCCGGTTGCCTTGGATACCACCTATCCAATATACTTCTAAGTCAACCATAGCTGACCATGTCCTTCACAGTCTCAACAAGCAACCCAGGAATATAGATCAGATGTTATTGCATGAGAATAGCTCACTGAAGGAGAGTTATTTCGGATTTTGTTATTCTGCTGTTAGACAGACAGAGTTCTTCTAAAGCCCTGGCGTGTTCCAGGGCAGCCGCAAATAACCTTTGACCCACAAGTGCTTCCATTTGGCTGGTTTCCCATTATGGCCCGCCTGATGCTTCTTTTGTTTGTTTTTGCCACAATTGTGTTCGTTCCTGGTGACACGCCCCTTTGTCTGTGAGCACAGTATCAGCAGCAGGGAGCTTCTGTCCTCCTCCAGCGCTGCCCCTACTGGCCGTGAGGAGGGGGTGTCCATACGACCGTGCCTTGTGCTGTTTCGCATTTCCCATGAACTGGGACATGCGAAAGACCTCTGTTTGTTTTGGCACCAGAACGCCAGACTGCCTGTTTGGTCACCTATTATCAGGGCCACCGTCATGCTCTGTGTTTTCCATAACGCAACTTTTCCCCGTGACTGTCATATTGTCTTCTGTTTATATTTTAACCAGTTTACATTTGGCACTTTATTTGTGCATGGATTTTAAGGACAGTATTCGGTAATGCTTTACATTAACTTCACCTTCATAATGCATCCATATAGCATTCATAAGCAGCTTGTAAGTATTCCTTAACACCCTAACATACATTAACAGCTTTAATATACATTAGTAACAAACATTATATGCTAATAATAGACATCATAATTGTCTAATCACTGTCATGGTATGTTAGGACAATAAGATACTTACATCCAGCTTTTAAATGTTCTATGAATGCATTATGAATGCATTATGAACGCATTATGAAGGTGCTGTGAATGTAAAGCATTACCAAATTTGATCTATCTGTCCATCCATCCTCAAACCACTTCACCAGGTGAGAAGCACAGTGGCAATTTACCTGGCAGGTCAGACCAGACCTCTCTACCCAAGGCCACAGACCCAAATGTCCCCAAGTGCCACCAAGAGTGCCGAAGCGTCCCAAAATGAGTAGGATGGTTTAACAATGAATGTGAGTGTGCCCTGCGATGGGCTGGCCCCCGTCCAGGGTTGTTCCCTGCCTCGTGCCCATTGCTTCCGGGATAGGCTCCGGGCCCCCCGTGACCCAGTAGGATAAGCGGGTTGGAAAATGGATGGATGGATGGATGGTTTAACAATGATGAGTATTTTTTTTTGCACGTCCCTGACCCTTGAGTCACAGGTCATGTTGCAGTGCACCACCAAACCTTAATTCACTTGACCCCTAAATGATAGCCCCTTATACCTGATTTAAGGTTGTTCATAGGCTTTGTGCAGATCTTATGCAGTGGCCAATGTCAACGCCAGTATTTGTACTTGTGCGCTGGTGTGTCTGTGTCGCTCTGCAATTACACCACCCGGAAACACATAGGAGGAAGTGTGATACTGCCAAGCGGACTAATCAGTTGTTGTGGTCTGCGTCACTGTGACATGTAGTGACATTTCTGGGAAGATGCAAGTCAGACTATGGGATAGGGTACGCAGCTACGTCGTTCCTACACTCTACTGCTGGCATCAATTCTATCTACAACCATAAATTACGTTTTAGTGTGTTAGCAAATTCAGCCTATAGCAGTGCTAGTTCTAGAGCAGCTCAGCTTACGTTGGTCTCAGTCCAAAAGGCATGTTAATACCAGGCTAAGAGTTACAGTGTCATGATTAGTGTGGCGTCTCTCTCTGTGCTGTAAGAGCAATGAAACAGGTGCATTTGTATGAATAAAAAGTGAACTATCTTAATTTTTTTTATTAGCTTTGTGGATGTCAAACGGGACAAATTACTGTTAAAAATCTATTTAGGTTATTTTGTTGATTGTTTAAAACGATTAAATGATTTACAGAGCTTTTATTCTGCCTGGTTTAATTTATGTCGAGGTAGCATTTTATTTTTTTCAGCACTTAACCTGGTCGCTAAGGCAGCATTTGGAAACGCTGGGATGGCTGGAGTCACGGTCAGAGTCTATCCCGTCACTCAGTCACGTCCGAAAAAGCGGTCAGCTGTAAGAGAAAGTGGGCCGACAGCTTACTGCCATATGTCATCTCTGGGAGTTCGTACGTGATGCTGTGCACCAGCCCCAGCGGCCTCATGCAGGATAAAAGGTTTATAGCAGTGATACACAGAAATGCAGGCCTGCCATTTTCCCGAGTGTCTCAGTCTGTTCTGTTTGGTCGTATGTCGTCACTGCAGCCAGGCAGGAGTGCCACTGGCCAGTGCAACACGTGTCCAAAACTTTTGGCCTTTTAAAAAAATAATAATAAATCAAAGGCTACAGTTTTTCTGTGGAAAACAATTTATTTCTCCCAGTGGTTTCATAGGCCTCGGTCCTGGCTTGAGAGATCGTACAGTAATGACACTCCGGAGAATCCTGTTAGCTTTGTCTTTGCGCAACTCAAAGGATTTCCTACAGACACAAGAAATAAATTAAAACCCGTGCTAGTGGAGATTCAGCTGGTTTCTCTCATGTCCCCAAGCCATTAGCGATGACCAGCTAGCTGGGAACCAAAGGCAGCACTCGTACCGGGGAAATGCTGTCTTTGTCCCTTCATCACTGTGGTGGGTGCATCAAAAATCGCAGAAGTTACCTTTCAGTTTAGCTTCCACTTTTATATTTTGTTGTTTCTCAAAAACTCCCAAAAAAACAAACAGAAATTAAAGATCAAGCAGCTTGTCGGTGGGAACATTAGAATTTATTTTAGACCCCCGCTATGACTCTCAGACCCACCTGGAGATATAATGTCCCTCCCCACCATTCTCTCCCAGCCAGTTTTGGAGATTTTTGTAATTCCAGGATTCTGCTCAGAAAATTTGAAATGACTAAGCTGTTATTCTAAAGAACTCTTCAAGTATGTCCTTTTGAATTTCGATCGATTGCACTCTGCCTTTCATCCAAAGACATAATTTCCTGATTTTTAAACAGCGGCTGTGTATTAAACCAAGCTGCTGTATTACAGACCCTGACTGCTAGCGCTGCTTCTTAGAGCAAATTATCAGCAAAGTCACAAATATGTAGAAATGTTTGCCATTGAATTCAGATTCCCGTATTAACAGTAAAATATGACCTTCGTTGAATATCTGTGTGGACCATTGTATGCTGTCATTTGGAAAAAATAATTATTTCTCTAATTTACAAGTTAGTTTAATACACAGTCATCCTCTGTTTCATTTCGCCCAAATCCAGGAGTATGTGATGATAAATTTATTCCAGTAAAAGGCATTAGTACATGATGAGGAGGTAACTTCCTAACAATGATTCCCATAAAATGAAGTTTGTATAAGACTTATATAACAATGCATAACTTTAAAGCTGTTTTTTCTAAAATGTTAAATCTCAGTGCAGGGGCCACAGGAGAGGAGTGATACGATTTCCGTTCACAGACTGTTTTACAGCACACAGGAGAAGCCCTGCTTTTAATATGCGCTTTTTGCAGCAGGGTCGATTGTTTTGGTTTTTCTTATTTTTATTTGCAGGACATGCGGGAGTCAGTCCATAAACGTATAATCCATGAGAACTGCTTACAGAGCAGTAAATAATCTCCATTATCGCTTCGTGCTACAGAGACACCAAAAGGGACACAAAAGCATTTCAAAGGGGACATATAGACTGTCCCTTGAAGCTCCGCATGGATGACAGCCTGTTTGCTCCATCCGTCCATCCATCCATCCATCCATTTTCTGTAACTGCTTGTCCTATTCAGAGTCATTATGTGATATAACAGGTACAATTGCATAATCACTGTCAGAACAAACAATATGTTGTAACAATAGAACAATAGGTAATAAATCAGTTAATCAAGTGGTGAAGTGACCATAATACACACGCAATTAGCAAGGGCATAGGTCATGAGAAAGGAGGAAATCTAGTGCTAGACGCGCTATATGGGAGCCAATAATGTTAGAGGACCTCGGAAGGGAGTGTTGAAAGAAAATACATAACAGTGCAGTTTTCTGTTGTTCAGGGTGCAAGCGGAGCACGCTGACGCGCTAATCATTCAGAGCTAAGGAATGAGGGGGTCGCTCAGTGAATTTTTTTCTTCCACAGCGGGGTTGCATAGCCTATCCCCGCAGCTTTTGTCTTGTATTTTATCTGGTTTATTGTTTTGGTTTTAAGTTGTCGTGTCCTGTATGCTTCCGGAATACGTTTCTTTTAAGATTTGTCGTAAAGCACTTTTGTAGCTTCTGCTTAGAAAAGCGCTATTTAAACAAACTTTTACTTGTTGGCTATATTGATCCCAGAGGCTGGGGGCACACAGCAGGGAACAAATCAGGATCCCATCACAAGGCACACTCACACACCAGTCTCTCACACACCAGTCACTCCCACACCAGTCACTCCCACACCAGTCACTCACACCTACGGGCAATTTGGCAACTCCAGTTAACCTCAGCGCGTTTTTGGACTGTGGAGTACCTGGAGGAAACCCCACGACAAGCAAACTCCACGCATGGAACCCTGTAGAAGCTGTCCGCTTTGTGTCGCCTGATACGCTGTCTCACTTCCGCTCTGCAGGCCACAATCTGACCTAAAACTGGGACTTCATTGCTTTTCGGTTATTATTTAAATGCAGGTATAATTCACTGCATTTCCTACTCCGCAGAAAGATTGTTGTTACTTTACTAGAATAAATGGAAAGTATAAATAAACATTGAACTGGCTGTCTGACTGTTACCTTGAACATGGTTTCATGCTTTATAATGATTTACAGCAAGATTTTATCATATATTTGATTTACACTATACCTTTGCTAACTAGTCAATGAGTAACTCTTATTAACATTGATCCTGATAAAACTGAAATTAAATGCAATTCTCCTATCACTAAATACATAGGATTAAAGTAAGTCCCTCTTGTTTTTGTTAAAGAGGAAGTGCCTGTACATTGTCACTGGATAGTAAACCTCTATAGGCGATAAATTCAAGTGCTCACACCAAACCGTATAATAGATGTAAATCTGAAAGAGCCTCCATATAACTAAAAACTACTACATGGTTGCCATGGCAATAAGGAGTGGAGAGTATACATAGGGATGTACCTAGAAATTCTGCCCCCCCCTGACAAAATGGCACCTTTACTCCCCACCCAATTTTGCATATAATTTAATATATTTCAAGGCCCCTGTCAAGTGCTGGGCCCCCGTGAATATGCCAGGGCATCCATGCCCCTACTGTGGCCCCTGTACAGTGCTGGGCCACTGAATCTGCCAGGGTATCCTTGCCCTTGCTGTGGCCCCTGTAAAGTGCTGGGTCCCCTGCATCTGCCAGGGTATCTATGCCCCTACTGTGGCCCCTGTAAAGTGCTGGGCCCCCTGAATATGCCAGGGCATCCATGCCCCTACTGTGGCCCCTATACAGTGCTGGGCCACTGAATCTGCCAGGGCATCCATGCCCCTACTGTGGCCCCTATACAGTGCTGGGCCACTGAATCTGCCAGGGTATCCATGCCCCTACTGTGGCCCCTGTAAAATGATGGGCCCCGTAAATATGCCAGGGTATCCATGCCCCTACTGTGGCCCCTGTAAAGTGCTGGGCCCCCTGAATATGCCAGGGTATCCATGCCCCTACTGTGGCCCCTGTAAAATGATGGGCCCCCTAAATATGCCAGGGTATCCATGCCCCTACTGTGGCCACTATACAGTGCTGGGCCCCCTGAATCTGCCAGGGTATCGATGCTCCTACTGTGGCCCCTGTAAAGTGATGGGCCCCCTGAATACGCCAGGGTATCCATGCCACTACTGTGGCCCCTATACAGTGCTGGGCCCCCTGAATCTGCCAGGGTAT
>JAODJW010000041.1:4595551-4642177 GCA_026777045.1 Hyperopisus bebe | reverse complement strand
TATACAGTGCTGGGCCCCCTGAATCTGCCAGGGTATCCATGCCCCTACTGTGGCCCCTGTAAAGTGCTGCCCCCCCTGAATCTGCCAGGGTATCCATGCCCCTACTGTGGCCCCTGTAAAGTAATGCCCCCCTGAATCTGCCAGGGTATCCATGCCCCTACTGTGGCCCCTGTACAGTGCTGGGCCGGCCCCCTGAACATGCCAGGGTATCCATGCTCCTGCTGTGGCCCCTGTACAGTGCTGGGCCCCCTGAACATGCCAGGGTATCCATGCCCCTGTTGTGGCCCCTGTAAAGTGATGCCCCCCTGAATCTGCCAGGGTATCCATGCCCCTGCTGTGGCCCCTGTACAGTGCTGGGCCGGCCCCCTGAATTTGCCAGTGTATCCATGCCCCTACTCTGGCCCCTGTAAAGTGATGGGTCCTCTGAATATGCCAGGGTATCCATGCCCCTACTGTGGCCCCTATACAGTGCTGGGCCCCCTGAATATGCTAGTGTATCCATGGGCCTACTGTGGTTGAATCTAGCCAGTACCGAGCAAGAGAAAAAAATTACATGGTTGATGGAACACTATACGGACAAAAGTACTGGGACACCTGGCCATTACACCCACACAAACTTTTATGGCATCCCATTCTAAACCCATAGGCATCAATATGGAGTCGGTCCCCCCCTTTGCAGCTGTAACAGGTGCCACTCTTCTGGGGAATACTTTGCACAGGATTTTGGAGATTGTCTGTCGCAATTTTTGCCCATTCATCTGGAATAGCATTTGTGAGGTCAGGCACTGATGCTGGATGTGAAGGCCTGTCTTGCAGTCTCTGTTGTAGTTCATCCCATCATTTTTATGGGGTTGAGGTCAGGGCTCTATGTGTGCTGGTCAAGTTCTTCCACACCAAACTCACCCAACCATGTCTTTAAGGACCTTGCCTTGTGCACTGGGGCACAGTCTTGCTGGAACAGAAAAGGGCCTTCCCCAGACTGTTGCCACAAAGTTGGAATGATAGAATTGTCCAGAAAGTCTTGGCATGCATGTTTATATAGTGTGTTATTATGACTTGTTAAGCATAGATTGGTAATCTCACAGTAATCTCACAGTAATCTCATTCTCTATTTCAGTGCCCAGTGTCATGTGTGAGAACTGCAATCGTCCCACAGGTCATCGATATGACAGTGCACAGTGATGAACTGGCACCCTGACCATGGTGAGCTCTGCCTCGCACACTGTGCCTCCTGGGATTGACACAATCTGTGATAATGCTGTGGCTGTGGATGAGTTCAAAGCAGGTGCAGATTTGGCTTAAATGAGTCCTGCTGTTTTCACTGAAATGTAGGTCAGAAACATTTCAGCTAGGTCACCTACCTTAACTATTAATTTCAACTGAGAAATGTCTTAGCTCAAAACTCCATTGGGCACTCGGCATTGCTTAAAAAACAACTGTAGAATAAATGTGTCTATGTGTCTCTCCAAGTGAGTAAAATAAAAATATTATCCTGCAAGCGGGTTTAAGTGGTTCTCTCCGTGTTTTGCGTTTGTTAAAGTGAAACCATGTCTGTTTGTGTTGGTGAGATGCCATTAAAATATTTGACCTTTGCTGCTTTTCGAAATTTTAAACCCCACTTAGCATTTCATACCCAAAAAAATGCTTAGAGAAAAAAACTGTACAATGTAACATAGCGTTCCCATGAAAATACTGCAACTTGAACAGAATTAACCAAAACCAGGTGGTTTCCATAATGGGCTTCAGTGCAGAGGCTAATTTTAGATTTTATTGTCTTTTAATTCACCACTACCTAAAATTAAACATTTTGTTTATTTAGTCAGTCAGTAGTAGGAAAATATTTTTATTAAACGTTTTCACGTTTGAATAGCTAATTAAGATGGGTACCCTGGAATGGTTATGGTGTCCTTCATACCAGACAAATTGGGTGGGAAAAAAGCTAAATATTTGGATGCATGTATATACACAAAAATTACCATAACCCTGACATTGAAAACTGCAAACACTAATAATATATTGTTGTAAATCTGTTTTGAATGCCTTTGCAATATAGGTTGGTGTTGACAAGAATGATTATGTATATATGCCAACATCACTTTTCCACAATAGCCGTCCTGTTAATAATATTTACACCAGTTTGCCGCGATTTATTGGTGGCAAAAATATGCGGAGCCAGCTTGCGTTTGGAGTGTTCAGCCAAGGCATGGTGTTCAGGTCTGACAGGTTCAAGTCTACATCCTTATTTGATCATCTGTAGTTTACCTTAATTTTTCACACCATTCATTATTTGTTTGCCGTCTGGGCAAATATGTTTTGAGTGTTGGACAAAACATCAGATTTGCATAACCTTTTCGTTGTCACTCCCATAATCCTCCCCTTCACCCATTAGCGTCGAATTAACTGTCGAATTATTTTTTGTCACTGGTGGGAAAGTGCAAATAACGCAGTTCGTAATTATAATGCCATGTTTGATTAATGGAGCAGAATATGCAGAGCATCCTCTCTAAAGCCTCCTTGTGATAAAATCTTACTCTCCAAAATGTCCTCATGGTCACCACTTTCAGCGCTTATACCAGTAGCTGAACCATGTGAACTCTACCTGCTCTTGACTATGGAAAGTCCTATTCAACTATCCAATACCGTGACAAGGGGGGCCTTGAAACAAGTAGGCCAGAAGTCATAGATGCCTACATAATTACCCAGTCTACAAAATCACACTTGTTGAAATATTTATTTACCTTCAAGTGTCCCTGTTACAACAGAATATTCATATAAAACGAAACACCACACCAATAACAATTAAACCAAAAGTATAAAAACTTATAGCTAAGGGGATAAACATTTATAAACAGAAATATATTTTAAACATTTTGATACACGTGAGTTGAGCCCGCAACATAGCACACAGCCATAAAACGCGAATATTATAAACGCACATTTAAAATTTAAAACATTTTAGACACGTATGTATATAATTCATACAAACTCGCCTCGATTGTTAAACGGCCTTATTGCAAATAAAAAATGACCTATCAGTACATGTATGCGTACTATAAGACGGTACCTGACATAGTGCATGAAATGCGTCACTCATAGCGAAATAAAACGCAGCTGCCGCAAAAAAAACACGTGCGTATCAAACAAACTGCTTCTTCTCACCTTTACACAGAATCTTTTTAAAAGCCCTCCTAAAGTCGTTGTTAAATATAGTGTATATCATTGGGTTTAGTGAACTGTTGCAGTAGCCGAACCAAAAGAAGAATTTGAAGAGCTTTTCGGGAACGCAGCAGGTCGTGCATATGGCGAGCAGCGTGTATGTGAAAAAGAAGGGAAACCAGCAAATGACAAACACTCCGACCACCACCGCCAGCACAAACGTGAACCGTTTTTCTCGGTTTTGGCGTCCTTTCCATCTGCTGCCGTTGGTATTCTGCCGGTCGGCTTTTTTAACGATGGCATCTCCCGGTTTGATTCGGCTCAGTTTGTTTTTACCTTTCCCTTTCTTCGCCGAACAGGGATTTTTAACGTCGTGGTCAGAAGACGACGACTCTTCCATGTCAATCCCATTGATTTCACCCTTATTGTTTTTCTCGTCGCCCTCTGCTTCCTTTTCCCGGTGTAATTTTTCGTCTGCGTCGTCCTGCTTCTGGTCACTCTTTTTGCTTTTCCGTGGAGGGACTCTGGTTCTTTTTTTGGCAATCTGGTAAATGCGAATGTAAACCGGAACCATAATCATGCAAGGTACGAAGAATGAACCGATGCTGGAAGAGATCATGTACCACTTCTCCTGGCTGATATGACATTGCTCGCCGTCGACGCCAAACTCCTTGTGCATAATCAAAGCAGGCAAACTTATAATTACGGAGATTATCCAAACAATGAAAATTATACACTTTATCCGTCGGGGAGTACGCTTCAGGTTGTACTTAATGGCTTTGGTTATTGACCAGTACCTGTCCAGACTAATAGCGCAAAGGTGGGCGATAGACGCCGTGCAAAAGAGGACGTCCAGGGCCTGGTAAATTTTGCACCAAACTTTTCCAAAGTACCAGCTGCCCATGAGCTCATAAGCCAGCGAGAAGGGCATGACTAAAGTAGCCACCAGGATGTCAGCCGATGCAAGAGACACCAAAAACAAGTTCTGAGGAGCCCTTAAGGCCCGACTAGTAAATACTGCTATTACAACAAGAACATTGCCAAATAATATCAAGAGAATAAGCATTCCCACGGATATTGTTAGGGGTACTGAAATATGGATGGGCAAAGTTGCGTTGGTGGAGTTCTCGCAGAACATCTGAAAGGTCTCTTCAGACTCCTGTGACGCCCCCATTTACGCGCTGGTGCACGTTGCATAGACACTGGAAACTAATTCTCGTACATTTATGTCATTGTCCTCCGGTATTACATTTACAGCAGTCTTCACCGGTCGATTCATCTACGTGTGTAAGCAAGAGCACATACATGACGTTAGAATCTTTCCTTTTTCCTACTACAGATACTCTCCAATCAGGTATAACAACGGTATTTCATGCCATTAACGTATTTTTGCTATCTGGCATAAAGAAAACTTCGATCTTACCTTGACTGACTTCTGCTGTCATTCAAGTCCTTTGGAGAATAGTAATTTTCTTAAAAATATATATACATAGTGTGTATTTTGCACATTTATTGGGAAGAGACCGCAAGCTTGCACGCTTGCTAGCAGATTGTCTGGAGGCGTGGACTGACACGCAGTATACGGGCTCACTCCTCCCCGCAGAGTTAATAACCCAGTACCTGCTTCTCACGCACTAACTCTATTACCGCAGATCTGCTCGCAGTGAAGAGTGGCTTTACAACTCCGCTCCTTTATAACATCGGGCTTGACAGCGTTGCTTAGCACCCAGCCCCAGAGCCCTAGACTGGGTCCAAACCCACGTGGATGCCTATAAAAACTTAGTTGGTCAATATTGAATCTTATCTCTGCAGCGCTTCCCGGCCCTGCGGTCGCTTGTCTTTACAAGACACACATTTCCCACTCTTGGACAGTTTCGCTATCAAGCCATTTTTTCTTCCTGACAGAGAAACATATCAGAAGCAAAATGTAATTTAATTAGCCAATTAACTCACTGTTCTTTAATTGTTTCCGGGTATTACATGCATGGAACAGTATTGTGGAAAATGTACGAGTCGCACAGTTATAAAATAATTTTTCACTGAAAATAGTATATGCTGAAATATTTTTTAATGATACCAATATGCGTGACCACGGAATGCAGGTCGAACCATAATTTGCTAAACATATTAGCCGTGTTTGTCCGTATGATGCTATTCTATTCTAAGGGATAAATTGCGCCCCGAATAGTAAAGGCACAGCGAGGATTTAGTGACGCCTATCGACCGGTACAGGTAGCGCACCAATAATTCCTATTCTGCTTGAAAACATGTAGCGCACCTCCACAACCGATAATGCATAGTTCAGGTAAGTTTGTACAATGTACTAAATAAGGGCTTCTGGATTTAGGCGTGGAAATTTCACGAAGGGTTATATAAATAATATTTTAAATAATGTCAGAGGTGAATTTCAAACTTTAAATTGAATTAATATTTAGCCTGACTTCTAATTGCTTTTTCATTTTTTATATTGTTTATATTCATTTTTTATATTAATTTAACATAAGTTCTTTTAACCAACATGACTATGATTCTGTTGTCATTTGTTAAACAATGTAAAGGGTGGGAATTTGTCGTGAAATAGTCATTGCCGAGAAATCGCGTACAGTATGTTAGTGACTCAGGTAAACTTGCCACAATTATATGTACTTGGACTTTGGTAATCCCGAAACATACTGTGCTAGGGAGGGGGCGGCCCGGTGGTGTAGTTGTTAGCAAAACAAATCCCAACCACTGGGACCAGGGCTCAAGGCCCACCTCGGCACTCCAGGCCAGATAGAACCCTGGTAAGCAAGTTAGACAAGCTACTGTAAGTATATAAGGCAAATACTACGCAGACAGGTAGGTAAGCTGGTGTCTGGCAAGTAACTAGACAGACAAAAAGAGTAAGTACAGTTGGTAGGCAGGCAGGCAGTAGCAAGTAACTTACTATCATCAATAAAATTTAAAGTTACTTAACCTTAAGTCATTAATTCTCAACTTCTTATAACACAGTCTTAACCCAGATTTGAACCAAGCTATTGCAATCACAACACAGAATAATTGACCAGCATACAATCACAGCAAGCTACTCAGACCCAAGGTAACACTAGCGAAAAAGAAATATTTCTGATACCCATAGATAAGACAGCTCGCTAGAATAATCAAGATTCAAACCCAGGTTCAAGCCACATTTACCATACTGTGAGACCACCGCTCCACCTCTCCTCTTAAGACCTACCTTGGTTAAATCCCTTAAAAGTTAAAAAAAGTTCAACTGCCGTCAATATGTTCTTGTATACCTTTCAGTATAATATATTTCTATATCCATTACTAGATGGATAGACGTACGATAACACCTAAATAATTAGCTAGTATGTTGCAGGTATGAATGCAGTTCGTTAAACACGGAAGTAGTGTACTGTTTATGGAACTTGATTTTTATAGCTGAAAGCTTTCTGATTATTCTGTAGGAGCTGTCAATGTTCGTAAAGACGGCAAAATCCACGTGAAGTACTAGTAAAGTTTATTTTTCTGTCTCTGCATGGGTTGTTATCTATAATCGCTTTTCAATTTGACCTATGACGATTTATAGGCGCATGGAAATTCAACATTCTGCATTAATGCAGACATCAGTCATTCATATTGCAACTCAGTCAAAATGCATTCCAACATACACAGTAAATTTAGGAAAGTATCTCTGGAGCCACAAAGCAAACGAGCAATCAAAGGTGTGTAAATTCTACCAACTGGAGAGCAAGTGTACAGCAGTCCAAGTCCCCCTCCCAGTCCTTAAGTGTCACGTCATTATAAATATCAAGAAAACAGCTGTAATATGAAATGATTCAAGCTGCTTTAGTGAAAAAAAATGTTAACTGCTGTAAAACTAGACACTCACATTTGCATTGTGCTGAATGCAGAAACATTCTACGTAAACTAAATTAAAGATCAGATATGGCTGTGATTATATAAAATGACTGTATAGTGGAGAGTATTTTTGACAATGAAGGCATCCATGAAAGATCACTTATAAAATCTGGACAAGGCAATTATCTTTTTATATTGAAGTAACACAAACTGAACATTACAATTAATTGGATTAAAAGTACAATTATACATTTCCAGAGCTTTTCAACATGTATCATTGTGGGATTAATCTCCAAAATAAAATTTTAAAAAAGCATTGTGCAGGCATGACAAGGGTACAAACATCAGAAATTTAAAATAAAGTTTACACTTTGACATCACTGCTAATCTGCTTTTTTTTGTCTAAGTACAAAAAAGAAACCAAAACTTCAGAGAACAGCCCAAGTCTGAACATATTAAAAGGCACGCCACTATGTTAGAAAACGGGGAAAGGAATTCAGTCGCTTGAGTTTTTTTTTCCTCTTTAAACTTCAAAAACAGCCCAGGAAGTTCTGTCAAAAGTTACTGGCAGGTTGTGACTGAACACGCAAGATTCCATATTATCTGAATATTTATAGGAGGCCTCCAGTGGTCCGGGATGTGACTGGATTCAGGTAGGAGGAGGAGCCAAATCAAGGTGCATTTGATAAATTTAGTGGGGTGGGGCTTTTAAATCCCCGGGGCCTGGATGTCCCTCAATGCATTTTATATGTGCAAATTGTTGCAAATTTCTCGTTTTCTAAGTCAAATCGTTGGCGAAATGTTGCTCCTGTATTTATACAGTAAAAATTAAAGCAACACAACACGATTTAAAAAAAAAAAAAAAAAAAAAAAAAACTATCTTAATGGAAGCAACAGACTGATATTTCATTATTTTCGTTTTGCAGTACTGTTTGCTAAAAGTAAAGTCCGGAACACGATACAACATTTCACATAACTTAAAACTTAGTAAATATTTATAGTTTTATTACAATTAAAAGATTTTGTACACATGGATCATTGGCAAACACGACCATTTAATTTACTTGCAAAGCCAAAAACAAGAAATAACTGGGTTACCATGTGTCCGTGTGTCTGTATCTGTGTGTGTCTGTGTGCGCGTGTGCGTCTGTATATGCCTGTACGTCTGTGTTCCTCAATATTTAATCATACAGGGCAGATTGAATCCATAGTCTTGACATTCATCAATAAGTAAACATTTAAGAATTACCCCGTACATAATAAAGGCATGTTTTAAATGTCATCTTCATTTCATACTGGTGTTTAAAATTATTCACAATTTAATTTAATAGATATCTTACAGCTAAAAATAAAAAGCTTACGGAGAACAGCAATGCAGACCTGTGGCGAAGTAAATCCTGCCTGCACTCCCATCTAAACCAGGAATTCCTGGATGTACGGAAACCTTGGGGCCTATGCATGCTATTTGTATATTGGACATCTGAAGTATTTGTTCATTTTATTACAAAAAAACAACAAAAAAAGATAACCCAAGTTGTACTATGTGCATAAAGACCCATAAAGAATTACATTAGGGTGGCCTTCTATTCTGGAAAAGTCCTTTACTTCTGACTCATTACGCGACTGCTCATTGATAGTTTTCCTGTCCATCTGTTTAAAAATATTTGTGCCGAAGACAAAAAAAAAAAAAGGTACTAAGGTAAGCAAAAGTTATACAACAGAAATGCGATGTACATGGAACATAAGGCAATTGGATGTTCGTCAGAACCGCAGGATTCGCATCTAAGAAATACTCGGCATTCGTTTACGTTAGCTCACGTAAAAATGGACCAAGAGAAAGGAGAGATTACAGGTGGTGGCTAAATGGTACTGGAGTGAGTAAACCAAACAGAGAGACGGGATAAACGAAATGGTTTACCTTTAAGGCAGGTAGGCTCTGCACTGCTGAGCGAGGCATGATACTTTTAAAACATCAAAAGGAACATTTTGCAGATAGCAAATAGCAACACCTTCTCTTTTTTACCGCCCTCAGACCGAAAACATCATGGTTTAAAAAAATTAAACATGCTCCTTTCCTATACAACATAGCAAGACAAGAGAGAACCAGACATTTCTACAGTAAAAAAAAATACCTTGATTCATAGACTAACATCCTAATGACCTAAAACAGACAATAGAAAAATAAACAATATTCTAAGCCCCCACTCATATGGATGCACCAGAACAATATAAAATCATAAAAAAGCACATCAGATAAGAGTCAAAAATGACAGCCCTAGCAAAAAGGACTTAACATCTTTAAAAGCACATTTAAATTTACATTCCTGGTTTCTGATAAACGCTTTTTTCACCACCCTGCCAGTCAGCGTCCCACATCCGAATGGCACAGTTTTTTCCACGGGGCTTTTGCCGTAGACCAGATGTTCCACAGAGGCATTTCACATTATTTTCCCCATTAACAAGTGACACCAAACACAGCCTCAAAGCATTTATTTTAAACCAGGAATGCACCACTTCACTTATTGTCTGTGTATTGTTAAGCATGAACAGAGAAAAGCCCTTTTTAAAAACCATTGTAATTCTGACTGTAACTGTTAAACTCAAGTGCACACCTTGTTTGTCCTGTAGGTGGAAATGGTTTGATCTGTGAGAACCACGGAAGTGGAAACTCCATTTGTCTGTGGATCCTTACAGGGCGAGTGTCTCTCTCCGTCTGGGTCTGTTACAGCAATATTTCAAGAGTTTGTGAAGCAGCAACAATTTCTGCTGGTAGAATAGAGCAGCAATCCTTCTTGCCTCCCCCACCCCACCCACCGTTGCTACCCCCTCCCTCACCAGAGGGGGGCACTCTCACACCTTTGTCATGCCAAAAGACTGCCCACTGCCAGGTGGCACCCAAAATGTTAGCCACTGCCAAAAATTAGACTAAAAAAGTTCAGATTTAAAAAAAAAAATTATTGATAATCCTGAGACAGAACACACCTCAAGATGTACTAATCCCCGTAAGTTTGGGTCGGTAACCTGCATTAACGCTCGTATAGTCACCTGGTATAATACTAACTGTAGACAAATCTATCAGTTGGAGAGAAAAAAAATTTGATTTAAATTTGGCTCCTACAAAACATCATGGGTCTGAACGGCACTACAACAATCTTGGACCGTGGTACTTTCAGTAAAATAAGGGTACTCCTGTTCATTTGGATGTATATTAACAATGTCATTTACAGAACTTAGTTTAAGTGTATCTGCTTGATGCAGGTTTGATACGCTCACAGCCTAAATATTTAAATTAGGCTTTGCAGAGAAAACATTTCATTAAGAAAAAAATGAATGAAGTTGTTGCTTAAAAATACAATGGGGGAACTATAACTACTAAACTATAACTGGTAAAAGAAATATTTTCTCAAAAAAAACTTCAAAGAGGATGCCATTACAATTAAAAAGTGCATAAAAATCAGCAGCATCGTGGGACAGTGTTGGGTTTATAAAAAAAAAATAATAATATACACCTAAAATTTCAAATCTGTTGATAGATAGATATTACACTGAGTAAAACTATTATAAATCTAAATGGAAACAATCAAAACGTATTTTACACTCCCTCTGTAGGGAAGCTGGAACCTCCAGGACTGTCAAAAACATCAAAAGCAGGTTTTTGGCATACCTTATTTTAAAAATAATAATAAAAACAAAACATGTTACCATCACGGTGACCTGGTATGCTTATCCAATGTTTTCATCATAATGACTGACAGTAACAGAGCCCAACACTGAAGATATAGCAAAACGTAAACATTGTGAAAACTGAATTGCACATAGGTCAACACGCATGAATGACTGCAGTTTTTTTCCCTCCTATTATCAAATCAAAATATCACCACCACCATCCCCCATCACAAAAACACTCTAGATTCATTTTACCATCAGCAGACCTCAATGCAATTACCCAGTAAAAAATGTTACTGCCATTAAGTAAATAGGTAACCATCTGATTGAACAGGAAAACTGACCAGATTAAACCTGATTGCGATCTACAGTTTACCAGTTTATGCTTGATTTTTTTTTTTTGCAGATTGTTTTTGATAAATCATTTTCTTCTGCCTTTTTAAAATTTGCATTCTTATTTATTAATATATTACGTTTTAATAGAGTCCATTTCTGTTGTATAAACTCCGCATGAAAACAAAATTTAGCCAAAATAAAAGAGAAATATGTATGACAAAAGTACAACAGCAGGGAAATAACAGGGCTTTTTAATAAATGCCTGAACCGTTTACTGATCGAGAACCAGTAGGTTCACTCTCCAGGGTGAGGCACTGAAATCATGTGGTTAAGAGCCTCCAAGCCAAGAGCCGAGACTCGATCCAATGCACAGTATAAGACAGAGTAATCCCTAGTCAATGAGCGCCAAAGTAACTCAGGAATTTAAAAAAAATTAAAATTAACACACAAACATCAGGAAGGGGATTAAAAAAAGACCCAAAGGTTACGGAGGCAGCAGCAGCAGCAAAATGACCGTTTTAACTTTATTATTATTATTTTTTTTTTTGCATACGACTGTATTCTTGTTCTAAAAACCATCTTTAATTATGGTAACTGTTGGCAATGCCGATTATATATTAAAAGACTGCCAGGTCAGCTTGTGGTTATTTAATATACACCTATCAATTTTGGCAAAGGAGGTTTAGACAAATTTTCTTTTCACATGATTGGAGGGGTCTGGGGTCTAAATGGCTATGATTCCTCTATGAGCAGAAACATATAATGCAGTCTTAATAAAATTGCCTTTTTATCTCTGATAGATACTTTTAACAACAATAATGCATTTCATTAGTTTTCTTTATCTTTTTTCTGTGTGGTTTTGTTTTTGTTTTTTTTTTGGCTTTTTTGTCTTTTTTTTTTGTTTTTTTACAGTGTATGACACAGGTTTGGACGTTCAGACCATGGCACGGTACGGCCCTTGCATCTTCAGGAACTGGATGATGAAGGAGGGGCCCCCAGCGACTATCTGTGGCGGCAGGTGGCTCAGGGGACAGTTCTCGATGCTCATGATCGACAGCTTGCTGCACAGGGCCAACTCAAAGGGCAGGCTGTGGAGGTTGGGGTTGTCATTCAGATACAGCTCCTCGAGGTTCTCCAGTGTACCTGTGGGAGACAGCCAGGAAGGTCATAGTTACCACTACCTTTCTTCGAGTACCCATAATGCACCATGTTCAACTTTCATGTCCTGAGTGTTCTCTGTAGGCTGAACTTAATAAAACCTGGTATAACCAATGAGAATGGTGACTAACTCCTTTATTTTTAAAGAACACGACGGGGAGATATCGCACCAAAACTGAAAGCCAAACTTATGTGTGGACATATCAATAGAGGCATGAAACAGTGGTACTGGACTCAGTTTCCTTACCAATCTCCTCAGGAAGATGTTGCAGGAGGTTTTCACCCAGGCCAAGGTGAGTTAAGTTGGTGAGGTGACCGATTCCCCTCGGCAAGGTGCTCAGCTGATTATTTGTCAGGACAAGTTTCTGGAGGAAACCAAAGTGTCACCTTGCATCAACAACAAACCAAACCCAACTAAAGATGCAAAACGTAGCATTATTGTGAAACAAAACGTGGTCTTTCAGCGAGATCCTCTGCTGGGCTAGCAATTTTTGTTTTTGTGTCTTAACGTAAATACCTGCAAATCTTTAAGGTAGGCAATTTCGTTGGGGAGGGTTTCTAACTTGTTCTCTTCCAAGTCCAGCTCCCGCAGTTTTCGTAGGTTTCCGATGCCATGGGGCAGCTTCTTAAGGAGATTATTTGACAAAATCAGGACCTGTGGGGGAAAAACACACACTTTAAAGCGATATAAAATATCAAGGAAAAATCGCCAGTTTTGCTGATGACACTATGCCCGAACCTAGCAGTAAATCCGCTCACTACAAATCTTTCTGGTACTGTCTGACAGACATGATAGTAATAATGAGAAGCATGAACTGCCTTGGCCTGCTGTACACTGTTCTTCAGCATGCCATCCTGCCAAGCAGCGCATCGCAACTCAAGAGAGCCGCACCTCAGCGGGATGCTGTAATCACTTCAAAGTCAGACCACTCGTATCGTTTTGTCGCTCTGCGGCCATTAGTTGCATCCCGTGTAGGAACAGCTTTGGCTAGCAGACATATCGGTATTGATCTGTTGATCTTTATTTACAGTAAAAGCAGGCTGAAATCTGACGAGCCACACCTCCACATCCGCCCAAAGCTACTGGGCTCTCACATTCACTTCGAAGATTGAAATCAACTGCAACACAATTAGAGCCAGAAAGACCAAGCAAATACCCATATCAGACGACTGGACAAGCTTTGGTATTTGAAGCTGCTTGACAAGTTGGCAGAGAAACACACAGTCGAGGTTTTGATAACTAAAAGGCAATGTGGTTGGTCAAGTCTGTCTCCTAAGAGACAAAAGTACCGCCAACTTGTTTCAACAAGTATCCTTGGACACTTTTGAGTTACAACACCAAGTGCTATATTTGGAACGGGATGCTTTCAGGAGACGATCACAATGACAAATGAAACTTCCTTGTTTATTTTTTGTACCGGCATCTGATCCGGCCAATGCAGACTCGGACTATGATGCTGAACAGGAGCAAAAGAGGAAGCGATCAAAAATAATAATTTAAAGAAAAAAAAAAACATGGCTGCCCTTTTCAGGTTCAAAGTTAGGTCAGAGATACGATACCCACCTCAAGGGACACTAGGCCACAGATATCCTCGGGGATCTTTGTCAACTGGTTTGTGGCAAGATTGAGTTCTACCATGCTGATCCAGGTCCCAAAGTCAAGCGGGAGAGATGTTAGCTGGTTGTCCTGGGGAACAAAGAATGAAAAGAATTTTTTGATTGTAATTCAGGCTAGCGTAGGAAAACCCCCTTACACACTGCTGGGATTTATACATCTAAATTATGCAGCCACCCATTTATCTCCCACGTTTAACACATTTCTGGTTCACTGACAGGCCACTCTATTTAAAATGGTTACGGACTCATAACCCAACAATCACCAGTTTCTCTTCCTCATCTGGCAAAAAAATACCAACAGCTCCTGGCCAGCAGGGGGCCGCCAGCCATAGTCACAGAATGACGCAAGTCTTTTTCCTACCTAGTTTACACGAATGTAAACAATTAAGAAAAATCTCAGCGCTTGTATGTTTTTAATAAATGTTCCATCGACAGCTCACTGAAGAGTAATTAACATCAGCTGGGGAAAAACAAGCAACCGACTCCTTCTCCAAACCGCTGGCTCGGCAACATAAGAGGGGTAAAGCATGATCTCAGAGATCCTGATGTTCTCAGCTAGTTCACAGATGATGACCACCCACTCTGCAGAGAAAACCGGCTCACCTTCATGTTGAGTTTGCTCAGCACTTTGGCCCGGGAGAAGATCCCGAAGGGAATCTTGTTGATGCGGTTGTGCTCCATGTTGAGCGAGTAGATAGTGGAGAACTGGGAGGGGCCCCCAACTGGGTAGGACTGAAAGCAGTTCCGCGCCAGAGTTAAACTGGTCAGGTTGACCAGGCTTGATAGGAGGCCCTGGGGACAAACAAAAAGCCAGGTCACACCAGGCAAAGGCGACCTGTCACATGGCTCCATAGGGATGTTCACAGCAAAGCTGTTGGACATAAAGTTACTTCATCACTTACTGAACAGGGACCATGCAAGTCCTCTTGGGCTAGAACGGCCCAGCTTAAGGTGCGGAGATAAAGTAAGTGTCCTCGAGCATTATGGGAAATTTCAAACCCGGAAAAGTATATCAGAAGCTTAACAGTCTGTGGTGTCACAGAGCCACCACTAAGCACTGCAGAAATTCACAGGATTATCACAAAAATCTACAGAAGGGAAACTGGAACACTGGAAAAACAAGGAAGACCAGCGTCAGTGCATAGGCGATGTGCATTTGTGTGACACTTCATTTAGAAAGGTATCCATCTTTGGTCAGTCAACTAGATGTTAAATTAGACATTTTTTACCCCGACGTGTAACTAGGTGATATAGGTCCTTCATGGCCACATCTCACAACGATAACGTGTGAAATGCACAACTTCTCATAACAAAGGAGGCTGAGAAACATCATCAAGCCTCACCGCTCTGGGGAACATGCATCTACTAACGTGTGTTTAGGTGGAAACCAAGATGGCCGCAGCGCATGAGGGTGTGTGCTGCTCACCTCAGGCAGCATAGAGATGTTGTTGTTCTCCAGGTTCAGCTCCTCCAGCTCCCGGCACTTGGCCAGCGATCGAGGGATTGCCGATAGCCTGTTGTAGCGCAGGCCCAGGCGGTTTATGCTGGCCAGGTTACCTGGAAAGGCGGCAGAGAGAGGGTACAATGGTGACGCTTGGGAGGCCAAAACGCAGGACGCTGTGAATGGGGAATTCAGAGGACCAGAGTGCAGACACCTCCAGGACTTGTAAACTGGGTGTGTCCAGCAGCCACCAGGACTGACGCCCCCCTCGCTTTCTGTGTGAGAGGCTGTGGGATTTTTTTCGTTAAAAGGGATCCTTATTTATCATATATATATATATATATATTTATTTTTTAAAAAACCTTTTGCTGTTCACATAAGCACTGTCCCTGAATACCTATTTCTGGAAACATAATTTCATACTCAGTAACATGTTAATTATTGACAAAAAATAACCCGACTTTGTGAATTATGATTTCACTCTAATGTTCTGTTCCGTTCCGCTAAACCAAGCAAAACGTTCTGCTGCGTTTTGCGGATACCTGAAATACCACCTGAATCAGCGAGATCCGTTTCACATTTTTTTGGTTGATTTAACCAAGGCAAACTCAGCTTTTCATTTGCGACTTGGTAGGGATGTGGCTGAGCTGAAAGACGCGCCCAGATGATAACTGATTAGCCGAGAAGATGAGCTATTTGCGTGTCGGCCTAACCCATTCCCTCCACAAACACCTGCAGACGTTTAGAAAATCTGCTGATGATGTTAGTTAAGAAGCCTCCAGCTCAACTGGCTGCACTTCGCAAAACCAGGCACAAATGCTCACACACTTCAGCACTGTAGAAGAGTAGGGGTACTATAACATCACAAAGAGTCAGCATCATATACCGAACACCAACCATTACTACTGCTAATGCCAATCACACTGCAATCAGAATCTTCAACACAGTGGAAGTCTAAAAATGTCTAAAAACTCTTATGTAAAATGTGCAGAATATCATTCCTTACACGATGCCCAGTAAGATGCACAGATGACTTAAAAAAGCCCAGTAATTTTGCCAAGTGATAGCACACTGCTAGTTACATCGTCCAGGGAGTGTAACAATTTCTGGATTGGCCAACGCTTTATTTTATCTATCAGCTAACGACTCTTCCTTACCCAGTTAACCACAAGTAAATTCTTAAAAGGTATATCGTTAAAAAATTTTTAAAAGATCGGGGGAAAACTTTCTGATTTGCCTCCGACTCCCAAGATGCCATCAGATACAGATCAAGGCCTAAATCTGCCATAGCTTCTGGTACCTCCACAAAAATGCTGCACAATGCACCACAGCACCCTCCCCATGTCAAATGAAAATCAGAACTAATCAGAAGGGTAATGCAATGCAGCGACTGCATAACCGCACAGTCTAAGCAATCACGAGTCGCACTCGGATGGAGGCCGTAAACAGAGAGGGCTTTCAGGCCGAGGTCTCGGCACACGCCCCCAACACGGCTCTGCAGCCTGGCTACACGATCGACGGCACTCCGCTCTGACTCCGCTGCCACCTCCTCTACAGTCTCAGTCCGATTCACAGCACAATATTGAAACCATGCCGCTCACCTATAGTTTCGGGAAGGTCCAGAAGCTCATTGTGCTGTAAGTCGAGGTTGGTGATCTGCGTGCAGTTGCCGATTTCTTTCGGGAGATGTTCCAGCTGATTGTGTGCTACGTCCAGGGTGATGAGATTACACAGCTCCCCTGAAAGGCCACACAAACACCGCAAAGCGCTGCTAATTAACACTCGGTGCAGTTTATTTATAGTGGGGCGGGGGGTGGGGGGGGTGGGCAGTAAATGGCTCAGGCTTGTAGCCTTCAGAGGATTTACATGCTGCAGTTAAGGTGACAAACAGCGTTACGACAACAGCACTGCATTTTATGAGACTTCTGGTCACTATCAGGACCTTATAGTCTGTTATAAAAAAAAAAAGTCACACAGTCATTTACAAACATACCAGCTTTACGCAGAGCGCAGAAGCACTAGCTAGTTCACACTCCTTTTTTAAAGTGCCCACTTTAAACCAGATTCAAAGCAGCACTGTGCATGACATCATATTTTATAACATAGTTACAGCAGTATAAAGGTTGTAATATTTGTGTGCCTGTATGAGATTCAATGTTTACAGCTGTGAGGCTTCTCATTCACTCCCTCATATATTCGCTCACTCCCCCATTCACTCATATTCACTACCGTACATAAACCATACATGCACTCATTTACTCACTGTCTCACACATTCACTCCCTCCTATGCACTCTCGCACAATCAATCATTCACACATTCTCTCCCTCCCAAATTCACTCGCTCAGTATGTCACTCACTCACAGATATTCACTCCATTCCCTCACACCGTCACTCACTCACTCACGTTCACTCACTCACGTTCACTCACTCACGTTCACTCACTCACATTCACTCACTCACATTCACTCACTCACTCACGTCCCGCGCGCAATCAGTCATTCACCTATCTCGGCGGGCAGCTGCTTGATCTTGTTTTCCCGGATGCTCAGCATGGTCAGCTTGGACAGGTTCCTGATGTCCTTCTCCACGCTGGTGATGCGGTTGAAGCGCAGGTACAGCGTGGTGAGCGAGCTCAGCCTGTAGACCACCGGCGGGATCTCGCGCAGCTTGTTGTGCCGCAGGTCCAGCATGCGCAGTTTGCGCAGGCCGTCCAGCGAGTCGGGCAGGCTGGTCAGCGAGTTCTCACTCAGCGCCAGCGTCACCAGCCCTGCCAGGCAGCCCAGCTCGGCCGGCAGGCTCTGTAACTTGTTGCTGTACAGGTAGAGCTCGGCCAGTTGCGTCAGCTCCTTGATGGAGGGGGGAAGGCCATGGATGGAGCGCTTAGACAGGTCCAGCCGCATGGAGTTCTCCTCCCTGCACTTATTCAGCTCCTTCACCACCTCGGCGTTGCTGGACTTCTTGCGTATGCCCGTCGCCGGGTTCGGGCGCTTTATCGTGTTGTCCACGGAGAAGGCGACGGCGGGCGGAGCGCCGCTCGTTTCCTTACGTCCTTCTTTGGCGTCTTTCCCTTTGGTCTTGCTGTCCTTACCATCCTTGCCGAAGCCGCCCAACGGTTTGACCTCCTTTTCCCTTTCTTTCCCGGTGGGACCCTTGGGGTCTTTCTCTTTCGAGTCCTTGTCTTTGCCTAAAGTACTACTCATGTCGACGGTGCCTGGACCAGCTCGCTCATGGACCCTGAGTCTCTGCTGTTCGCTTTACGGTAAAAAAAAAAAAAAAAAAAAACGAAAAAAAAAAACAAAACAAAAGGAGAGGCGCGGGGGCGGGCAAAAGGGGACGCGCAGTCAGGCGTGTGCGTACGCACACATACCGGCACGCACACACACACTCCCGTGCGCGTGACGGCAGAAGCCCCGGGATCCACCGGCTTTAAAACTCCATGGGACGGAAAGGCCTTTGAAGCAGAGGGAGAGGGGCGATGGCTCGCAGCCGCATACTGTTCGGGTGATGGCGGCCCCGTCTCTGGGTGGAGTCCCGTTCAGATGAGAAAGGTTACGAGGGCTCTCATCCTTCGGGTTTGCTAGTGAATAAAACAAAATTAAATAAAACAAGCAGAAACACACTTTAACCTGAGGCAGACAAACAATAAAACTGACACGAAATTTCTGATAAACTTCTTCTAAGGGGGAAAAAAAAATCCCCCCCCCCCCAGGTGTGACATATTAATGGACACAGCAAAGGGCATTTCAGATGAACGTGTGAGCATGGGAACCAGTGTACCCAGCGTACCCAGACAGCCACGGGAAGCAGCGAGGAACCCGAGACCAATCCATCTGGGGCGACTCCCAGCCACCATTTATTACTTCTGGAAAGCATTAAGCACTCGCATAAAAGATTCCTGATGAACCCATTTCTGCCGCACATTAAAAGCCAGCCGGAAACGGCTTTATCTAATGTGAAGATCGAGAAAATGTCCAGCGAGAGGCAGTGAGAACTCAAAACGGGCTCGGTTCAGAGGCGCGGCACGTCGAAGGACGGGGCATCTTCGAGGCAGCGAGGATGGCAACAAAGGACAACGGTGAAACCCCAAACCGCCACAGCGGAAAGCAGCGACTAAGCGGCGAAGTAATATCGGAATCGCAGGGCCGAAAAATACTTTCACCTTTGAAGAGACATCTTGCTGAAAGTCGAAACCACATTCATTCTGTTACTTTTTCTTTCAGTTTTATTACAAATCAACCCAGATCAGAAGACAGCTCATGCCATTTTAGAGTTATTAATTGTCTGTGTTGTGTTCTATGTAGTTTATTCTGGAGCGTGGGGTTTTGCAATAGGGAACCCCATACAAATACGTCATATAAGCTAAATCATACCACCCCAACCGCTTGAGAGGTGCTTAGAAACGAATGCAACAGACGCAAGTCATACAAAGTAGGAGGCCAGAATTAGAAGGCTGAGGTCAAAAAGCTTATACAGTGATCAAATATGACTGCTTTGCCGACTGTAAACAAAAGCCCCAATTTATTTAATCAAGCAGCTCGAACATGATTACTCATTTCATAAACTTCAATCACATCATGAAAATCAAAGTTGCATAGGAGAATGTGACCTGAACTGAGGAGTTTAGCTGCTTGAACTTTATGGGACCGTTTAAACTAAACACAAATGAGATGTTAGCCATCCAGTCTATCAGAATATCTACCTATTACTGCAAATACCAGACCATCATTTAACCCCTGAATATTTAACACTTACTTAAAGAGGTGAAAGTACTCAAGATCCATTTTGCAACGATGTACTTCATAAGGCCAAGAACTGATGGGTAACCGGTTAACCTTCGCTGTGCAAAGAAGCTGTAGTGCCCTGCAAATTCAGACATGTACCGGAAACTCATAAAAGCCAGATACGGGAAAAGCCCAGGACACTGAGGTAACCAACATGAACAGCACTTACCCACAAGCACGTAATCGTGTAAATCTAAATAATTAGCAGGCACATAAATTACAGTAACTGCGGAGCGATGCAGCACGCATACTGGGAATTACGACTCCTAATTCACGTCATTGGTAAACAAAACAGGACAGGGATTCTTTGACCTGACCCCGTTAAGTGCGCGAGGCGGGTTGAAAGGAGAGCACGTGGCTGCAGATCACAGCCACCAAAAGGTTAGCACCGCTGACAGCACGACACATCTTCAAAGCCCCCGGACTCCCTGCAGGTAGCGTGACCTTTACAGTGAAAGGGGCCGATCGGCGGATAAATGACAAAGCATTATTCAGTTTGTGCTCAAGTAGCAAGGGCCGAATTTGCCATATTAATCGCTGCATGTGTGTGAGTGCGCTTTGTTTTTCTCCTTTTTGAAATGAGAAACAATATGGGGGTATTTTTTTTTTAATGATGCACTCCCCCCGCGGATACAGTCGAGAGATACGCATGCAAGTGGTGCATTAAAAAGCACTTTAGGAGAAAACTGTATCTATTCTGTACTTGTACTTCTTCTGCATGTGTTACATACGCTGCTCAGTCAGCACTGATGTGGCATGTAAACATTACTTGAGTGAGAACTGAAAAAGAGATATTGTGAAATCCACTCATATTAACTAGCCTGATGACATCATTTAAGTGGCCAATAACTGCATAGACATTACTTAAAGGGACCCAGCAATCACGTTTATAGGAAACCTCACTTACAGATTGGTAGGCTGACTATCTGCTTCCTAGATGGACATATAAAACTGACCTTTTGCGAACACTGTCTCTCTCAGACTAGCTTGTTGATTTTTCTCTTAAAAATCCCATCTGATTGGCTAACACAGTGGCTCCCAAGCTTCATTACCTCCTAATAGTTACCACCAACTGGCTAACATTTCTCAGTACAAGCTTCAGAGGTATGCTAAAGCAAAAATGTCCGGGTCGTTTTTTATGCCACGGCCCAAGCTAACCAGACTCATCTATTAGTGCCAACAGCCAGCTATAGACACAGAATTGCTTCAGATTGCAAGCTGGGATATGAGAACCAGTCTGACTGGGAACATTAATAGACACAAAGGCTCAGAAGAGTTGCCACGCTTTTGGGAATTAAGCTAAACTCCTGTGTGACTGATTACCTGATTTTTCAGGCTGATTGTTAAATTTACAACCAAGATAAATGTTACACTGCTTGATAACACACCTCTATATGCAATGCATAATGTTACAGTTCATCTTTGTACATCAGGTAACAGCATAAGACAGTCCAACTTCTAAATCCATCATCAGATACCTCCAGTTAAGTTTCTGAGAGGGGACATCACTACTGTACCCTTGACAGGGACAGTTGAATATGTGACCTGTTTCAGCGAAACATTTCACAGAAGGGAAACAAGCATGTAATCATTTGTTATATACGTTTCTAGATATAAAAAAGCCTGTTGAGCAATTACATGTAAAACTGCATCCACCAGAGGATAACGGTAATCTGAGCACTACGTAACATCCGCCAGTTACCAGGTGACAGGCCTTAAATAAATAAAAACACAGTAATCAAGGAATCAAAAATAATCTTGCATGCGACATCAGATTGACTGGGAACCTATGTTATCATCACACCAAGTTAATATCAACTACCACTACGGTGCGGTCACAAGCTGAAACCAAGACCATAACAGAAGAAAACCAATCCAACCAGCATTGATTCCACGGTCGAATGTGAAAATGATATATTTCTGAATAACGTCAGATTTTAGAACAAGATAAACGGAAGATACTGACAAACATTATGCAACTGAGCCTGTGGGGAGAAAGAGAGAGAAGACGAGCCTGCATCAGGGTCAATGGATGACTGGTATCACATCGCTTAATTTTCCATGTCTGATGCAACGTTCCTGTATCCCAGCACCCTCCGTCCTCAGTCCTCCAGAATATCTCCTGGAATTATTGGGGGGGGGGGGGGTGTTGAAATGAGATCAGCTTTTTGTCCATTTGTTAACACACAGATTCTGGCTTGTTCCTTTAAATCGCACAACAGCTTGCAGGACATTCTACAACATGTGGGTGTGCATTTCTGTTCCTCTGTCAAACGCTGTGGAATCAGCTCGAAAGGATTACAGTCATGTGCACCATTTCTGCGCTCATCAGCCTTCAGTCGCAAACTGTCACCTTGCACTATTCCCTCTGGAACCTGCCTTTAAATTAATCTCCCATATTTATCATCATCATCATCATCATACCTCACAGTGGTTTATTTAAAAAAATTAACCAGTCATGCCTTCTGGAGGTATAAGCTGGTAAGTAGGCTATATACTTGATATGTAGAGTAAATGTGCAGGGGAATGAACTTACACTTGAAAATTGCTTGGCTGGTTCACACAATGCAATTTTTAGTTCTCACACCGATTTCAATGTTTAACCCAAATCAGTGGCTGTGGGCAGGAGGCTTAGGAAGGAAAACCCAAGGTGTTGAGGATCATGGAGCCATAAAAGATATACTGTAGTGAGGCAATGCCCACACCCAATTTGACAGATCACCTAAAGGTCACCCCAGAAAGGGGCAACTCATTAATTATTTCAAAAACACTTTTTTCCCCCCAACACGCACTCGGATCGCATGGATCTACCAGCTTCATCGGCTAGTGGCAAGTTAAATAACATTCAATTACCGCATGCAGGGGATTAATAAGGAGCAGATTTCGGCATCGATTGCCGCGTGAGGCCAGCTGAAGCATGGGGGGGTGGGGGGTGAGCAAGTATCCTGTTTAAAAATGGTGTTTTCCTTGTTTGTATGTTCCATCGATACAGAATACAAACCACTGTTAAATTATTTTAGAGGTTGTCACTTATCAGCTTTTGGGGGGTGGGAGGTTAGCAAGCAAAGCTGTCAATAGAAGTTGGTGTCTGCCAGCGATCTGGGGGACAAATATTGAAATAATAATACGCACAAAACCAGGACAACTACATCTCCACAGTAATGCTGCCGTTAATGTGGCAGCTAGCAGGAGATACCCCATTACATGCAGCGGGGGTAGAAATTAGCCATTACCAGCTAGTGGGATGTGTGCATATTACTGGCGTAATCATAACACCGTCCGTCCCAATAATCAGGGGCTAACAAACGAGAAACGGGCATTTACACCCCCCTGCAACGGGGCGTCTTCGCGCGACTGCATCTCCTTTTGATTTTTGCTTTTTTTTCTCCCCTTTTTCCTTAACTCACGTTTAAAAAATAGTATCAATTCCACCAAGTCGCTGGCTAACCGCCACGCCACACCCGGAACTGGCTCCCCGGTTCCTCGTAGGCCGCTCCGCAGGCAGCTGTCACCCGCGAAACGACGTCGGCATCCCGACAAGCCCGAGCCGGGTAGGAAGGAGCCGCGGCGTAGAGCGGCAAACGCCCAGTGGCCGCTGGCGCTGGCGCCGCCGCCGGACCGACACCAGCCCGCCCGGGAGCGCCCCGCTTGGCCCGGCCCCTCTCGCTATCTCGATCCGCTTAGGCGCCCGGGGCGTCCGACGCAAAAATTTTGCCACCTTGACACAAATTCGCCGCGGCTCTTTGTCTGTGGGGAAAATTCGCGTATGTACGCGTGTGTCTCCCTTTTATTAGACATAAAGAGGAAAAAGGCACACAGAGTCACTCCACACAGCGGCCATTCCGAAGCTGAACAAAAGAGAGCATTTTCTCTCCTTGCAAAACAGGGACAAAACCGACATGACCCGCCGAGACAAAGGGGGACGGCAGCAGAGAGGAGACCCTCATCACCCCCGGCGTCAAAATCGTACTCGATCGCAAACAGATGGCGAATATGTGCGTAGTAATAGAGCCGTTTTACCTTCAGAGGTGTGACTCGGCCATCCTCGCTTCCTCCTCCTTTTTCTACACTGCCTGCTGCTCTGTCCCCCCCTTCCTCCCGCCCCCCTCCCTGCTCGCGGACCTGCGTCACACGCACGCACGCGCTACCACTCTATCACGAGACTTTCTTGGACGGCGACGCGGCGCCCCGTCTGGACGGTCAAGCGAGTCTGACCGGGGCTCGGGGGGCTCGGGTGCCTGGGGTGGGGAGGCGTGGGAAGCGAGAGTCAGCCAGCTGCACAGCAGAGCATTGCAAAGCCCCCCCTCCCCGCTCCACTTCGGCGAGCTGCCGGACGAGCGTCGGCGCGGCGGCGCACACGTACGACAAAGTTAGTGTGTGCTCCCGCGTTCTTGAAACGGTGTGTTTATTAATCCAAGCCCATGTTAGTGAGGAGCATGTCTATTTGTGGAGGGAGGCTGAAATCGAGCGATGATCTAACTGAGCATTCCAATGCATTCTAACAGACATATATAGTTATACAGCTGCGAGTGTAAACACGAGTGCGACTGGGCAAATATAATAAAGTTAGTCAGTGCATGCTATTTTTTTCATGGAAATACTTCAGTTATAAAGTTGACTTTAGTCGCGTGTGTAAAAGCAGGGGTGGATATAGAAAACGCCTTAGTTTGAGGCACTGGCGTGTATTTATTTCCGGCTACTTTTAGCTCGCTGAACAGTTAAAAATGACGATGATGTAATTGTTATTCACAACAAGACAATATTGATGTAACCCGCCGAGCCAGGCATACTACAACTCCCGACGAGCACTGCAAAGTTACTTCCGGTTTTCTGCGTAATAGCCTATAAGTAGCAAGCTAGGCTAGCTAGTGAGTGAGAGCTCCGGTCTGTTTACCTAGGCGACCAAAATAGTCAGTAATTGTGGAAATTTATCCTAGCGCCGAGCGACAATCGACGGGTACCAGTTGATGCGTCTTTTTTGTATGTTTACATATTATGGGTTTTGGAGTAGGCTCGATGATTACCTCGTTAAGTACTTAGCTAGTTATATTATCTACATTATTAGCTGTTAGCAAGCTTATGGTGAAGTTAAGTGAATAAATTTAACGTGCTCATTCCACGGCAGGCGTTATACACCGGTTAACGTAGCAGCTGGCAGTTTGTTGTCGGGCACGGAGGGTTATGTGGTTAGTTAATACTTGACAGATTTCAGCCATCAGGCTGATCTGTTTGACTAAATAGGTGATTTCTAACTCTCTATTTCGATCATCTGAGCACCCGCCGGGCAACCTCTTTTATGTAATTACTCGTCACCGATTGAATGACTAGCTGACGTCTGTATAAAATAACTGCCCGATTAAAACTGCGTACTTACTGGTTGGTGTGCTGGTCGACCAACGGAGAATGGCGTGTTTATGTTTCCGACAGATCCTCTTAGTGACATGCCCGAAGTCAAGCCCATGTTCCGAGAAGTCCTTCCCAAACAAGGTAAGCCGGGCAGCCAGGGGAAAGGGGGGAATACTCTGTTTACATTCCCGCCTCTTCTAGTTAATAAATCCATGCCTGGGGCAAATCAATTTTCAGATAAGGTCCGCCCAGATAAAGAGACACACCAGCACGCCGCATTCCTGCTGTATGCCTACAACATGCCTGGAGTCCATCCATTCACGCTAGTTATCATGTATATCTAAATGTCTATTTAATACTTCACTTTAGAAATGTCTGAGAGGTTTCATAAATGACTGATACTATCTAGAAGAAAAATGTTGTTCTTTCATGGTACATTTATACTTATTTACAGTAGCTGTCTTGTTGTAAATATGTCCAGCCGACTTGACAACACAAGCCGTCACATTTAAGATGTAGCGAAACTGCTGTTAAAACCGTAGAAATTAAAGTAGCGTGTCATGATGTTCAGGGCGGCTCTCCATGGACGATGTGCCCACTATGGTGCTCTGCAAGCCTAAACTTCTGCCGCTGAAGTCCGTCACCCTGGAGAAACTAGAGAAGATGCAGCAGGAGGCACAAGAAATCATTCGGCAGCAGGAGGCAGCACTGAAAGAGCAGAGACAAAAGGAGCAAGCCCAGTCTCAGTAGGGACTGGGGGTGCGATGACAACATCTGTCCTTTGGGGGCGCAGTATGGTCACAACCTAATAATATCCTAACATATCACAGTAGCTAGGGTGAACTTCCCCAGTGTACCCACTGAATACATACTAGCATAGAATAGTAAGTATGGTGTAGCGCTTTGTGTGCTTCTGGTTGATTGTGAGTGCTCTTAACCACCACTAAGAGGGTGTTTACCCGTTTCTCCCTAGAGCTCCTAAATACATGATTGTCATGGTAACAAGTTAATCCCTCGAAGTAAGTCACTGGACTTTCATGTAGTCTTTAGTTTATATTTGAATATTACACTACTGCACACAATGACCAAGACATGGGTAGATAGCATATTTCAATTTCAACTATTTAATCTTTACTTTTATTATTTAATCTCAACTTGCCTTTGGGGAAAGTTGTATGGATAGCATGTTTCATAAGAGCGGATAAGTTTAGGCTTTTTTTTTTTGAGAATCGTCAGTGACCTTTAAAAATCGTGCAAAACTAGACGTAGCGGAACTTTCCACGGTCTGACCTAGTGCAGGAATGCATGCTTGGTATCCTCTGTGCCACATTAGCTGCCTGTAATGCAGAATGCAAATTGGTTGGGTTCCTTTGGGTAGTTGCTATGTGTCATTTAGCTCTGCAGTGTCACCTACTCTCAGCCAGGGCAGCTACACTGTTTTGGGCAACAGACTCTTAAAACCACGGGTTGCCTTAAAGTACAGAGTGATTCTTGTGGAAACAGTGTGAGCTCACCATGCACTGAGAGGAGAGACCTTTGAGAGATGATGTAAAATATGGGTGGAGGGCATTACACCAAGATCAGGATTTACTGCTGGCCAGGGATCTGCATAAAGACTTAAGCTTCTCATTTGCAGCAGAAACAGGAACTTCCATATTGAAACCATCAGTAATCACGAGAGTGACTGAAAATATTTTTTTTCTTTGCAGTTTATTGTAAACATGAACAGCGAGCAAGACTGGGCACATTTCACTTACCAGTGTTCTTAAATATAAAAATAAACATTCTAGACACCATTTTGTGAAATTTTCTAAATACTCAACTTCTGTTCTTCATAACCTTCAATTTCGCATCTGCGAAAGGGGGAAAAAAGTCTTTTTTTTTTTTAAGCACAGCAAAGAAATAGCAGCCAACAGGGGAGTACCTGCTGACCCATACCGGCCCCCTTTTTAAAGCTGGATGCACAAACCTGCGACTCTTGTACGAACACTGCTGTCAGGGAAACCATGGCAGTGACATGGGAACTCAAAAGAAAAGAAAATGGAATGACAGTGTCATTGAAAGGTGTGGCACTTTGAGACCAAGCTAGCTTATTTCTACACCGCCATCCATGCGCATCCCTGGTGAATCTTAAAGTGCCACTGCACCCGTTCCCCCCCCCGCTTTTTTTTTTTTTATTAAATATACATTCTTTACAGCCGACTGAAGCAACTGGTACCTAAACCGTTAAATATACAAAAAAGGAAAGCTGGAGAATTCGGCTAGGATCTGGCACAAGAGAGGCTCCCAAGTTCTTTAGTAGCTCTCTGGTTTAAGGCGTCCGCCGTCCCCCTCACTGACGAAGCGCTTGCGCCCTCTGTAGGGGGAAAAGAGAAAAATCATCGTAGTGCTTAATTTTTTTTTTCTTCTGAGGACTGAAGTGCAAGAGTTTTGATGTGCATGCTGGTAATGGGAAGTACTTTGAAATGTTTCACAATTCAGAAAATTTCACACATGGGGGCACCAGTGTCCTCCCTACCTCTGTATGCTGATGCATGGAGGCCTTAACCTACAAACTGCTTTGAAATCAGCTTGAGTCTCAGAAAAACCTAAAGGACAGCACTGATGCAGGTAGACCTGCTCTGACCAGACTGACCATGAAGCAGCTGAACCATAACCCACCGATAAGGACACAGGTCCTTCACACTTTTGTCAATGATCCCAGCGCTGAAGCTCTTCTCAACAAACTGCTCCAGAACAGAGTAGGCACATGGCACATCAATGTTAATTTCCGCGATGTCACTGTAAACTCTCTCAAATCCCTGAAAAATGATAAAATAAAAACAAAAAATCAGCTGTGCGATGCAACGATTTAAAATGTGCTTGATCCTAGAAGCACCAGGGGGCGCCATTACCCTTCTTGTTTGGTCCACAGTGATAATGGAGGACTCACAGAGGAATTTCAGCAACTGCAGCACCATTTTAAATGTCTTTTCCCCTTTGGACTCCAGAACCATGACTATTGCCTAATTTCAAAGACAGGCAGTATGAAAACTGTGTTAATCATCTTTGATATTTATATTCATGAGAATAAACCAACAGTTACAGGCTACAGTCACAATCCTTCGCTACTAGCATAAAAGTTATCATTCATCAGCTCAGAGCAGACAAAGCACAGAAATGTCTGCCGTACCTCATAGACAAACTCATGGTGGAAGTGCGGCACCTCCAGCTCTCTGAGACATCTCTCTGCCTCCACCACGTCACCCGACAACACATACTCCTTCAGTAGGAGGTTAACCTGCGACAGGACCAGGCAAAATGAAACCGGAACGGCTCAGACAACCATTCAGCGCAACACAGACTACTGATAAACGACTCTTGGCTTTTGAGTGTGTGTCACGTAAACAACACGGGGACTAAATCAGCTGCCATTTATCTGCTGACTGCTAATCCCAGAATGGATCAGCATAGGGCACAAGCTTGGGTACACCCTGGATGGGATGCCAGTCCATCGCAGGGCACACAAATGCAATAAAACTATAGGCAATTTAGAAAGGCCTAATGGCATATTTTTGGATCTTGCAAAGGAAACTGCAATACCTGGAAGAAATCTGGGGTATATTTCCCAAAAGGTCCCAGTGTTGGAACTGTTCAGGTGCCTGGTTATAGTTATGTAAATTGTTAACGTTGTTAGCAACTATGCATTTTGGGAAACACACCCCTGTATGACAAGGAGAATATGGAAGCTTCACACTGACCTGAATCCAAACCCCTAACATGCTGCACTTGTATCGATTAGCAATACACTCAGATCATTGGGGAAATTGTGTCCTCACCTCCCTGACGAGCTGCGTGACGGGACGTTGGCCCCCACCGCTCCCCCACAGGTTCTCCATGCGTCGGCCCCCCCTGTTCATTTTCAGCAACACAGCTGCCCTGTCCAGCGCCGCCCTGTCAATCAATCAGCCAATCAGCCACACCCCCCCCAGTGATCATGTGACTGACCCCACAAACGAGCAACGGTGGATAATACGACATTCAGTATCCCCACAACCAACACGATACGAGAACCTTCCAGAAATTAATGTGCAGTCAGTGAGGGGTTACAAAACTAGATCCAAAGAGCCATGAGGATGAGCCTTTGAATAAGAGATACCTGGCGTGTTCACAATCCACTTTGCCTTTGTAACTGTCAATGTAGCTCTTGGACAGGATTTGGTCCCTGACGGCTCGAGCGATGAACTGGCCCACAAGCTGCAAGAGAAGGAAAAGAGCTGGTAAATAGTATTCGTTTGGGATGTTCAGAATTTTAAATCAGAGAGAGAATTCAGTAGCGCTGCAGTGACATTTCATGCACCCTCCATAACACACGAAAGGGAGGGAGGAGTTTAGACAGCCCTTTCACGGATGGTGTGACATAACGTGCGCGTTTGTTTGCATGGCTATTCTCCCGCTACAATCCAGGCAGGAGGAGGCTGGCCTCGTGCTCTTGTGAGGAACAAAGCCTGCCCTCAGCGGCCTTTGTCTGTGCGCAGAGTCGGAAAGCGCCACAGCACTTTTCATCGCCCGGGGACTCGGCTAGCCATGTTGAGCTAGCTGGCCGATGACGCACGGACAATGGTGGCAGCTCTTGTGTCCCTATGGGTGAAAGGGAATCGCTGAGAACTCGTCTCTGACCAGGGTGCCGGGTGTCAACGGGGAGATGGCCAACCGTCGGCGGGTCCCGCACGTCACCAAGCGCTCATCTCCATAGCCACAGGTGCTAACTACCAGCTTCTCTGCCCCCCCCAGCAAGAAAACCCTCCCCCATGCCTCTCGCCCTCAAGCCCTTCCCTTTGCCCCCCTTCCCCCAGCCGCTGACCTGTGGGGCGTCCGGTGTGTCCAGCACGAGGTCGGGCAGCTCCCTGAGCAACCCGTCGAAGGCGTGCTCCACGTCGGCGAGCGTCAACACGCGGCCGCACAGTGCCGCCAGCAGCTGGGACGTCAGCTCGCGGTGGCTGGCCTTGGCTTCCAGCGCCAAGGACACGGCCAATGTGGGCACGCCGCTCCGCATCGGGCCCAGGTTCAACTCACCTAGCAGCTCCTGGGGGATGGGGCCGCCGAGGTCAATCAGCTACTGGCTCTAGTGTTGACAAGGCCCTTGAAGCAGCCAACTAGACAGCAACTAAACCCCGGTCAAGACTATCAAGATCTGGATACTCACTAGAATGTTCTACCTGGTGGAAAACAGACTTCACAACCTAACACAGCCAACCACTCAACCCTTCAGGAAGCTTAGGGCATGAAGAGGTTTTGTATCTTTTGTTGCATTTATTTCCCTTTTTGTGCTACTGGACAAAAGTTACTTCTTATCTTAAAGGGATGAGGGGTAATTAAATTCAGTAGTGATTATTCTATAAAGATGCATCCTCCCGTCACCTCCTGCCATTCGGCGTGGCAGGTCGAGGTCGACGGAAAACTCACCGCGACTTCGTTCGTGTCCCCGTGCTCAAAGTACTCCTGCACGATGGGGGTGACAGTCTTCTCGAAGTCCCGCTCGTCCAACGGGAGGACCACGGTCTCATACACACAGTTCTCCTGCGGAGGATGTATCACAGGGTCACAGGAGCCACTGCTGACAGTTTGGTAACGTTGCAGCAGCATTTGCATTCAAACAGATAAAACGCCATAAAACGTTCAAGTGATTTTCTCAAGCTGCTGTATCAGCAGGCCTCCTTCGCTGTTCCTCATAACCCACATCAAATTACCATCAGTGTTCCACCCTAAGCCCTCAAGCACCCCCAAGCTACAGGCTGCTTTCATTCCATCTCGGTGCACAAGTACTAATCCTGAAAGCTTCAGTGTTAGAAACAGGGAGCAAGATGCGCACGTACGTCTGAAACTAACAGTGACGCCCTCCTCCGAAATGCATGCAATACCTGATCTTCATCGTAATTGGGGTCCTTGACATCGACTTCTTCATAATCGTACACCTCCCCAGGAGGTCCCCAAACTCCCTTTCCCCCAGCACCACCTGTGGACAGCACACAGAGACTCAGCCTTTCAGTCTTCCAGTGAGGACCAGCCAGAACAACCGCGCCCCTCCCACCTGACGGCCCATGGCCGAAATTGGCTCTGGGGTTTGGATTTTGCATTTTCTGGTACTTTGTCATCCTCAGCCAGTCTTGCGTGTCTCTTTCTAAAAATATACATGTGCACTAAATATTACATGTGAATCTATGAGTTTTGGTGGCTTTCAGAGGAGAGATTAGACCTCCTTTCGAAGATCGTTTCAGAGCGGTACTGGGGAAAAAAAAAAAAAGTCTAGACCGATGTATTAATTGGGTTCTTGGACACTACAGACAATATTTCTCTATCTCCTAGTTTAGTGAGCATAAAGACAGACACAAAAAACAGGATTTTTTATACACCTTCACAACGCCACTGCCTGATCCCTTAAACCCATTATTAGCGGGATGAAGTGGTTATCTGTGTTCATGGGAACCAATTGCTGAACAGCAGCAAAACTCTAGAACCTCAAACCAGAAAGCCGATTTGTCTGCAAAATGTTCAGTGTGAGTCTGACAGCACAAAGAACCTATCAAATATTAGAACAAGGAAATCCATCACAGCCGCCTTCAAGGTAAACAAAATCACCAGCTATCAGAAAACTCCCATTGCGACAAGCCAGCATTTAGCTAATACATCGCACACAGAAGTCTGTATACTAAAATAATCAAACAATTCATTTACTCTCAAGTCCCACCCGGAGGAAAAAAAAACTCACTTTACTGGTCTGTACTTACACAACAAGAGTTAGGAAACCCATCAGATAAACAAACTTCGGCCATTTTCCAAAAGCGGCTCTGAAGGACCCAACAGAGCACCTTACGCTGTGGATGCAAGTCGCACTTTGTTTAAGAAGCACCTCCCTCAAGCAGGTTGCTAAACAAACATTAGGCTGGAGCACCGATCATGCGATTTTCTGCATTTCAGTCCTGTCAGGGCTGATTGTCCATTTGCTGCCTTGGTAGTGGCGCCCCCCCCCCCCATCATCCAGACATACCTGCACCACAGGCTAATCTGCACCACAGAAAAAAACCAACCGCCACTGGCACAAAGTCCAGGGAGTGTTATTAAAGCGCCTCTTACATAAGCAGTGAGTTTCATAGCCTAGGAATGAAAGCAAAGCGCCCAGGATAACCAGCTCCCAGAACCACACCTCAGCTGCTGCGGTTTAGGGTGTCATTAGAGACCCAGTAACATCACGAGAACTTCAGGCGGAACAATTCCGACCGCAAAGAAACATCTCACCTTCTAAACTCAAACCACAAAGTGATGGAGCTGCCTGTGTTCACACCTTACTGCATTACAATCACAACCCCCTTTCCAAAAAAAAAAAAAGTTAGGACGCTGCTTCAAATGTGAATAAAAACAGAATGCAATGATTTACTAATCATATAAACCCACATTTAACTGCAAATAGAACAAAGAGAATATATCAAATGTTGAAACTGTGAAATATTGTTTAATGGTAATTATATGCTCAATTTGAATCACTGGATTCTGCTGTGTTTACATTTCAGACAGAGTCCGAACTTTTCTGGAAACAGGGCTGTAATCACACAATTCGGTTCTTCGTGACGTAAAAGTTACCCTTTAGTTCACACACTAAAATGTATGTTAGAGGTGGAGACTGATACCTATGAAGGGCTCGGGTTCCATTCGTAGCTTATTTGCGTCAAATCTCACTTAGCAACAGTCCCAGTGTCAGCTGGACCACATGTAAACAAATAACAGGCATCCCTGACAATCGGGGGGGGGGGGGTTTATCTCCTGAAACTCAGCAGCATGTTGCTGATGTGACAGAATCTAAGTGGGGCCCTGTGTTAAGCACCGTGTTAGAAGACTGGTTAATGACTGAGCTTGATTTGACAGGAGGCAGAGCTGAAAGCCTTTCCCACCGCCTACAAGTACAAATAAAACGCACGTACCCTTTTTTGGCAGGCCCCTCCCCTTGCCCAGTCGAGACTTCCTGTCCAGCAGCTTGCTCTTGGGGCTGGTGGGGGGGACCTGGAGGCCACGGACGCTGTCGCCATTGTCACTCAGGGAATCGCCCCGGCCAGAGTCCCTGGACGAGTTCTTCCTCAGCCGTCGCTTGGCCTTGGCTTTCACCCTGACCTCATGGATGCTGGGCGCAGAAATCCAGTTGCCATTGACCTCATTGTCCACCGGCCTGGATCCTGCCTTCTCCTCATCCCCAGACAGGAAGGAGTCACTCAAATTGTCCACCTCTATGGGGGAGTGGGTCAAAATGAGACAGAGCCCCACAATTTTACAAGAGCAGACAAAAATCCCTTAATATCCCCTAAACAATGATATAATTCCTAGGCCAGCTTGTTAGCAATAAAGATGGAGAGAACCTTTATCAACTGATAATACTGGACTGACAAACAAGCAGTAAAATGACTTGACTGACCTTGAATAAAGCTGAACACCATGTTACAATTTTTTTTATAAAAGTTTTGCTTAGATTTTTTTTCTAATGTCTAGAGTTGAACATTGTATCAATGATGCTCATTAAAAACTAAAAACAATACATATATAGACAACATATACACACTAGCTGCATTAAACCGTCATTACAGATTTGTAAAATGTACGAGGTACATACACAATACCGAAGAAGCAACAACAATTAAACATAAACAGTAACATGAACAAAACTGAGCTAACCAGAATTTTATTTTTGCTTAAATACTGAATAATTTATTGACTATGACAAAATACGTCATAATTACTTTCAAGTTTTCAGATTAAACCTTTTCTGGATTTTGAAAAAATAATTTTACAGCGTGGGAGAGGGGGGAAAGAAAAGGAATTGTCCTATTCAATGAGGTACCATCGCATCCCGTACCTCATGTCTACCCTAAGCCTCTCTCTTTTCTTAATGACTCCCATCATTAGGTGGACATGTGTTCCTGAATTTCAGACACCATGTGCAGTGGACCACCTCGCAGACATTAGTAAATTAAATTAAATTAAATGGAAAAACCTGCGTCTCAATGCGACTCACACGGCCGATCCGTTAACTTACCCACGGGGTTAGAGTTAAGCCATGCCTCGCATTCGGTTGCCATGGTTTTTATTCGGCTGAGAAAAGCGTGCAATGTAGAAAATTAAAAAAATATATATATATCCCGTGACCTATCAAACACAAAAGTAGGATTTTAGGAAATTGTCAAACTTCATTCAAATGAAACAGAATCAACAACGGCAAAGCGAAAACTTCAATAACATGCCTGTACATGCCAATCAAGGCCCCCACACCGCACATCCCGCCCCCTCCGAACTCGCCTTTAACTACTTATTTGAATTTCTATTTTTAAATACGGCCAGGCAGAAAGCTTGCTGCGTGCATTGTATCGTCTTCATACAAAAGTATTTTGGAAAAAAATATGTATATTTAAAGCTCACAAAACGCATGTTAATAACGTGGACGTTAAATAATATATGCAGAAACTTCGATCATTAGCATGTTAGCCGTTTAACTAATCAAAAGCCAGTTTCATAGCTAAAGTTAGCATGCAATCTGCGATCGATACTGCAACCTAAAGCCATATTATTCATTAATATGTACAGATAAAACAATGTTCTGTGCTATTTTTAATGTATTTAAAAACATAAAACCCGCTCGCTTTAAAGATGCGCAATTAAACTACCTTTGAATCAATCCCGCACGGAAACCACCAACCCGACAACTTCTAGTGCAAACTGCGGAGTTAAAGGGTCGCTGTTGTTGTTTTTGTATTCTCTGCCCAGCAACACTGTCACATGGCACCGTTGACGCCATTTCTTATTGGCCGAACGTCTGGAGGCGGATGAGCGGAGAAGCCAATGGGCAAGACCGTATAAGTGTCCGTATATTGTCCTGGAGACATATTGCGATGTGAGAAATTCTGCCATCTATGTTGGAGGCTGTGCAAGTGCAACATTACGTAATGGGAAACGCTACTGAGAAAAAAAAATCTGCAGTGTGAATGTTTGGGGTCGTTAAAGAGGCAATGTATTACAACAGAATTAGTTGTAGACTAGCCAAATAACTTTTGAACGGCACTCAAAAGTAGTTATAAATGTAGATATGACTAGGTGATTTGGATGCTCAAAATTTGCATTTTAACTGGAGGATTTAAAAAGACGGATAATATATCGGAATGCTGCCAGATATTCACGCAACAAATGATAACTGTACAGTCTACTATTTGAAAACAGTAGTCCCCTCTGAGATATAAGCTAATGGTTACATTCCTTTTCAGTGTGCGATGTCATTCAGTGAGTGTAAATGGATACGGCATCATTTCCAATAAGCCAATCAAAATGCAAAACCATGCAAGCTGACAGCGACTGTAGTCTTATTATGTTGAATTGACTTTATAAATATTTTCGTCATGACTCTTAATTAATTAAATAATATATTACATTCACATGATTGCATTCATTGTTATCGACTAAACCAGCATCTTGTCATTACTCCTAAAATTATGGAGTGAGGTATTATCAAAACTGGAAAACCGCATCAGACTTCATTGTACTACGTAAACATATTAAAGAAAACCTTGAACATTGCCACCATTTAATCTTCAGAAGACCCAGTTGTTGTAATTTCCAAAATGGAGACGTTAGAAAGCTCTAGTGACAAAGAAAAGATAACACAAGCAGAATATAATGGCAAATATATAAATATAAACAAATAAGCAAGATGATTTCAATGTGTGCCACAAGGGGATGTTAAGAATTATAATCCTTTTTCCTGCGGCAGAGATGAAAATCGTCATTCTTTCAGTGAATCCATTCATCTGAGTTTGTTCATTGATTGGTTCACTTCACAGATACCCTCGAATATTTTTTCTTTCTGAGGGCGCACATTTAATTAATGATATTTGATGTAAATCTAATAATATTATGCACACCAACCCTTTCAGACAGCCGTACTTCAGTCCACCAGCAGGTGGCGAACGCGGATGGTGAACGGAACGAATGACGAATCTCTCATTGAACAGGTGAGTGCAGTGGTCAAGATCATTGCGTTGATTGAAAAGATTGGACCCATTTTGTATTACAGTTTGGTTCGTAGTCAGCTATGTTACTTTCCACATTCCGTTTATTATTATCGTCCTTGTAATGGGGTGTAATGGCAACATTATAATGTCAAGGCACTGTACATCTCTGTAACTCATTCAATAGGGGAACTATGGAAAGTGTGCTCCTTAGCTTATGGTACGCCAAATTGTTTTTTATTAGCATAAGGCGTACTCTCCGTAACCTAATTCTTACTAGTAAAAATAGATAAGATAATAATAAAACCACAGTGGAAAGTGGCGTAGCTGACTACGGCCCAAAGTGCAGTACAGAATGTAGGCAAGCCGAATTGTCTTTTATTAACATGAGGCTTACTGGCCATAACTTAATTCTTCCTAGAAAAAACAACATTATTACTAGTAAAAATGCAGTTTCGTATTGTAGAGATTTTTACTAGTCATATATTCCCATTGAGTTCCATTGTACTTTGGCCTCACGTATCCTGAATTCAATTTTTACTAGTTAAAAGTCATATTGTTGAGCTTTATAACTGAACTCTTACTAGTAAGAACTCCTATTGTAGATATCTGCAAATATATTTTGAGTAGTGAGAATTCTAGGCCCACATATCCATAATTGAGTTTTTACTAGTAAAACAGTGTAGCGGATATTGCAGGCAGCTATGAAGATCATCAGGGTGCCTCTACCTCCTCTGAGGGACATTTACCACAACTGCTGCTCTCACAGGGCCAGTGACATCACGGGAGACCAGTTCTACCCACTACATTGGACTTCGTTTGCCGTCTGGCTAATAGTATCGAAGCAGGCGTGCTGGTTCTGCCGCAGTGTGTGACAGCTTCATACTACAAGCCATCAGAATTCTTAATGCATAATCTCTGCCTAGCCAAATACCATTCTAATACACCACCTCACTATATACTTCACAATAATTCTAACATGTCAATGGCACTTGCCCTTTGCCTACTATCATGACTATTACAACATGCACAGCTATGTTCTGTTAATCTCAATCCTTACTCAAAGGCTGCCAAATCACTCCATGTGTAGTATGTATGGTCACATTTCGTCTCATCTACAGTGTATAACATATGACGTTAGCACTCAACAATGCTGTTTTCATTGTGTGCAATAATTGATATCCAATATGCTGCTCAGTTTACTTACATTATGCCAGTTATATTTAAATATATATGAAGTACCTCACTACGCAATCGCCCCATATTGTCATATTGTTGCACTGTTTAGTGCAGCTTTTGTCCTTGTTGCAGACTGTATTTTGCTGTATGTCAACGTATGTTGTACCGTTGCATTGTGGTACATGGAGAATTGTCATCTCATCTCACTATGTACATGAACACAGCTGTTGATGACAATGAAGTAACCTTGAATCTTGAACAGGAATGTCCATGATGGGACAGGCTTTATTTTAAACCGTCAAAACAGCTGACAAGGGTTGAAATGAAAGCAACAGAAATGAAGAACTTACCAGACAAATTAAACATCCGTATTTTGTTTAAGAAACAGTTTATTTTAGAAAGGGCATTTTCTATCATTATGTCAAAACTGACTTTTGAAAAAGTAAATTCAAAACTTGTAAAGTATAGAATTTAATTAGAAAAATAACTTGTCATGGCTCATTGGTCTTGAGGCCTAATTGTCGCTTCGGATGCGAGAGCTCCTGAGTTTAAATCCTGGACGAGCTCTGAATTTCTACCACACTAAAGCAGATTTGTACAGTCGCTCATGCTAGACACATCTTAAGATTCACCCATGGGCTTTCTGTACTCGGTGACTTGTATTGAAATGGTTCCACTGAGTGCTCTCCTGCACTTTTCACTCAGATAGCACCTACTAGATTCTCTAGATGTCATCTGAATTGCATTTTAAATAATAAATTCTTTGAATTATCTCACTTGTCTGTTGATTTTGACAAGTGTTTGCTAAAGAAATAAATTTAATGTGAGAGTGAAAAGTTTTACCTTTGTGACTGTTTATGTTTTATATTCCTCTGTAGCATAGAAAAAGACAAGTTAAAGTATACTCTTCTTAAATATTTTATTCAACTTTTATTTAAGAATGTCTCAAAATATTCAACAATTAAATTACAACCCACATAATTATGGATGTAATGGTTTTCACAGTATATAAAACAGAAAGATGTTTGAATTCAGTGTTCATCACCTCTTTCCATCACAAATAATCTCACTTTTTAAATTTTAAATTACAAACATGGTCCAGTTCAAGTATGTCTCCAGTCACAGCATTTTATCAAAATTATGTTGTCAGCATGTCATAAGTCTCCGGCCTGGTAATGATTGCATTTCTTTTTTCATTATTCACAATATGGATATATCAAAAACATATTGTGTCACATCTTGGGTAAAACTAAAAAAATAATCTTATCTTCCCTTGTGTCTGATCTGTTGGTTAGTTTTCCTGTGGCATTGTTGGTTAATACAGTGTGCTCAGTACCCATAATGCACCTAAAAGTTAACTGATTGTTAAGTTTGTACACTTGCAACAAGGCAGAGCCACCTGCTGAAGTGAAGATGAGGTGTAGAGCCTGATGTGGAACTGAGACTCAGACTTGCTTTATCTGTGATACACTGGCCATTCGCACACATACAGACAAGGAATACTAGCAGTGAATAAATGGCCACTTGGTACCTGTGTAACAACAGGAAAGTGAAACAGTCAGACCTGCTTTGAATGTCACACCGACACCTGCTTGTTTCCCACTGGGTTGCTTCGGGTCTATTCCCCTGATATTTGGGATTTACGTCACTGCCAAGAGGGAAAGGGTTTGCACCCTGCAGCACGGAGTGGGCTATTCCTGGAGAGACTGAATTCACTCCATCTAGGATCTATGGCTGACCCATTTAATGGAGCAAACAACAGCGTCACTGTAGACTACAGAGCATTCTAAACATTCTGTACATGAGCACCTTGTCTGAGCCAAATCTTAGTAAGTCTTGCTTCATATTTATGGCACAGAAATGTTAAGAACATTTTCTATTCAACTTCCCTATGAAATGATATTCCAATGTAACAAATCTATAAATAATAAATACAATTCAAATACATTCTGCAAATTATAAAATAAGCTCAACAGTAGTATTTTTGCACCACTGGTCTGATCAAACATCTTCAAAACAATTAGAAAAATAAAACTGACAGAAAACTGGCTGCACATTGCTGTGCAAACTCTGAAAAAGCAGAAGTTTAATTTCAGTCTCATTTCTATGCAGCCTGACGCCCGCACAGTGAATCCTCTCATGAAAGGAGGCTGATGACCACAGAAAACACATCTCATCAAATCCGTCACACGCTATGTACAAAGCAAAAAAATAACAGTGCATTTACATGTACTGCCACTGGGGCCCCAGCAGGCCCACTGCTTTGCAGAGCAGCTAAAAGACCCTGAAATCTGCAGGATTTCTCCAGCTAAAGGTCAGCGGTTCCTTTAGGCACTTGGTACGAGTCACTTCATATAGGGACCACCTATAAATTCTTTCACAGGTTCAAGATATGTTGATTTGGACAAGAAGTGTATTGGATTTTGGGCTAACAGATTAAAATTAATCTGAAGTACCATTCACAAGTCCGAAATGTACAGTATGTTCAGTTTTGGGCAGATCACCCACCATAGGTGAATGGGTCACTCTCGTGTTCAGGCCAAGTCTTTTTTCGACTGAGACTGAGTGCAGAAATGTGATGTTTGAACAGAGCCTTGGAGCCTTAGGTATGTCCCGCTGGCATCCAGACACAGCGTAGCATGTACTGTGACTGCTTTCACTGGCAGAGCCTTGACACGACATGCCTGCTGGGTTTAGGGCGGGGTCACGTTCGTGCTCGGTAAGCTCTCCTCGGCTAGCTGTGACAGATATTTCTGTAAAGAAAAAAAAGCAGAGATCATCAGACAGCGTGTAGCATGGTTTATGAATCATGAATAAGCTGCGAATAGAAATTGAGGCGTGCTTCTTCTGTTAAGTGCAGAATCCAAAATGAGGAATTTAAACTGCCATGATTTGTTAAAAGCAAAGAACGAACCAAAGTCCCCTTTATCATGCTGCCTTAAGCAGACTGTTTACCAGCAATCCCTGTGTGCGTGAAACAATCCATGGATGCTCTCATTCTGGGATTATGGGGCTCTGACCCTGAACAAGGGGCTATATGAAGGAACATGGTGCTCTGTAACCAGGTCCGGCCCAGTCTGATGGACAGCACATCTGTTTTTGAGCATTTTGCCTGGGAATGCCACCCATGAGATGCTGGGCAGACCTCGCCCCCAGGGTTTCAGCTGTGCCAGGGCTGAGCCGGGTGAGCTGGCGGCCTGGGTGGAGGGGCGTAACACTGCCTGGATAGTAGAGGGCAACTTAATACTGCTCAATGCATAAAATACTCATGCCTGTCACATGGTCAGAAGGATAGGGGGTCACCAGAGGCTGCTGAACTGTAATCCAGCCCCCCCCAAGGGTGCAGGGTAGGCAATGCCGGAGAAGGGAAACATAGGTGGAAAGTTCAGGTCCAGAAAGTACAAATCCAGACCAAGATTTTGTTTCAACTCACCAGCTAAGTGTAAAGTCACATTCACAAAGTGTTCACCTGGTTGGCTGAAACAAAATCTTGGTCTGGATTTGTACTTTCTGGACCTGAACTTTCCATCTCTGAAGGCAAACATTCAGCAAGCTCAAAGTAGCAGCCCACAGCCTCTCAGTGATCAAAAGCTGGACCAGGTTCTTCCAGGAACATCATACTCTTTGTCCTTTGGACCCCATGGCAGAATCAGATATTCTTCTGACTCTTGTCCAGCAGGTAATAGCTGGCAGCCAAGTTTAGCTAACAGGTTAGTGAGTGACCTCTCCATCTTGTGCTTTGTTTTAACACAGAGTAACAAGTGTTGACATAACTGGGATGATTTTTTCCCCTGCTGGCATAACAATGGTGATAAGCTTTTATGTCGTAACTAATAAATGTTCCACATTTATTTAACTCCAGCCCATCCCGTCAAGCCGTAAGCTATTTCACTACTTTGAACTGGCTCCAGACAATGTCTATAAAAACCAACGACAGCAGAGGTGCAAAGTACAACATTGCTACTGAACGGTTTGACCAGAATGTTCTAAAACCTTATCAAGACCCAATTCTGCAACAAAGGGGTCATGTCATGTTTAAATAAAGCACAAAAGCTTTTTGTGAAGTGACTCATCTCACAGTTTGAAATTGCCAGTAGCTATGCAATGCCCTCTTCTGCAATCTGAGATCTTTAACAATGCAAAATTAGCATGTGGACAGAGAGAGGAAGTGGACTGGCGATTCTGTGTGCTAAAATATGAAGCTCACTAACTCATCAAGCATCCTCGCTCTAAAGTAACGCCAATATGCCTTTAAAGGAATGCTGCTTCAGTGAGAGCCCTGCAGAAACCCCCAGGAAAGTGAAAGTGCAGTGACCCAGATGGACGGCCCCCAGGGCCCTACCTGCAGATTCCTGTAGTGCACGGTGCTCCTGCAGTGGGACGTCCTGGCGGTCTCCTCACTCGTATAGAACAGGTCGCAGAGCTTGCAGTAAAAGCCACTCTGGGGCACGATGAATTCCACCCCTGAGAACACGATCAAACTTATCAACTGACATTCACAACATGTCACGACCTACGGTGTGACTCGGCACTCAAAATGAGCATTTTAAAAACTGTCATTTTAAGAAATTGCAAAATGAAACTCCCCAGAAGACAAGGTTGATGGTCTAGGGGTATGATTTGTGCTCCCGGGTTCAAATCCCAGACAAGCCCAACATTTCTCCTCCATTATATCTGGTCTATACAGTTACACCAGAACTTACTTTACTGGAACAATCTATCTCTTCTGGAGACACCTGAACTGACTACATCCTACCATCTTTTCTCTGATATTGTTGACTATGCCCATGAAATGGTTTTACTTGGATGGTATACATCATTTGAAGTAGTGTGTGACTCTGCAAGCGAAAGCAATAGAATTTCATCTTTAAAGTTAATGTCATGACCAGACACCAGTCAGTTGTAAATGCATGTCTGACACGCAAATGAAAACAGGTGACTTTAAAATGCACAACCTTCTCGGTGACACCAGAGGCTCTGAAACCATGCAGCAAAAATAGGCAGACAATTCCCAGGGGACGGCCAGCTGTGCCGCTGTCCTCGCTACGGTCCTCTAAATCAGCCCTTACGTAATATGCTGACTTTCCAGCACTGCTGATCCCACCACAGACGGGCTGAGCAGGCGCTAAATTGCGGTTTGCTCACCCAACGGGATGCTGCGCTCGCCCAAAACCTTGTCATGCTCCCACGTGGCCAACGGCACCGATTTGACTCCATCATCTGTTGGGCTTTGGGACGGATTCTGCAACTCTGAAATGTAATTATTTTGAAAGGTTGCATCTATTTCAAGAACCGTAAATGTAACTTAAGATGTAAAATGTGGGAAAGCAGTTTGTTATAATGGTGTTGTTTTCTCTGACAATACCTTTCTTGGGCTTCTCTTCTGATGCTTCCTCCTTGTGTGGAGCCTCGTTGTTTGCCTCCAGGGTAACAGGCGCCGGCATCTCTGCCCTGCTGCTAAGCGTGTGCGTAGACTGGGGGGCCTCACTCCCACCCTGGGGACCTGCAGGGCACTCCTGCGGCGGCTGGGCCTCAGGTCCGTCCAGGTCCGTGCAGCTGCATGTCTCTTGGGAGGCTACCTGGAACTCCTGGCTGGGTTCTGGGTCACACTGCCCCATGGTCCCCGAGTCTGGGGGAGAGTCTTTGGTGCCCGTGCTGGCATCAGACGGCGGCATCCCTGTCATCTCCTGTGATGGCGCCGTCCCGTCCTCCTGAGTCGTTTCGTTTGGGACCCCCCCTTTCTCGGGACTCTCAGAAGAAGTGCGGTGGGATGTTTCCGGGTCAGCCTCGACCTTGGCCTCCTCCTGAAGGTCCGGGAGGTCGGGTTCCACCATGCCATCGTCTTCTTCTTCACCCACCTCGTCAACGGTTACCAGCTCCTCCATGTTCCTCGGGTACCAGGACTCCTCTTCCTCCTTCTCCTCATCTCCACTCTCCCACTGCTCCACCTGGGGCACACATAGTGTTGGGAGTCACACACTGACACTCTCCAGTTCGGCTTCTAGGACAGGCCAGGAAGCTGTACCTCTCAGCAAATAACTGAAGCTGGCGTCTCGATAAAATATCCTGACATGTAAATCTGCTACATCAGCTTATAACTAAAAGACAGCAAGAGAATAACAAATGCAAGCATGCCTAATCGTTTGGTGGCCAAAGGTTCTGAATTAATAATGATGTTCTAATTCACAACACCTATTAACAGAGAGGAGTACAAGACAAATTTGACGTACATTCTAGGTATGACTATACAATGGTCACTGATTAATAATGTCAGGCGTCCGATATTCATGACCTTGTGCAAATGGCATTGTTGACTGATTGAAAGACCAAATAGAGCAGGGGTGTCAAACTCCAGTCCTGGGGGGCCGGAGCCCTGCATAGTTTTTGGTTTCACCTGATTCAACTCCTTGTGCTAATTACAGCACAGGTCTTAAGTTGAGTCATTTGTGGTGGAACAGGGAAAGAACTAAGCTACACAGGGCTCCAGCCCCCCACAACTGGAGTTTGACACCCCTGAAATAGTCTGCTTACAGGTCCCCACCCCCTGCTGGTCAGAAAACCACAGGCGGTAAATACAAAGTTCTCAATATCAGAACACACTGTTGTAGGGTTAGTGCTTAAGGACAGCATGCTGTCATCTCAATGACCATTTTACACAAACGAGCGCAGGGGGTGCTGTGTGGAGTGGAGCACCTGGCTCTCTTTGTCCCGTTCACTTGTGGGGTGTGGCGGCGTTGTGGCTGCATTCTTTTGCTGAGTCTCCGTCACTTCCTGAAAGGGGTCCATCATTAATGTTATATCAGGTGATTGTTTAGAAAGCCAAGCCTCTTTGTACTGACCACACCTGTCATTTCATATGAACATCAGCCGCTCTGTAACACCATAGTAAGACATCCATGTTCGTTTGCATTATGCATATTATATTTTTGTTTCCATTTTTTATTTTCTATTATTGTTTGTATTACGCATAAATCTGATGACACTGCATTATACATAAGTATTCTGCATATGATACATTGTAATAACGTCCAAGTGCGTACTTGGCTTTCTGCCTCCTTGTCATCGCCTCTCACTTCTTGCTTGCGATGAGCCTTCTTGCTCTTCCCCTTTGCTGGTGATGCTGGTTTCCTGTCCTCCGGTATCCGTGGGGTGGGTGGATCCTCCAGTAGCTCCACCTCCACGTGTCGCGACCTGTAATGCTCCGAGGAGTCTTTTCTTTTCGACTTGGCTTCGTGACGTTGGTAGGGTATCCGCTGGAGCTTATCTGGCTTATATGCAAGCTCCTTCTTGTAAAAGTCCTCCTCCTTGCTTCTGTATGATGAGAAGGGCAAGCTCTGAGGGCTTCCTCTGGGGTAGCGATCTCTGCCCCCCCTCAGGCCGTCAGCCCACTCCTCTGCCGACCTGGGGCTCATCCTATCGGTCAGCTTGAGGTAGGGCTTCCTCCTGTCGCACATTCTGCCATTGGGCCTGTCGTCGTCACCGTTCCTCCAGCACGCCTCCTCGCGCTCGTCTTCCCGCGTCGCTTGTGAAGACCAGTCCCAGGAGCCCCGCCGGGGGCCCAGGCTGCTGTTCCAGTCCCCGCGGCAGGCTGCGCCTGGCGGGCTGTGTGTTGAGCTGCATGAGGTAAAGCTAGGGCTGTGGGAACGTGGGCTCAGGGAGCGGCTGATGGGGCTGCGTGACCTGGCACGCTCCACTGGGTAACTGGGGGGGACATCCAAGCGACGCATTAGAGCCGGATGTGATGCGGACAACACGCTGCATTTCACAATTGCGATGCTAGTTGTCAACACATTTAAACAAAGATACATCCTGCTGATGGAGGGAAAGCCCTGCGCTGCAGGACACTGATCCTGAGGTATCGATCACTGTCAGGCAGCTGTTACTGCTGCATCATGTTAACAGCGGCCTGCATACATATGGAATGTAAACCACAGCACAGAATTAAATCATTCATTCTGGCACATTACAGATGCCAGATTGTTCATAGACTGCCATTGGGCCTTGTACATTCTGCAAACAGACCTACACATATACATTGCAAATAAACTATAGCACCTGAAATAAAAAAAAATGTTTTAAAATGCGGTGAAGAAGAATGATTAAATCACATTTTTTGATATGAAATGCTACAGTAATTTTTATTCTTACCGGTCAATCTGCTGCATCTCATCTCTTTCCCTCTGAGAATTAATATCCTGGATAATGGATTCCACGTCCTTGCCAGGTTTCTGGAAAGCAAATCATTAAACCTGTGGAGAATCTGAATCCTCCATGAAATGAAGGTCGCAGCTGAATGCCACAGCGTCCCACACTAAGCTTACCTTCAGCTGAAGCTCCTTGTATCGCTTCGACATTCGGATGAGAAGCTTCTGGTCATTGATCATTGCTGGCTGCAGCTGGTAGTACTTCACCATCGCCTGTGCAGCCTCAATGTAAGCCATTTCCAGAAAGGCCTGTGGTGAAAAATAATATGCAGATCAGTTCTGGTACTCAAGTGTTCTGATATGAGGATACAGCATTCCTAAAACTTTCCCAAATGAATAAAATCTCAAATAATACCTCAAAGAATTGTAACAAATGATATGCTAGAACATAACCAGTCCAAATGCATAACTAATGCTTACCACTTCACTATGTGACACAATCAAATGTTAATATTAAAAAGGCAAGTAGTCCAAACCCGGAAATGGATAGTTCAGGTCCAGAAAGTAAAAATCCAGACCAAGATTTTATTTCAACCAACCAGTTGAGTACAGTGGTACCTCGGTTCTCAAACTTAATCCATTCCGAACTCCGGATCGAATCCTAAAAAGTTAGAGTTCTGATCAAATTTTCCCCATAAGAAATAATGGAAAACCAATTGCAGTGGTACCCCGGTTCTCAAACTCACTAGAGTTCGAGAACTGGTTTTCAGTTAATTTACCTGGTAAAATAAAGTTTAAATAAATGACATAAATGCTCTAATAGTACGGTTAGTTAGTGGTTTATTTATTGTTAGTTACTATGATGTTGTGTTGCTTTATTTGGTTAATCGTCCAGTCTGTGAAGAAGGCATTCAAGTAAGAATTGCATTGTAGTATGAC
>JAODJW010000041.1:4584019-4595451 GCA_026777045.1 Hyperopisus bebe | reverse complement strand
CGAGTTCTAGGTCAAACTGGTTTGTTCGACTTTCAAGAAATTCGAGTTCTAGTGAGTTCGAGAACCAAGGTACCACTATACATGTATAAAGAGTCGTAGTCAGAGTACTCAACTGATTGGTTGAATAAAAATCTCGGTCTGGGATTTTGCTTTCTGAACCTGAATCTCACTCTAAGACTGTCTAAAACTAGTCCGTGATGCCAGGAGACAAGTGAAAACCACCTGGTGAGTAGATCGCATGAGGATGTAATTGGTAACTTTGCCAAATGGAAGACCCAGGTTGATGACATCATTCTCTGTGCAGCTGCCCTCTGGCAAGTTACAGATATGAACCACTCGACCCGGGGTGGTCTTCCTAAGGGGAAACTAAGAGAAAAACACAGATGCAAAGCAGTGTTACAGCCACAATGTAGCAACATCGATTTACAACAAAACACCCTTCTTTGTGCTACAAGAAAGAAATCCTACTTTCTGAACAGGTAGATAAAATCAAAACATGTATGCATACAGGAAAACCACTGCTGCACATTATCAAAGCTTTTCCTCTGTATCTATATCACACCATCTGCACATGACTGTTCCCGAGCAGAAAACTGGTATGAATCCAGCATGACACAGGATATCAAGGAAGACGTTGACGTGCAAAGCCGTATTCGGCTACCCGGCTAATTCTACTGGAGGTGGCAGCGTCTATTCGTCAGATTGTGGAAACTGGTTAAGACGGCATTCTGTTTGAGAATAGAACACCACGTTCTCATGCTCGTTGTCTCCAGTGACACTTGGGCCTGAGCATGATGTAATCCTACAAGGTTAAAACAACCTAAGTGTGGCTGGGCAGACACTTGTGGTGGGAATTCGATAGCACAGTATATTAGGATAGAATGAAGTAAAGGTATTTCAGCAGTAACCCCAGACAAGCGACATTTCACATGCAAAATCACTCATGGTGATCATTTGTCTGGTCCACATTACACACAACCTGTCACTTAAAGTATGACTGATGTTCTTGTTTCCACAGAACTGCTTGCACCTCGCTGCCATCCAAGTGGGCTGACAGACTGTGACATCTGCAGGACAGTCCCAGACCACATAGTTAAGGGTCAGCTCCTATTGGTATTTCTGAGGAGAAAACGCAGCTCTACTTGACAGATTTAAGGCACCTGTGGAGAAAGTCACTGTCATGTCAGCATAGTTTGCATGTCATCGAATTTAAGCCCATTAAATTCAACATGACGTTTGGGCCCCTGGGCCAAAAGTGACATTTTGTGTTTACGAAATGCCCTAAAATATGTTTAACAAACGCCTGGGGAAACACGCTGTCTGAGAGGTGTCCAGCGGCTCTCCCATAAAGCATCTAAAGGCTGTCCTTCATACTTCATACACGGGATGCAGTTAATCAGCCCACACTTACATGATATTACTGTGTGAAATGGTTCACCCCCACGCTAATCCCCCAAAGCCTAATTGCTTGGCTGCAATACCTCATTTAACAGCCTTTGGCCCGCAAGCCAGCCTTATCGCTTTCAGATATGAAAGTGATAATTCTATTGCCACCCCATACCAGTGCAACCCGCTAATAGAAGATCCAGGAAAGGTCATTCTTGGCCCGGCTCGACAAACACAGAAATAGATTCGCAGCATGATGTTCGTGACTCTGAAACTTAAGAAGAGCAGCCATCTTCCGGGACGACGTCTTTGTCAAGTTAAACCGCTCCTCATTTAATGGCTTCCTATGAAGCTTATGGATGAAGAATCACATTGCGGCGACGGGCACTGTTGACACAACCGAGGACGTGACCTTGGCACCAACTGGACCACAGACTGAAACCAAGGGAAATCACAGAGGAAGTTGAGCAGGGTGCTCTCAGAGGAATACAGATGCAGCACTGACTCATTAAAGTCCGCAGGGCAGCGCACTGTTTCTGTTAGTCCACTGCACATTGCAGTGTTATTACACCGAGACAATACTCAGTATTCAGATAACTGTATACTGCCTATGGGCAGAAGGGTGCTGGGGGTGATAAAATTTCTTGGCCATCCAACTAAAGCACATACCGTAGGTACTGCAAAAATGTGACTTTTATTTAACAAGATATTATTAGAAAATATTATAGAAACAGAATTTCTATATAATTCAATTCTCATCATTATTACAGTTGCTTTGTGAACAATATGGAATATTTCACCAGTTTTATCATGGATATTTATCTGAACATAATCTGGAAATGTGCAGCTCCAAATAATATGAATCCACAAAATACTCTTTGCTTGTTGCTCTAGGCTATTGACAGATGACACTGCATATTAGAATACTACCAGAATAATGATGTTTTTCATCACTAAATTAGGTGTCATATTTCTTTTCCCAAACATTGAGACACTTCTGTTGTCTAAAGGGAGTCTGATCTAAGCAAATCAGTATGTGCAAACATACACAAAAATACACGAGGATATTTCGGGATGGATCCATTTTTAATCTGCTCTCTCTCTGTGATCATATACGGATTCATCTTGTTTCTGTAAGGTCTGTGCTTTACATAAAATGACAGTGCACCCACTGCACTCTGTGTGTGTTATTTCACTCAGGTAAACAGATATATTCATGATGGCCAAAGGTAAGTCAAAATTACAGCCAATGAAACCAGACAGAACTGAAAACTGCTTTGACGAAAAAGTTTTAAAACAAATTCGGTCTAAATGGCAGCAGGAACATCCAGACGACAAACCATAGTCGCTTAGATAAGAAGCACCTGCTAATTGACCAGACAGCCTTGCCGAAGGCTAGTCAAACATAACATGACTAGCGAAGCCGTGGCAGCTAACGGGTCCTATCCAAAAACATTCCAGTTTGTTTACTCAGTGCTGACTACAGGTCTTAGAGCTTATCAGACACGAGAGGAATGGATTTCTACAGATTGCATTACTGCTCTAGATCAGAAACATAACTCCTGCACTTTCAGCCCCCCCACTCCTGCCTTTTCAAGTGCAACATGGAGTCTCACTATTGGTCTACTGCTATTCAGGCAAATTTAATCACTTTATACTGAAATTTTAAGCTCAGAACAAATAACATAATAGGTTTTGCAATTAGTTAATTTAACTCTTCCACAAACGTAATTTGTACAATTTGGCCAGAATCTTTACATGAAAACTAATACAAAAAAACACCACACTACAAAAGTATACAGGAACTAAGGGCACAGACTTGTGTAAGTATACCATGATGTCATAAAGGGGCAGTAAAATGAACACCTGTTGTTCGGGCAGGTGGGCTTTTAAAGGAGCTAACATTAGCACACACACACATACACGTTTGAGTCCCTCTGATGAGAGAGCCATAAATAAGGATTATAAAGAATTCTATAGGTTTAATATGAGATCCACTTTCTCTTGATGTCCAGTACTCATCCACGACACCCAGACATCATCATTCATAAATAAGACACATTGCCCGCCAAAACAGAATTATGATCTTGAGAGGAAGAAATGTAACATACGTTCTTCCCGGTCAACTGACTTGGCGTCGCTTTTTAAAAATGTTCCAGATGATTTCTGTCAGTTTATAGGCAGACTGTCGTTTCAAAATGACAGAACTACCCACTAAATCACTCGTGTTTTCAGAGGTGAGCAGATGAAGCTGCTTGAGAAAGTGACAACCACAGTAAAACCAAGATTTGAATTCATGTGAAATCTAAGTTAGTTGCTCTTGCTGCGCACCGATAAACAGAATTGTTGGCCCTGAAAGCCCTTGTGACACATGGTATGGGGTCTTGCATTTCAGAAATTGCAGTGACAGTGTGTTTGTCTCTGGGGACACTGTCAACACGTCCAAGCTATATTTCTGTCACTGTTAGGACTTGTCGCTTTCTGCGATCCCTGGCCAAGTGCCCTTCTCCCCTTTGGTCACGCTGTGGGGTCCCAGGTTGGCAGTTGGAGTATGGATTTTGTTGCCCAGAGTCTTCAGTGTCCCAGCCTGATCCCTGCACTTGGGGATGAATGAGCAGAGGTGTTCTGGACTCAGCGTTGTGCGTTTGTCCTTCTCATGTGCACGTCTCCGTAATCCTGATCTGCTGTCTAAGCATGCAAGCAGAAGTGGAACAGCACCCCCCCACCCCAGCCAGACACTTCTGTCTGGGCATCAAGGACTTGGGACAACGGAGGCATGGCAAGTGGAGGTCAGAATCCACAGGAGGGTGTGAGAGAGGCGTCGGCGGCATCTGACCCTGCCATTAGCACTCCTGCTGCATGTGCCGTGTGACCATCTGCTGCCTTTCATCACTGCTAGTGTGACCAAGCAGCGGCTCCCTGATGCTACAGCCCGTCTCCCCTGAGGTTACTCACTTCCTGCAACACCTTATAAACAGAGCCCCCTTACACCGTGACATCGACACCTCAGTCCTGGATGACTCTATCCTCCGTGTTCAGCAGCAATGTTAAGTATTCAGCCTATCACATCAGACAGAAAATGCTTTTGCACCTAAGAAATTCAGTAACTTTTAAAATTTTTATCTATATGTTATTTCCAGCCTGCCCTAAAAACCAAAACAAGCATGAGCCACAGACACACAGCTAGACCAGCATCCAATGCCGTACTTATCTATAACCACAAAACCAAAATGTAATCAAAATTAAGTATATAGGGCTTTCAAATACGCTGGTTTAATGAAAATGAACATTCTTTCCTCAATCATTTTAAGATCAGTTAGGTATATCCATCCATCCTCAACATCATGGGCCAAATTTGGCGGGGGGGGGAGGCTGGGTTAAAGGCATTGCTGGGGTCCTACCTACAACATAAAAAGTTGCTGTAACAACCAAAAACAAAATTTAGGCCTCCTAAAACCCATGGCCCTGGGCTACAGCCAAGGAGACCCCATGCATAAGACCAACCTTGTACACATCCATCCATCCTTCTTCTAACTGCACATCTTGGACAGAGCTATGGGGGGGTGGCTGGAAGAGTGTGTGAGGTTACTTTTATCCATGTAAATATCTGCAGTTTCAGTCCTTCCAACCAAACAGATTAGTAGCACTTAACAAAACCTGGTTCTTCTTAAAAACAAACTATGTTTAATTCAAAGTTGCTTTTTCTTTATCTGGATACTGATTATTAACTAAGCTTATTTTCTGGCCAGAAAGTACACATTGCAAAGTATTTTCTAGAACAATGCTTCAAAAAGTTAATTCATGTTCACATTCATTAAAAAATGAATAAGGTAAAATTTTTTTTTTTTTACATTTTAAAAAGGAAAATTCAAAGAACAGAATTCTAAGCAAGGCACAAAATGTCGATTCAAAATCATTTTCATACGCATATTTCAAATTAAAAAGTAATCTTATTTATTTAATGTGTGTAACATGTTGCAATGTCCTATGACATACAAAAGTATGTGGCTGTAAGGAGTAATTTGTGCTAGTAAGATAACCTACTTCCTAGTGTGATATTAGGGAGGATATTCCAAGTACAGCTGTCTGGTTCGGTAATAATACAAGAAGTACAGAATTTTAGTGAATAATGTAACAAAAAGTTAAAATTAACAGTAAAAAAAACAACCCATTAACTATGCCTTTAAAATGAATGAAGTAGTGCTTTGTTTGTTTGTTTATGGTGGCTTAGGAACCTTCACAACGCACTGACATGACAGGAATTTCCCCCAGGATCATTAAAGTGCATCTTAATATTAAAACAAACAAATTCCTCTGCACAATGAAAACAAATGTGAGCAGCACACCAGCCATCGCCAGTCCAGACCGCAGATCATATTAACCATCGCCGACTAGTTTTTTGTTAAACACAGTGGCACTTTATCAACCTGCTCTGTTTATTTTTTTGCACAACTTTGACTGGATTGGGGCTGACCTTTGACTCCGCCTGAGGCAATGAGTATCCCACTCCTGGCAAGAGATGTGTTTTCACAGGTGCTGCAGAAAAGTAGGGTCCAGAGGATGCATCTAACCACAAAAATAAAACAAAGCAGAACAACCAATAAGACACAACAAAACAAAAGCCAAATAAGACACACAACAAGAACATTCTTAGAGCAGCCTAAATGTCAGCATATCAATTAGTTTAACTGTAGCCAAATGTTTGGTTATGTTGGCTATTAGCAAACACAAAGGACACATGAATGTTACAATACGTGGTACATATGGTATTTCTAGTGTCGGTCAGATGCTGGTCAAATGAAACTGATCTGTATGGAATGTTTGCAAAGACACATCATAAAATTCACACGCTCAGGCCATTCATTTGACAGTGGCACAACAGCATAGTTATGCTACTGTGGAATAATTTAGATAGTAGCATGTATTTCAGTTATTAACTCACCTAACATAAAAGTACAGCATATGGCAGTCCTTCTTGTAAAAAGTATCACTCTTTTAAGTATCTCTGGAAAATAAACTGGAAAGCAAATCTTGTAATTTACCTTGACTGGCAGCTGCAGAATAAGCCATGGAGTTGTTAGCTAGGGAGCTCACACATCCTTCAGTAGATGCAGGAAAATGAATAGATCCGACGGCTGGGCTGAAATAACGAAGTATCGCTGTGAACTTCCAAGTCAAAGCACTCCCAGGGTACATCTGATAACTGAGCTCATGTTCAGGCGGTCGACTCATGTTAGAGAGGAACTAAAATCATAAAATGTCATCTTAATCGGCGGATTCGATTTTGCACAGAAAATGCTTATGAACCACCAGCCTCTTTAAAGCCAACTGGGTGAATAAAACACTTCTGACCAGGAAAAAAATAAACCATACTACACTAAATTAAAGGCGAAGTCAGTGAGTATTTTTCTTGAGGTGTATTATTACAGACTGCCCCCTTTGCAGGACACAGAACCCGCTGCTGCTCACAGCTGCTAATTCTTACAGCAGATTTTAGCCCCGGCTCCCGAGCATTAATCAGTTTCCCCTTACGCGACTCACCCTTCTGAGTAGAGCGCACGGTTCTGTAGATGGAGTTTCCCTTTCACATGCTGGTCCCAGTCCTGCATGGACACAGACACTGTAGTAATTCCCAGCATGGTGTCTGCTCCACTCAGTCACAAAGAGATCACCACCCCGCCCCCCTTCAATGTGGGGGCAATTTAAAGACACAACAGCTCGAGGCACATTCATCTTGTGAAAGAACAACTCCCAGCTGAAAGCAAGATATGACCAGCATTTACACATACTCTATTATGATGGAATGCACATGACTGACCTGGGAATACAGTACCATATCGTATTGCTACTTATATCCAAAACAACATTATTCAAAGTTAATTTAATTATATTTAAATTATAATCTGCTATCACATAACAATAAAAGTATAATGTTATTACAGTCATATGATTATCTTTCCAAGCCACTCATAGTTCTTAAATTACCAGTCAGTGTGTTAATGGTAGGCAGATTTTTGACACTCTGGCTGACAGGCTCCACCCACCTTGAGATTATAGACCTTCTTATCACAGATAGTACAGTGGTGCGGCAGGAGTGATGGAGTGACAGCATGGAAGTCATTGAGTTGATGGGGCAGCAGAGGCATCGGTGCTGCCTGTGGAGCTTCTTCACCTGGTTGGTATCCCACAAACCCCTGGTTGCCAGCACTGAAGACTGGCCCACCAACAGGGTTGAACTTGGCATCCGTGGTGGGCTCCTCTGGGTTGTACAGTTCGCCCCTGGTGTGGAACTTCTGACTGGTATTTGCCCATGCACCACCAGCATTCTGAGCCATCTCCAGGTTTCCTGCATGAGGGAAACTGCTGGAAATTTGCCAGTGATCCTTGTGATTGCTTGAAGGGAACGAATCCAGATTCTGCTCTCCGGTGAACCCAGAAGGGGGGCCCCGGCCGTCTGATGCAGTAAAATCCCTCTGAAAACTACCAGAGCTGGTGGCCTTGGCCTGTGTGCTGAGAGGTGCATACTGGCTGTCATGGATTTTGTTCAGGGCGCCAGACGTCCCACCAAGGAAGCCAAACTGGCCACATCTGTCGCTGTTTGAGAGGAATGGCGCACCAGGTGGAAGGTTCGATTTTTTCCCGTACTCTGACGCATGTTGGCTGAGAGGCTGCGGTGACCCACCTCCGATGTGGCCGAGCCTGACATTGGTGTTTTGGCTTTGGAGGCCCCCACCTCTCGCGAAGCTTCCGCCAACCACCTGGGGAGGGAAGGGCAAAGTGCTGGGGCCAAAGCCCGGGCCCAGCTGGGCACCACCAGCGTGACCATGAGGGGTGCTGATCATCGCAGAGGTCCTCAGCTGGTTGAACAGGGGCTGAGACATCGCCACATTGGAGAGAACCTGGTTGAGGACAGTGGCTGCTGCTGCGGTGTTGCTGTTCACGGCTGTCTGGGCCAACTTCAATCGATGGAGGGTGAGCTGAGCTTGAAGCTGAGCGAGTTGGAGGCTGGCTGGAGTCAGCAGCAATGGATTTTGTGCACACCCACTTGGTGTGGCTGCAGCTGAGAGTAGCTTCTTATCTGTGGAATCTGAACTGGTGCTGGAAAAATAAAATGTATGAATCAACAACAGATCTGGTGAACATACGCTAACATGTGCTTGAGTTTGCAATGGACAAGCGGATGACATGATTCTAGTGTCAAATATCCGACAGCCAAGCAGACACCCAGTTGTGACCTTGTTTAACTGGGATGTCCTTTTGGATCCTGACGGATGTCCTCACATGGTGGCTATATTTAGCACTTTCGTTTATTAATCAAACTGTCTTTGAGCCTTAGACATTACTCAAACCCACCACCACCATACCAATTTGCAATGAGGTGAGGTGCTGTGAAACCAATTAGAGCTGGCAGAAGCCCAAGAGCAAGCTTTCTAAATGAAAGGTATACCAAAGGACAGGAAGGAATCCTTAATTCATACAATCTGAAATTTTGCATGCAGCCATCCCTCCATCCTTTTTGGATGTGTCTACTTACAGTATCTAATGCAAGGTCTGTGTGTTCCTGGGGCTCATCCCAGGAAGGAAAGGGCACAAGGCAGGGGATACCCTGGACATGGTACCAGTTGAAGATTTAAACTGATGTAGGACACACTGATGTACTAAGCAGACTGACAACTAAAATCAAACCATGTGTACTGGTGTCATTATTATTAACATCAAATGTTTATTTTATGATTCAGGATATTTTTCAAACATAAATTTGCTGCAACAAAATTTTGGTAGACTTAGCACCTCTTACTGTTTCTTTCACTGGCTTTTAAAATCATAACAGGGGCTTAAAGAAACATTGCCAGAACATAAAGTCATAATAGCCAGCTGTAAATATACATCCACTTTAACAACCAGCAAGGTGTGATATTTCAAAATCTTAATAATTCGATAATTAGTACTGTTAAAGAAGGCAAGATACTACATATGGCATGCATCCATTCAGTTGATGAGGGAATAACCTTAATCTGGTCAATTTTACGGGGAAAACAAGACAAACAAAAAAATACTGCATATCTTTGCATATTAAAGGAGCAGGGGGCGGGATAGGGTTAAGGAACTGAACCCAAAGTGTGCGGAGCCAACCAATCTCGTGTTCAGTGTTGTTTCGACTTATTTATATTTCTGTAAGAAACAAATTTTTGTCAATGGTAGTTTTTCAGGGATGAGAATCAAAATCTACTTTTCCAATAAACTTCCCAATATTATATGGTTGCAGGAAAGACATAATTCATGCCAAATTTTGTACTGATGGATTTTACTGCAGCATATCAAGTTGAACAAGTAAAGCAGTCGTTAACCCACAATACAATCCTGTTTTGCACATATGACTGCTGAATCCTTTAACAAAGCCCTTTACCTAAATAGCAACAGCTGTACAAACAAGGAGCAGAATGCCTAAGATGTAAACTGTCAGGCCTGAGGCTGCCACTAGGAGAGGGTCCTCAGACTATTATAAGATTATGATTAATTAATTAAAATCACTTTGGTAATGACCACATAGAGTACTACTGCCATCTAAAAATACTCTCTCAAAACATTGCCCACTTAAAGGACGATCTGGGATAGGAGGCATTCGTCTGTGAATAACACGATTTTACACAAATGTTATCGTGATGCAGTTACAGTAGATTCAACATGTCCGGGTGTTACATTCTTATGACTAACATATTGTAACAACGTAGCTAAGTTAGCTTAAAGTGTGAGGCATAATAATACGGCTTTACGAGGCGTGTCCCTGTGCAGCAGCCCTGAGGTTAATGTCTCCAGCGCCTCTAAAAATACCATTAGCACATGGAGTATCTTGGCAGAATCTGTTGATGTGCCCCAGTGAACCTCGAAGTGCTTCCACGGCGGCCAGCCTTATTGTTAAAGGCCGCCAGTCGCCTTTAATATCTAAAGCAACAATGGACTCTACTCTTCCCACCAGGAAATATGGCACATAATATTTTTAACTGGCATAATAATGTTCACTATCATTATAACTATCCCTATTATTGTTTGTTTTCAACATTTCATTCATAGTTTTGTTTTTTCCATAAAACAGTAATTGAATTACTACTACTACTACTACTAATAATAATAATCATAATAATAATAATAATAATAATAATAATGAGGATGATGATAAAGAATGTTGAGAATATTGTCAAATGTCAGAATCAGTGCCATTCAGATGTTATGTTTCAGTTAAAGCAAATGTATTCCATTTATTTGTTTTACAGACAAACTTTATAGCGTGCAAGATAGTAATCTGAGTAAATGAAACATGCCACTTTTAGCTGTTGGTGTTTCGTCCTCTCATATTACCCTATTTTATGTTCTTATATTTATAGCGTGACTATGTAGGATTGCGGTGGGTGGTGCTCACGCAGAACTTCATGGACATAAAAATCATTTTTGAATTAAGACTAAGCATAACACACATGCCGCAAGTACATGTAAACATGATGAGTATGGCTGTAACACAATATACTAGATAGTTTTTTTGAGTTGAAGCAGCACACGGCCTTCGTACACGCCTCCTTACTCTATGGAGTGCTACACTAAAAACCCGCCATTACGAAGCTGGCTGGCCACTGCAGCCTGAAAATAGAGACTCGGGGGCCCAGGTTCCAAAAGTGCCCGACGCCGACCTGTCCTGTCACTGCATGCTGCGTACGTGAGGTCGGGTGAACAGGAAAACCGACGGTGCTGTCAGAACTATGTCTCTCCATTCCAGAACCATGTCTTCTCACCATTATTTGTCTGCATCCCCAACTAATGGATCTCTTTATGTGGCTAATATTTATTATTATAATCTATAATAATTAGGGCTGGGTATTGTGACCAATTCGGCTATTCGATTCGATTCTTATTTTTATGGTTTCGATTCGATTTGATTTCGATTCGATATCGATTAGCTATCAATATTTCATTTAGAATGTTAGTTTTGCAGACATGGGATCCATATTTTGATATGAATGCTGGTAACTGAAACTCTCCTACTTAAGTTTATT
>JAODJW010000041.1:4562138-4583919 GCA_026777045.1 Hyperopisus bebe | reverse complement strand
AAACAAACTGCAAAATGCACATTACTGTAAAAAAATAAAAAGACCGTAAATGTGCAACAGTGAAATCTTACGTGAAGTACGCGCATTAAGAATTGATTCAGGGATTTCCCGAATCGATATCGTTGCGTTAAACTGAAGATCCAATAAAATCGGAGAATCGATATTTTTTACCCAGCCCTAATAATAATAATAATAATAATAATAATAATAATAATAATAATAATAGTAGTAAAATTACTAGTCTCCCCACTGAGGAACAGATAAAAACTGCCCCCAGGTTAATAGCCAGCAATTTGTAAATGAACACTTCTAACGAGAATTTGGAATTAATCCTTAATCACTAAGCAGATATGAAAAAAAGTTCACTTCTAGTGTTACTTCATGACAGCATTTTCATATTTATCTTTCATGCACCATGTCTTAAAATCCAATAAAGAATGTTACTTAATGTGGTATTTTGATAGTTGTAATATTTTAATAAGTAAATTAAATTCATAGGAATTGAATTCTATTAAGGTATATTTTGTACTTTTAATTTTAAATACACATGGACCAAAGGCACAATGATGTACAACAGACTCATTTTTTATAACGTGTTGATATTGATATATTTTGTGTGGTCTGTGTGATTTGCTTAATACCAAAAATGGTTCTGATTTATTTGTGGCTCATGGTAACTACAAAGTGGCCTTCACACATAACTAAACAATATTAATAGTTAATTTAATATGACTGAGCATATAGTACGTGACGATATAGGCCTAATGCTTATCAAGTATTATCTAAATAAAAACAGTAACACTACAAGTATATAGTATGGATATTATGGATAGAAAGAACAAACAGTATATCATTAATAATGCAGCAAATTAATCCAATTTTAGTAGGACCCTGTGGTCTCTGGCAAATTCAATAAATGTAACAAAAAGCATACCACAGCTATATGGCGTATACGGCTGTAGTTGTACATAGGAATCAGCATATCACATTATTCTGTACAGGTAGATCTGTAAATATAACTGAACCATATTGCTTCCATTTAAGACCTATTTAACATACTGAAGATATGTTTATTCAATTCTTCTATTAAACATACAATACTGTATCTATGTTAAACTCATGTAAACAAAACATATAGACTGAAACAGAATATTTTATAAGTGGCAAATAATTTTTCACCCTTTTCTCATGGTGATGTGGGATTTTCAATCATCTGAAAAAAGTTCTACACAAAGCTTATTAACTAAAATCAAAGACCTCAAACTCACTAAAAAGCAACTTTTGCACCAACTTTTCCCACTAACCTCAAAATTTCAAAGAATTACTTCATGAAAGTTTCAACATCCCACTGACAGCCCGACAATACTATTCCTTACTCCTGAAGCACAAACAAATACGACCAGCTCAAAGGAGAGTGAATGTTAAGGTCATGCAGACGGCCAACAACTTCCTGGAAGAATCATCGAAATGCACAAGAAATATAAAGCAGGCAGAGCAGTCTCAGTGTAAGACTGACCAGTCATTATTACGCTTCAAGCCCTCTCCAGTACCAGCTCCGTAGTATCAGAGAGCCGTACCGACCTGAAGAGATGGACCCACTGAGGACCTCGCACGTTCTGTTCGACTCGGACACACAGTGAGGCAGCCTCCTCTCAGCCGTCACACAGCCCTGCCTGGTGCCTGGGCTCATTTCCCGCTACAGGAGTCATGAATGATGAGGTGTCACAAATGGTTAGCATAAGTGTGAATGAATAAACGGCTGTAACATTAATGAGAAAAACATCTCTCTCTACAGTTAGGTTTTCATTTAATTATTGTATTAACTGAGGCTTAATTGCCCAATAATTAATCCTCCATAGTACAGTACATCCATGAAAGACCACTGCTTTATTTCATTTTAAAAAAATCTACAAAAATATTTTTGTTCCTGTGAAGGAGTGAAAGTGATTTCCCCCCACATTCTGAACCTTTTCATCTCTAAAGCTGTCCTCCCATCTGGCCTGCTGTTTTGCACTCTAACATATCCATTATTAATATGCTATCCCCATTTATTTATTTGTATATTTAATATAAATTTATTAATAAGTTATATAAACCTAAAGGTAAAACAACAAAAAAAGTTTTAACATAAAAATAGAGTTCAAAAACCAAATACAAATACGATAGTAAAAAGTAATACAGGACAGTATTTATACAACAGACTACGAAATTGTATTACACGGCTGGAGAAGATTACGAGATCTTTATAACACTAATGTAGGGCGAACAAACTATGCATATATAGGTACCCATTGATTTATTCTGGAATACAATGAGATTTACAACAAAATATTACAATGACGAAAATAGAAGCGCATATTTCATAACAATTAAGTTATAAATTTGACAATTTTACAGAATAATACAATTTTACTCGACCCCACAACCCTGACCAGGATACGCAGTGGAAGACGGATTGATATTAATCGAGCAATTAAGCCGTCCGTTTTAATGAAGCTGTAGAGCAGTTTGTGTATATTATACAGGTTTTACGGACACGGCAAGAACGCGAACTTTGATTAAACCTAAGCGCCGTGATTCGACTACAGTTCAATTACGATATAGTGTTCCTTTCAGAATCTTTTGAGAGGTTTTAAAAGCAAAGACATTGAATCAAAAATCCAGGCATGCTTAGACATTTTTAATGAATCACTACTATAGTTAGGGGTATAATCATGCTTTAGTAAATGTGCACCAAATACAGTATATGGCTATACAAATAAACGATCCATCACTTCTTTCAAAGTATACACTGAAGAACAACTCATTTGATCTTTTTTGTTTTTTAGGACGAAACTCGTTTACCTTATTTCACTTTTCCGCTTTTCTTAAAGTTTTGCTGTCCAACGCATCAAGTTTTTCTATAGTGACTTTGAGACACTTAAGCATACGTGCGATCCCCGATTGTAGCACTGTACTTACTAAGGACGGTGAAGCGCCGTCTTAAAACCCCCCAATACACACCAAAGTGCGCGTTAAAGCGCCAGATGGAACCAAGAGCGCAGAGCCTTTAAGGAACGGGAAGTGTCAATTACGATGTCATTACGGTGAAAAACTATCACACTTGCATCAATACGGATTATATTTGATATGTGCACTTCATGAATGTCCAGGCATAATTGGTTTATTCCACCTCCTGCGGCGGAAGCCCCGACAAATAATAAGCCAGCTAACGTCTTTTTATACTGTCCAGCATTTTATGCGAGTCATTCTCTCGTGTTATAAGCCCATATAAAATTTTGACTTATTACTGCATATTTAGTATTACATTACACTAAAATTACTACAATTATGAGGCATGCTAACTTGTTATCTTAACACATTAAATAATCAAAATATCGACCTTTGAAGAAGCACGAACTCGATGATCCTTTCCGAAATAAAAACGCGCTATGCAATTCGTGGTTGAGTCACCAGGGGGCAGTTCATTTATTGCTTGAGATTTCGCTGGCTAGCTCTTTTCATTTTCACGAAAGAGAGCGGTAAGTATCGTAATGATTAATTATTCTACGTAACGATGAAACAGACAATGAAGAAATCGAACAAAAGCGGTGCTTGCGTACACTGGTCCACTGTATTTAAAGATACATGTTAAATTTCACCATGACTAAAGTTATAATTAACAACTGGCAAAAATAAACGATTAATTTGAAACCACCCAACCAAATCACAATCATAAAAATATTTTTTTCTTGGTCCAAGCTATGTGGTATGGTACCCTGATTCAAAATCCCTGACATTGACTGTTCCCATAGTCCTGCATCAATGGTCTGTAAATAAGTTGTCCTTCACCTAGACATCGAGGAATCTAGTTACCAGTGAAGGTGCCAGCATGGCAGATTTACCACCTTTCCATCTGCTGCCATTCAACACATAATGGAAGAACAACCTGTGTTCAGATTCCCTCCCCTTTTAGCCCAGCGGGCCACTAGGTTGTAAACCTATTGACACACCAGGCTCACCACAATTACTGCCAGCCTCTATGGCATTCCCGTGGGATGGGGCCGGATCACTGGGAATCAGACATGTGACTCCTGGAGTGTGTGAAAGCCATCCACTGGAAATGCTGGAGGTCAAATTCCATCTCCTGCTTTTGGGTGGAAAAATAACAGCTGTACAACTGCACAACCCAACGGAAGTTTGAGGGCCAGTTAGTGGTAGCTTTTTCTTTACGAGGATGCTTCAAGGAACGGGCACATATCCCAGTAATACTCAGACATTGCAACACTGGTATTTCAGGGCATGCCATTTCAGGACATGTGTAAATCGTTCTTCTTGAATCATTCTCTCTTCCAATTTTCTATTCCCAGTTAAGAGGTGAGGACAAGTCTGAAGGAACAAGCCAACAATTAATGCCATAAACACCCACCGGCAGCCACAACATTTTACAGTGGATGATAAATTTACTGTGCAATTACCTTCAATGTAGCATCAATCGTGAAAACCTAATCCAGACCACTAGATGGAGCCGAATGAATGTACAAAAAAGGACATACTCATTTGAGTTCGCATTCTGTGTAAACAGGAGGTCCCTCAGAAAACATTAAACCAAGAGTGCAATTTCAGATCCTGAGTGAAAGACTACTGTCACTTTTTAAGTACACGAAACTGAACCGTTCATGGTTTATAAATGGGTGACAGTAAAAGTTACAGAATGGTGTATTGCTTATTCCATTGCTTTTAAAAATTAAATAAGACAAACACTCAAATCATGGCTCGTGACGGGTTTAACGCAGCAGATGAAGTGGGTCAGTCAGGCCTGATAATTTCTTTGCTAAATTATTCTCTGATCGATCCCATTATAGGCCTATTACACATAGAAAACCATGTATAGAGACAGACAGAAAAAAGTCAGAGATAATGGAAAATAAACAGCAATCAAGTTATTATGACAGGAAAATATTTAAAAATATTTAAATCCTACTTATATGTAAAGAGCATCATAAATATGAGGGCTTGTGTGGCTTCTTAACAAATACAACTTGTTGCATGAAGTAGCTTAGAGATCAGATAGCACAGTGACGGCTGGACCAGCCAGCTGGGGGCTGTGGCTCCATGAGCTGTCACCCACAGCTGGGAGCTCCCCTGATTTACGAAGAAAGAGCAGGACTCGGCTCTTGGGGCTCAGTGTGCAGCGGGATTGCTATCCAGGTCCTAGTGGCTTGATCCTAAGGGATCCAATGACTACCTCCATTAAAACTCAAAGCCCTTAATCTTTTTGAAATTATTACGATATGATATGGGCAGCACGGTGCTTCACTGGGTAGTATGGTTGTCGCACATCTCCAATGACTGGGACTTGAATCCTGTCTCCTGTTGAGTCTGTATGTTCTTCCTGTGTCATGTGTTATGTTTCCTGCCATGGTCCAAAGACATGCAGTTGGGCTAACCGGCATCACTACACTGACGATAGTGTATGATTGTCTGAGTATCTTCGTATTTACGGAGCACCCAGCCTTGTGCCCTCATCTGCTTGAGACCCCACAACCAGGAAAACAAGTCAGAAAATAGATATATGATACATAGCTGTCAAACAGCATGATGGTGCAGCAGTGCGGTTCTGCATTCTGCTACAGCACTCGGTGTCAGTCAGCTGTGTAGCGATCCGGGTTGAGGTTCAGAAAGGTGTCCCAGATGGACATGCCGGTTGCTTCCTCACTTGTAGGTTGAACAAAATTTCAGACAGCTGCACTCCAACTGTTTGCCGGTCCGAACATTCCAGCAGAAATTTGCTCTGAGTGAAAAATTAGAGCTCAAGACCTCAGGCATGTAGAATGTGTGCCAGGGCCCAGAGAAAGCTGTCGCTTACCATTTAAGGGACATGTGAGGAACCTTTGCCCTTACCATCACCAGCCTTCAGCTTGCATGGGGAAAGTATATGACAGAGGCAATGCTTCCACTGAAATCAGCTACATCTACTATGCCAGGCACTTCTTTGCATTCAAAAAATTATTTACTCGTGAAACAGTATGGTAGGTGTCACTAACCTGTATTCCATATTATATCTGTTTTGGGTTGCTGTGAACTGCTACCTCTAGCAGCACTTTTGCTGTATTATTAAGCATATACAAAAAATAAACCAATAAATCTCAGCAACCACACCCAGGACAATAGGTTATAGAAAATGGATGCATAGACAACACCTTAATATGTATAAAGTACATACAGAAATTCTGTTTTTTAGTACAGGGGAAATGAGCCATGCCTGTTTATTCTGAAAGTAATAATGAAGGATATGAACATATTAAAAAAAATAAAACAAATGCTAACAGTATCATATAGCAAGACGACTTATAAAAAGTGGCAGTTCTATACCCAGAGGGGGAGGTGAATGTCAAAACATCTTGAACATGTACCAATTAATTTAATCGTATACATGTGACCAAAATGATACTCTGCATCGTTATGTGCCTGAGGGCACAAATTTTTCACGCTTCATGTTAAAGATTCCACTGACCTCTCAATCTGGAACATGATGAGACATGGGGAGGATCAGTGACCATTTTGGTAAATGCCAAGCTACACAAAATATTCATGAATGGACACTAAAACACTTCATCTCTAAAGAAATGCAATATAAATCACTGCAATACTCAAGTTTTCCTCGCTTCCTGTCCTCCTTTCAAGCCTAAAGCTACTTTAACCATCGATAGAAAAAAGTTAAATTGACTTGACAGTTATTCTCAGAACCACTGGGGCCAAGAGAGCTGGTACGGTACTGTGAGGCAACCAATAAAACTTCAACTGGCCGTGTTTCCTTTTTTGGGACAGTGAGATACCCGTGTTGCACAGTCATGGCCCCATCTGTCAGCCCAGCACACCCCATCACATGGGTCTGACGCGTCACTCCAGCCACTGAGGAGAGAACCCCACCCCCCAAATGCAGCAGGTTTGCTCAGGCCACATACAGGAAAATAAATCATCCTTCAAACAAAAATGACACCATAGGGACACTCTCCACCCACATGCACAGAATTCCTGAGCTCTCATTGCTGAAATTATATACAAATGATTTAGCCCAGAAAACAATTTTACCACTTTCTACTGCTATTTACTGAAACAATTCAGGTTAAGTACCATCTTCTAGCTTACTTTAAACAACAGTATTCCTCCTGGGATCTAAACTTGATACCTACTGGTTACAAGTTCATGCTAACCAGCGCACCAGCTGCTACCCTAGGCTGCTCAGCAGGCTTGTATGCACATGTGTCCACAGCCATCTTGCCTCTGACAGAGTGCCCACGCAGCAATCATTCTCAGTGGGTTTGAGAAAACTTGCTTAAACACCCCATGCTGTGTCCCACTTGCACACAGGCTGCATTCCCTTCCCCTTTCACTGTCACCTGATCTACATCGGCTCAGTGACACCAGATCTTTGATTACAGGCAGCTCCACACAGACTCGCATTTCCTCTTCTGCTTATTTTAGTTCAGACCTTGTCCAATGAGAAGGCAAAACACTTGCAAATCCTGAAAACATAAACTATTCTATATGATGTAGGTTCTTTGCACTTAGGTATCCCTGAGCAAGGTACTCATACAGTACCGTGCCTATAGCATTTGTGAGATTCACACTGGGTTGAACAAATAGCAGGCGGTACTTTCAGCCAAATGTCATGTTTGTGTGAGACCTGTGGAGGTGCAGCTGGAGGTCTTCCTATAGACAAATGTGCAATGGTGTTCTATCATCTCCTCTTTGTCGAATACTGAGCTCTCTCTTTAACATAAGAGCGGTTTATCAGAAATGAATTTCACCTAGCAGTCACAGGAATTTGAAAGCTGCTCAACACTTTTCTGTGGGCTGCAGCGGGAGCAGTCTTTTGTTCAAACAAATGTCTTCACTTTGCAAAAGTTGAAAATGTACATTTGTAACCACAGCCACCATTTTGTGTTGCCTAAATTATCCCAAGTGACTGCAAATAAATGTCACATTCAAAGCAAAACACCTGATCTATCGTGCGTGAGTCCTGGCAAAAAGCATTCATACACTATGCCCACAAAAACAAAAGTGCTGGTCCACAATATAACTCAACTGCTAATTATTTCTGGGACGATTGTGCCTGTTTTCAGAAAAAAAATACATAAAAATATTCCACAGTGTTTTTACTTATATTTTAGCCATTTCTGTCCAGTGTAATTGTGTTCTTGGTGCCATGTAGCCCACCACAACATGCAAATAAACAGATGGCAATGAACTAGAGTACATCCAACTTGCAATTTCCATCAATTAGCTAATTTTTATATGACAGGGAACACCTCATAGCATCATTAATAACACTGTTATTTTTTAATGATGGAACAAATTTTTACAGTTGAGGTCTGCACCACCATAGCAACGTCCCACCAGAAATTAGATAACTGGAAAACACTGAAACAGGTTTCTGGAATAGCATATTGTGCTATTTGTTAATGCCTTTATGCAGGATGCGATTAGACATGGAACTGACAAATGCCAAGAGCATATGGTCCATTGAAGAAACACCCAGCTGCATCTAAGATTTCCTGGCCAGTGAGATACCCATTAGCAAAATTAATGTAAATAAGGAAAAAGAAACATTAGTAGTTCAGAACAGCTGCAGGAAATGAAAGAATAAGATGAATGAGTGCCCTTTGTCCTTCGATGGACTGGGCCTGGCATGGTGTGGGGTAATTACTGCTAGGGCAGGTCTGTGGAAATACGGCTATTGTGGACCTTTGCTGTTGTCACATTATACTTTAGTATATTACAGTATATTCTTATTTTATTTGGTGCTTATTATGGCCTAGAGCAGCCATAAATCCAAACTTTTTAAACAAAAGAATTCAAGCTTGCTGAAGCTGACAGATTTTAGGTTAAATATCGTCAGGATACCACAACCCGTCAAAAGGTTACATTATCATGACAAACTTCCAACTGACCAATTTCTTCAGCTGTATGCCTTATACACAGATCCCAGCTGAGCAGTGAAAAGATGAGAGGGCAAAGGGAGAATTCCGATGTCACCGTTTCATCACACACACATCCTCAGACACAGATATTAAAAACATTCAGCATGGAGCCAGGGCTACTGTAATACTGCTGGCAAGTACTCTGCCCAGCAAATGACGCTCCAAAGAAAAGCACAACACAAGCAGTCAAAAGGCTGGAGAAGTATTTCTGCTACTCTGTCCTGAAGGATGCATGCTGGTAACAATGGATATAACCTGTTCTGTAAAATTTATACTCTGCTCTTTGGATTGTTTTATTCTTGGTTTTAAACATGCCCCTCAAACCTCCTAAAACATTCAGAAGTATTCATTAAACAAAAACACTTTCTTTTTTATATTGTATTTTATGGACAATTCACACATAAAAAACATGTATTGTGTTCAGAGCAAGACTTCACTGCTCCCCAAGACAGTGCAAGTTCTAGTCTGGGTTTATTATTTGGCGTTTTGACTTACCCATTTAAATTTAAACTAAGAAATAAAATACATAACATTTTTGTCTGGCAAGATACCATACTTGGCATAATTTTCAAAAGGAAGTTACAAGCTCAGGTATGTATATATCTGGTTGCATTTCCTGCCTAGCAGCTCTGCTTTATAATGTTTTATGGGTTATTATATATTTAAAATGCAAACAAAATAGTCATACTTAGCTATTAAACTAATTTATAAATGTCGATAAAACAGCTGATAGATTTAAAAACACAACAGTGGTATGATCTTTGTTTACCTCTCTGGAGCAAGCAGCTGGTAAATTAACAACGCTGGTGGCAACGTCAGTGGCCCTCTATCATCCATGTGAAGGTTGCTGACAGCTAAAAGGTCCTACTGGCACACACAAAATGTAAGGCTCACAAACACAAACACAGACCGGATAGGCCAGGCTGTGGCACTGCAGACACAAGCTGCACGGGTCCGGTTGCAGCCAATTCCTTAATACACCCTATCATCAAACTACTATTAATCACACAGTTCCTCCCTCTAGGCCAATCAAAGGCACCAGGGTTAATTGACCAAAGCCTCTTTTAGTTGGGCCACAACCCTGTGATGACAGGCAGATATTGTCCAGTACCCCTTCATTTCACATGATGCGCCTATCCTACCGCCGCTCCGAAAGCAATTAACATGCCTTGCCCTGATATGTCTGCCACTGTCTCCACAGCAGGAATGTATGAGTACTTCTCTGTGATAATGGTGCCCAGAAATAAACACTGCAGGGGCCAGTCAGTTCTGAGATCCTGGCGATTCAGCCTTATCCTTGATTTAGGGCTTCTCCAGTTCATACCCCCAGTCCAATCTTTGTTTTTGGTACTACTGAGCTGTGAGCCAAGGAGGTATCTGGGGGAATAGTAAATTGCCCATTGGCAGCCACAAGAGACCCAAAATCTCCATAGAAGGAGTTGATGGGGTGACCATACTTAAGCTATTGACATAGACCAGACCAGACTGATTGTGGTGCTTTGGCCTGCTCTCAGAAGCCATATTATGCCAATGTCGCATCATTTTCTCAGTAGAAGTTCATGAGAGAACAAAGCAGTTTCAAGGACACTGGTCATAAGTTAAACAACAATACTGTTTTTCTCAGATGTGAAATGGATGAAAAAATGCTGCATGAACTACACTCCTGTTAAAGAGTGTTAAAGGTCTCTGACCACTGATTAAACCACAGCTGACAGTAATATCAGCCTTGTTTAAAAAGTCATTCAGAGTCCTGCTGAGTGTAGGAGGCACTGACTCAAGCAGACCAAAAGTCCTGTCACATGACTCATTTTTAGTGAATAACTTCCCATTTTAAGCACCCTGAGAGTAGATAAAGATTAATTAAACTATCCACAACCAAAGTGGCTGTATATTTTGAGTGGCCAGATTCAGAATTAGTATTTCATATTTCTACTAGCCCCAAGTTGTTCATAAAAGTGGATATATTTATAGCATTTTCTAAATGAAGTATTGCTCATATACAGGAGCTGCCTTCTCAAGTATTTTTGTGTGCATCCCCCTCTCAGGCTTCGTTTCAAGGGGAGTTAGTGGGACAAAAAAACTGCTGTCTATAGATGCCAAGTAGATATTGCTCATTGAGGTGGTGGTCTGGCCAAGTGCTCCCTGTTCCTTTGGGAGGAAAAAAGAAAGCATAATCATTCACTTGTTCTATTCGTCATTTAATGTAAAACACGTTACTGTGTAAATGCAATTAATATATCCCAGAGAAAAATGCTTTCAGCTGCAGTATAATAACTAATCAGACGTGAATGAGCAAGATCTTATTGGCTCCTCCGTCAGACTCCTGTTAAGTGCTATTGCTTACAGTGAGTGACAGTATCATAATTATACTCTCCCAATAGGGGCTGACTGCAAAGTATGCAACAAATATGCAGTACATTGCTAATGCTGAAGTTATTGCTTTTGGACAACAAGTCAGCTATAAGATTTAGAAATCAAGAAAACGTGCAAACAGCACAATCAATACTGTTAAGTGATTTGGGAGAAAGAAATGGCCCAACATTTATTGTAAGTTCTATACAAATACAATGGATCATACACACTATATGGACAAAATTATTGGGACACCTGGCCATTACATCCACAGGAACTTTTATGGCATCCCTTTCTAAATCCATAGGCATCAATATGCCCCCCCCCCTTTTGCAGCTATAACAGCTGCCACTCTTTTGGGAAGGCTTACCACATGATTTTGGAGTGTGTCTGTGGTAATTTCTGCCCATTTATCCAAAAAAGCATTTGTGAGGTCAGACATATACAAGACTTTCTGGACAATTCTATCATTCCAACTTTGTGGCAACAGTCTGGGGAAGGCCCTTTTCTGTTCCAGCATGACTGTGCCCCAGTGCACAAGGTAAGGTCCTTAAAGACATGGTTGGGTGAGTTTGGTGTGGAAGAACTTGACCAGCACACATAGAGCCCTGACCTCAACCCCATAAAAATGATGGGATGAACTAGAACAGAGACTGCAAGACAGGCCTTCACATCCAGCATCAGTGCCTGACCTCACAAATGCTATTCCGGATGAATGGGCAAAAATTTTGACAGACACTCTCCAAAATCCTGTGAAAAGTTTTCCCAGAAGAGTGGCAGCTGTTACAGCTGCAAAGGGGGGGACCAGCTCCATATTGATGCCTATGGATTTAGAATGGGATGCCATAAAAGTTCCTGTGGGTGTAATGGCCAGGTGTCCCAGTACCTTTGTCCATATACTGTATGCACATAATTCACAGCGCAGTAGGTTCAGTTTTAGCTCCAAAATACAAAGCAATGTCATAAAAAATAATGCATACAAGGATATGACATATAGAATGAAGGTTAAGAGTACTGACTGATCCGACATGATGAACACACAAACAATGCGATATTAAGATTGTTCATTATTGTAACTACCTACAATCTCTCAGGAAAAACACTAATTCACTTATATAAAAAAAAGGATTGAAAAAAGTTTGCAAAGCATTCACACCATTCACATACATACACAGAAAACTGAGTAAATCGAAGTTACTTTAGCATGGTTTTGGATTGTCGGGGGAAAATCACAGAACATGAAACCCCACACACACACAGCCAGGGTGGAGACTAGAACCCTGGTCCCAGAGGAGTGAAGCAAAAGTGTTAAATACTGTGCCATGGTCCTATAATACTGGACAGAGAAATTTCTCTTGACAGGAATCAATAAAGTTATCCGATACTGTCATCCTATAACTTCCAATTTTCATGCAAAATATTGCTTTTTGCATACATGTTTTTCACTGTATAATTATAGACAAACAAATGGAATTTTTTCCAATGCGGAATATGTATAGGTGATGACATCACTTGATCAATGTAAATTGTATTTGGTATTTCAGGTTAACCATTTGAATGTGCTATGTAGCTGCTGTGTCCTACAGAAGCAGCAACAGAGGTTAAAATCTTCTTAGCTTTTGACTGTCAACAAGCTGACAAAATGCTGGCAAGCCACGGTCAGGCACGCGACTTATAGGTTGAAATCAGTTAGATGACACAGCCTGGAGACTCTCAGACGCCACATACCAAGTATCACACATTGCTGGCCATTAGCATTAACGCTGCTTGTATCTAAAATTACAAATGGTGACTTGTAAAACCATATAGATCCATAACATGCCAGCCGATGAATCCTGCAATGGGGTGTTGGCATGCTTGATAATTTATAAACCATGCACCTGGCACAGACAGCTCCACACTAAATGCAGTGCTTGTGCAGGAAAAACAAGTCAGTATTCAGAAAAGCAGTCCTTTGCACAGCAGGGAAACAGTGAAACACTTGCATAGACTGCTGTTTGCAGAACAAAGCAAGCACTGTGATAGTTTTACCCTGACATGCTACAAATCATGCAAGCTTAATGGGAATCAAAATCTAAATGCAATAAAAATGGGGCTTAATGCAAAGCGTGAATATGAGTAGAGAAAACATAGACTATAAAAGCTCCCTCCAAATGATACATTTTCAGAGCCAAAAACCATGACCTGAGGAAAACATATGCTACAGAAATTGAATGACTTATGCAGACGATTGAAGTTAAATTTTGATGTAACTCTTTTATCTGACACTTTTATCCAAAATAAATTACTGTAGAGGGAAGGGGTTAAGATTTCTGTGAGCTCCCTAGGTTATTCACATACTGTAATATCTGTAACAGTAATCACAGCAAACATGTAAACATGGATTACCATAACAGTAACTTTAATCAATTTTGTTTGTTTGTGACATTTGGGTTTGTGCTAATGCAAAAAATGTAAAACTTCCCTCTTCCTTTAAAAAAAGATACAAGACAGAACACAATGACATGGACTTCAGTAAAATGCCACTTCTATTGGACTCACCTGCACTAATTTCTTTTATAACCACAGTCCTTAGCTTAACCCCAAATTTGCAAGCATTCTAAGACAAACTGTGTAACAATACCTAATACGCTGCCCGGAATTTAAAGATTACCTTCTCTACAAGACCACCCCACCTGGCCATTGTAGGCCTGCAGTAGCATTTGGGGGGGTTCCCTGGGAAAGAGTTAAACTGCGCTCTTCTCCTTGACACTGAGTGACAGGCAGATTGGTCTGCTGACAGGGAGACGGGCTTCTCAGATGTGGCTCTCTGGTTTCACGTGTGTTCAAAGGCTGAAGAGAGGAATGTCCAGCACACTCCCTCGTGATCTTTCCTTCAACACTGCAATTTCCATATCGCTTACAGGCCACCGGTCTTGCCATGGATTGCTGCAAATTTGCTAAGGCAAAACCCTTAGGCAAATTTTGTTTCCATTGCTTAATAACACATTCTGTGATGTTTTATAGACTTGCAGAATTCTATTAATAAAGAATTAGAAAAAAATGAAATATATTAGTTCTTCCAATACTGAAACACAGGTGTCTCTTGTTTTGACAATAATCACTGTGTGTTACTCTCACTAAAGACCAAGTGACTCACTGACTCACTCAATTTGCACCAAGCTTAAAGCTGTGTTCAGCCATACTTCTGGCATTGGTGGGATGACCCTTTCAGATCAAATACCAACATATATCATGTTCTCCGTAGGTCAACATCTTTATGCCTACATTAAAAAGTAGCCCCACAAATAGATAATTTATGATCTGTGGGACAAATAAGAATAACTATAATACACTACACTGATTAAATCATCCAATTAAAGTCAAAGTAAAATAGTTAGAATAAGAGAAATGACTAACTCTTGGAGTGCAGCATCATACGTGTCTTTTGAAAATTATTACACAATAATACACTTCATCTTGATTTTGGCCCCTATGGCATGACCTGAAAGTCAACAGAGACTGTAACTGCAGTGAAATCAACCTTGTACAAAACAGTTATTCAGCCAGAGGCCCTAAAAAGAACATGGCTCTCACTGCAAGCTTTTAGTGCAAGACAACCACTTTTTAAACCATTTTAAACAGGATAAATGTTTAAGAGAGAGTCTTATGCTGGAGCAAAACAAACTTTGCAATCAATTTCCTGATATAGAAAACTCATCAAAGTAATAATGTCAGCTGACTGTATAAGCTGAAATAGTCCTAGATGCAGCTTTATTTACTATACTTTATTTACGGCCATGATTACAAACAGTATTACACCAGTACTCATTCAAACAAATATCAGCTGCTCTTAAGTTCTCCAGCCAGTCAAAACAAACCATCATCTCACTCAGGAGAACATCTAAGGAGTCAGAGGCTCTGAACCAGGTGCTGGAGTCAGTGAGGAGCTATACATAGCTCAGGCCCTGTAGATATGTGTGTTATGCTTCTGGTTATATTCACTTACCCCAACAGTTCCAGAATTAGAATCTTAATAACAAGATTATAAGTATTTTGCTCCTCCCATCTACCCACAAAACAGAAAGTGTTGGTACAAGCTCCATTTAAAGCATCACTGTTCTTACTTATTATGTGTATTTTCTCTGTAATTGTTTTGTTAGCAAGTAGGTTTAACACATAATTGTTTGGATTAACGCAGGGGTTCCCAACCTTTTGACATCCACAAATCAGTTTACATCACACAAAAAATGTATTAGACCAGTAAACCAATAAACTGATAACACCTGCTGTTCGGGGGTATGAAAATACAGGACAAACTGTGCATTTTTGTAGATCATGGCCTTTCCTTTTTCAGTATCAGACAGTCCCATACTATACAGGATGGGTGGCAAATCTGTCCCCAGTGTTCAGTGGCCCAGTGGAATATTAGCCACGGACCCAAACTGGACCACAGACTTGAATGTAGGAACCCCTAGTACCCCTCTGTACTAAAGTTTGAACAATAGTTAGTGGAATTTAGTACTGTTATTGTCAGGCATAAGACAGAGTGTTAAACAGCTATTCATTCAGAGGTCCTGAACAAAACATGACCGTTTCTTTTAATGGAAGTTCAACCTAATCAGAAGTTTTCCCGAAATGTTGATTAATACAGCCATATTAGATGGGCTCCAGAAAAGTTTCCTGTATTTGACTACTCTTTGCTTCTCTTGAAAACCATTTATTCTAAATCAGTGGTGATCTTCAACAGCCATATCAATTCACATTTCAAAACATACTCAAGAGAAATAACACACTGAAGAGATCTTGGAAATGGCTACAATGACAATTCTTACATCAATGCCAGTGATGTCTCCATCACTGATGTAGTACAAAAACTGAGTTTGTGAATGACTGTGATGGCAAGACAGAGAGCTAAACATACATGACACAAAAAAGAACTCGAAACAGGTTCTGACAGACTTGCGCAGAAGGATAGACTTTGGACCCTGCGCAGTAGGTTAAATTTGATTTCCTGTAAATTGTTCCTATGGTGATGCAGGCAGAATGCCTTTACAGTGACAGCAGGTTCTACAAACTCTCAAGTTCAGCTGTTCACAGTACGCACAGTCATGCAGCAGCAGCAGCAACAGCAAGGTTCTTCATTCAAAGATTTAACACACTTTAAAACCAGACACATTTCCACTGCCTAGACAGATAGCACTGCTCAGTTAAAGGTAAAAACTTCCTGAATAGTAAAGAATCTTGATCTTGGGTTTTTTTTGGTCAAACTTTATTGTCCCAGTAGGGAAATTTGGCTTGGGCATAGTTGCTTTATAACAAACACATTACAGAACATCTCCACAATTTCACATTATTTAAGACTGATTAAATCATTTTAAGAGCAGGGCACATTTGATTTTTAATGCATCGATGCCTGCACACACCATAAACAAGAAATACACATAATGTCTGGAAGCCACACTGCATGCCTGTGCAGCAAATTCAATGCCAAGACCTCCAAAGTCACATGATGCATGAAATGTGATGAGTGACAACAAAGTTGATGACTCTTCAATGGGAAGAGTATTGACAACTGCAAAACACCAAAGAAAGAATGTAGATTGAAAAGAACCATAAAAGAAAATACACCCAATTACAGCCAACAGACCGAGGAACAAAGACCATATTTACGTGATTTTGCATTTTACCACCTGTTATAAAAACCATCAGCACACAATACAGAAACACTATATTTCATGTTGTGACATACCAAAGCATTTGCAGACCTAGAGGATTAATGGACCACAACCTTAAATGACACATACATTGCATTGTACGGACATTTCTTTTCAGCTTAGATCTTAATACCCTTCACACATCGTTTATATGTTTCACAAAAAAATAAAAAAAACAAAAACTGAATAACTGCAATAATTATTACGTTTTTTCCAGATCTGATCAGGAGCAGTCAGAACAGAGCCAAATCCAGAAATCCATTTTTGATTCCTTGAAACTATAACATGACATAAAGGCTATGCATCTATCGACATGTCTGAATAACAGAACCTAAGAAACACTTATTTGTGCATTATAAAAATACAGATGTAAAATAAATTGAAAATCAACAATATAGCATTATAACAATCATAATGAACTAAATTCTGTCTAAATCCCACATTGTCTACTACCGAGCAATGAGGTAAGCTTCATATAATGGCCCCCCCATGTCCATGCCTCCAACCCAGGTCCATAACCAGAAATGAATTTTGAAGGAGTGTCCAGCAAAACTCAAGGCAGGTTCAAACTCCTTATTTACTACCTGGCTATATGCCAGGTGGAGAGCAAACAAACTTTTGGGGGGGCAAAGCTGTAATTTTACTACATGGCTACATGCCTGCCCTGACCCTTAACAGCTAAATGTTACAGATATACTATGTATCTTTGTGAAATATCCTAAAGGTACACAATATTAACTATAGCCTTGTCATAAAATAAAAATTGAACACTCTGAGTAAGACAGATTTGCCAGCCAGATAAACACTATGTATATTGTTTGGTTTCTGCCAGTTCACAATACAATATAACATGCTTCGGTAATTTAAACCAAATGATCAATGGCCTGCTGATCCTCCCCACAAAGGGGCCCATCAACCCACCATGGGTACCCGTGTTTCTGTTGGCCCTAGGGAGACTGCACAGGCTCCACTACCTTTAGTTCCGCTAGTGCTATCAAGTATAATCGCATATTTGTAGCTATAGTCTTAGTTATTTTTTTAAACCGGTCTGAATTTCCGGGCAAAAGCATCTTAGATGCCTAAGGGAAGACTATTTTGCAGAGGCTGTTTCGGCCACACTCAGGTCTTACACACACTCAGATGATCTCATACTGGATGTGTTTACAGCAACATATCCGAGTTTGGTAAAATAACGCTGACAGATAGTTTTAGTCTTATCAACTACTCTCTCCAATTCTAGTGTAATTTATTGAGAAACACTGATTATGGATGACTGTAATCAGCATTAGCCATAAACAACTCAGTGCCACATGTAACAAAATGTTTTCCATGTTGAACATTTACTAATGAATTTAGGTTTTGCCCATGTCAAGCACTGTTGTTTCATTGTATGTACCGGACTGAAAATAATGTACTGAATAGAACACAACAAATACGTGTATCATTACACCCTACTAATGAACCAATTAGAGATTACATATACTTACTCTTACATTAAATATTTAACAAACATTGTATCCAAAATAAGTGATGATAATTTACAGCTTCACGCCTTTAATAGCTCACACAGCTGAATCTGTGCCTTGCTTGTGGGTACAAAAGCAGATCCTCTCCTGACATGGCAATCTGCAGTGTTTTGGCCATCATTAGAGTTCTTTCGCGAGCAGTCATTAGTGAGAAGTATTTAAGGAAAATGAAATACCCTGCTGTATAAGCCATTTTTGAAATGCTGGATCTTTAATAGCCAAGCCTGAATGTGAAAAGCATGTGTACTCCTCCAACAGAAATAAATCGGTTTTCAAACATTTTAAAGCATCAGTCGTATAACAATGTCCAACCAACCAAAAATGCTTTCTAACCAAAGATAATCAAGTATTGTGGTTTTGTGGTAACAGCTGAAATGTGCTTTTCATCTGTCTTTTTTTTTCTGAGGGTGAAACTCTAAGCCACAGCTCATCTTAAGGACACACAAACAACTATTTCAGAATCTATGAAGTACTTCTACAAAAGTATCGAGGAGTCAAAATGACTATCCCTTCAGCAGAGTATTTCACAGATCGGCATCATCACTAAACTGTATTCCATTAAATTCAATAAATTAGCTACAGTGTAAAGTGTGAATAAAAACAATGAGCTTTCGATAAAACCCTAAAAAGCTGTTAAGAACTCCAGGTGCTTGCCATGTAGCTGTTGGCAGTTTAACAAACAGATTAGCCCAGTTGCTGTTCTGTGTCAACACGGCAATGAACACTGCTCAATGTCTACATGCTCAGACATCAGGTAGCAAAGCTGTGAACGCAGTTTTCCGCAAAGTGATACAATCCTTGGCTCAAGCCACAAGCCAGCCATGACAGTTTAGAACCGCAGGAGTGTTGAGGAGGTGCTTCTTTTAATATTTCTAAATTAGTTTTACAAGAGTTATCTGGTGCCTTGAGAAGCCCTGTCCAATGTTCCATAAAGTACTGTGTTTTGGTTATTTATTATTTTTATAGACAAATATTACCGTTTGACTTTCTAAACAATTTATAATGTTTAAATTCATGCATCTTAACTTTCATCACCCTGAAAAACATTAACATAAAGGATAAAACTGCATTGCCTGTGATGACATATGTAGCGCTATTCTGTAAAACCAGGAGATCTTAAGAGGTTGCAATGCTTTCTAGCCATGTACATGGTTGTCCCCACCATGAAATACCCAGCACATGAAAGAACTATTATCAGAACAACTAGTTTTCATGGGAAAGGTACAGATTACTTTTAATCACTGTCAGCACCGGCAGGTACAAAAAGATTGTTTTCACAAACAAAGCTGCAAAAAATATGCGTGGGAAATTCAGTGTTTATCACTATGTTGCAGTGAAAGAATCCCTTCTCTCAACACTCTATATGATAAAGCTGATACCTAAAATTGAGCTGTTAGAGTTTCATGGTAATTCAGATTTTATATCCATTTGGCTTGTACTTAATCAAATAGACAGGGTAGTTCTTGCATCCCACTCTAGTCTCCAACAAAAATTATGGCCATTTAGTGAACAAAAAGCCAAAACTTCAGTGGAATATTACAGTTTATAGCTATTTAATAATATCTATTTTACACATATCTACTGGAGTTTCAATGAAACGTTAACAATGCATACTTTTCCACGTGTGCTAAAAAGATCAGCACACCTGTTAGGCTGTTACATTATACATTACATAATATGTAATTATTATATACATCCGTAATCATGCCATATTATATGAACAAAAAAATACATTCAAAAAATACTTTTATATTTTTTTGTACTTTTTTATATTTCAAAAAGCCAGCCTGTATCATGAGGCACTGGCATATACATGCCACTCCTTTCTTGCCTCTGGATGCGAGAATGCTAAATGGTTAGAAAATGTTTGCTGTGGGTTTTCCAGACATTTAACTATCATCTGCAGCACATATTAAACACAGAAGTGTATTAAGAGGCAAGGTTGAGAGACATAACTGAGCAAGAACTGAGCAACACAAACCCCAGCAAAGCCAAAGAACTTTCACTGTGAGCCATGGGAGCAATGCTTGTAAGGTAAGGTAAAGCCCACAAGGACTTTACAACTCTGATCCTGTTGTTCAAGCCACAAAGGGGTTTTCCCTCCCAACCAAAAGGGAGTTGTTTCACGATTGTTACCTTTCCTATGGCATGTTTTCATTATGACACCCCAACTCCCCAGTACAAGATCAAAGGCAATCACCGCACCACCAAATGAAAAATGGACTAGGTGACCTGAAGCCAGCAGCTGAATGTAAGAGGCACCAGAGTATAATAGGTAGCGGTACATTTTAAACACTTTCACTTCACAACTGACAATGCGGTTGTTTAAATCAGTCAATCAAGGCAAAGCAGAACCTTACTGCCTCATTCCTACACACCACGTTCATTTTGCATGACAGTACTTTTATCGCACAGCACATTCCACTACCCAACAAATAAACAACCAGATACATCAAAACTAAACTATGTTAAAGAAAAATCATTTAATATAAATACATTTCAAATAAAGTTAGTCTTATATGCCAGAGTCAAATACATCAATGAGTTAGATTTTTGGGAAATCTGTTTCACTTTATGTCACATATCAAATAAATAAATAAATAAATAAATTTGGGGGCTTCAACCAAAACATTCTATAAATAATTTCAGGATAAACCTAGAGATTTTTCTGCATTGATATAGAAAATACATATGTTTTAAAATCATTTTAAACATGAATAGAATATATTTTTATCTTCAAATTTTTAGTTGGCAGAAAATGCACATATAATTCCAATTCGTATTTGTTCATGAATAAAGTGTTAAAAATACACTAAAAACTTGATAAAAAAAAATCAGAAGCAAAATGAGTAAATCCTTGATGTCTTAGATTTAAAAAAACAGACAAAACTAAAATAACTGTCTTGAATCTGAATTACTCTTAGCTTTAAACAATTCAAGACCAAACTACCCTATCTATCTGACTGACAAAAAACTTCACTTGGCCAGTTCATGATTATGACAAAAAATAAAAAACGTCCAAGTTAATCAATGTTCTCTTAAAGGTAATGAACATAAGAAAAAAACACATACACTTCGGACATTACCAGCATTTCACTAAAATAAATCAAACTACAAACTACATCTCATAAATTTCAGGTCAAGCAAACACATTATTTGTTGTTTTAAAAATAGAAACCGTGGATGGTAATTCCATAAATGGACAACAGTACCTTTTTGCCTTTTGGGGCATCTATATATA
>JAODJW010000041.1:4527430-4542166 GCA_026777045.1 Hyperopisus bebe | reverse complement strand
TAGCTAGCTTACCTGTTTAATGTACATGGCTGGGTCTGCACTATTTTCCCTCAGAAAAATAAACCCACAAAACGGAACACGCCCGCCTCCTCCTCCACAAAAGGAAGGGCTGCTTCAAAAAAGTTTAATTATATCAAATTGAAATTTGAAAACCCCAAAACTACTAATTGTTCAGATTGCCTACACAAAACAGATAACAAGTAAAATGGCGACGGGGGCGGGGCCAAGGAGTGAACCGTGCAGGGGACAAAAAGGGGGGAAACTACATCTAAACCTCTTTGTATATTTATAGTTGCGTGGACGAACATTCCTTTCTCTGAATAATTTCACTGTACTCTGGCGTCAAGAAATTTAGACACACTAATACATTGCGGTGACATTATGGGGAATTCTAAAATATTTATTTTTTACTCTACAGTCACCCCTAGTTTTTCACCTGGTACCTACCAAGGATAAGACCTTAGGCGCGAAAGCAGTATAGTATGAGATATCGACCCGCCAGTAAATTTGAAGTAGGTTGAGATATACGATTAGTGTTGTGGTGTATCTTAAGAGAATTGTTAAGAGAACAAAAATTCATAAAATTTCATCCAATACAATAAAACACGAATTTCCTTTCGGTGGCTTAATTCGTTGATATTTTAAAGAATTAAATGAAAGAATGTACTACTTATATCTAATGTTTGGTAAAATTGGAGCACGTTACGAACAGTTCTGCCCATCCGCTTCGCAGCGCACTTTCCTGGAGCACTTTTAGCCACCGGCTCATTTCGCCGCTGAGCTAAGAAGCGCTGCCGGGAATCCCTCCAACTTGCACTATACGGTACTCCGACGCCTCCTCCCGGCGCGCCACTCCCCACCCCGCCATATCACGTTCGGAAGCATCTCATCTCTGCTATAGTAAAAGTCCGGTCTTGTCTGTCCTCTAATTGTACATATAATACTCCCTAATTTATTATTTGAAAGTTTTCATAGTATTTATTTCGTTTATATTCCGTAAAATGCTATTTTTAACCCCATTGTATTCCGTGATATTTGCAGTGGACAGTTGTCCTTCATTCATGTTTGCACTGTCCCGTTAACTGTAGTCGTCTCTGGGTTCACTGTTTGCACCGAACCACTACCAATTGCGGTATGTTCAAATGCTGACAATGAAGAGTTCTGAGTGTACTTTTTATCTGTTTTTGGACTTTGCATTTATTTCATAGTACCGTCTTGGCATCTTTTCTTTAAATGTAGGTCTTTGTGCAATGATCTTCCTCTGGGATCAATTAAGTTCATCTAAACTAACAATACGTGCTATTACGGCTGCGCGCTCCCAGCCCTAGGGGCGTGAGGCGCCAGTGCATGACTCAATGTTCTCGATGATGATGATGGAGACGCCGCCTGTGCGTAGTGGGGAAGGAACGCTGCCGGCGTGGGAATCTCTGTGAACCACCTCCAAATATTTATCACCAGAGTGCGGCGGATTAGGGCTTTTGCGCCGCACCCTTTGCCTACAACAGCTTTCATCACCACATTGGCTACCCGTTAGCTCATAATTATTAATTTCCCTCCAATTAATCCTCAGTGACAACGGCCCGTTTCCTGTATTCTTCCTGCTTATCAATTGCATGTCACAAATAGGACTGCAGACCCGATTATTCATCTTGAAAACGTAATTGACATTATTTCATTTAGTTTATGACGTAGTTTACATAACATTTTAGTAAATAGTAAGTACTTTTTCTTACTATGTCGTCATTTTTCTTAATATAACGTCATACCATTATTTTTTTAATCCAATGGTCTGAGATGCATTCATTATCCAATCTCATGTACATGTAACTGATTTAAATTATTTACGTTTGTGTATGGTTAATGTAGTGTCCCTGTAGTGAAAAAGTAAACAAAGTCTTTGTCACATTGTGCAAGAATGTTTTATTAACCTTTTCACAGAAATTGTAAAAAAGAATAATAATAAATTAAAAAATCCTTTCCACACTCTGTGAATAGGTAATAGGAACTTCAAGGTAAGGCAGCTATTGCTATAATTATATAATCCTGTTTACTACACATACATCAAAGGCAACAGCATCAGTGTGTATGGATTTCAAGAACTACCAGATTTGCCTTGTCCTCAGTCCTTTCAAAATACTTTTTGTCATTTTTTCTCTCTCTTTCAAGCAAACCAGCTTCATCATTTCAATAACTTGTACAACAGCTGAACATTTTTGTTTTTCAAGTATTCGGAGACAAGCAGGAGGCCAAGCAGCAACATTAAGGAAGTGCAGTTATTGGACTCAACTTAAATTGGTGAACTGGTGTTTGGAGGGGTATAGGTGCCAGGAAGCCCCCGGGGAGCGTAAACACAGAGGGTTCATAGTTTTTGTTAAAGGTGAAGTCCTTTGATAAGAACGAGACAGTTTCTTGACTGCAGGGGGCAGCAGAGGTTGGAGACGTGGTGGAAAACACTTCAGACTCGAACTGGAGCAGCTGGCCCATGAAGCCAAAGTTGGGGGAGATGAGTGCTCGCCGTTGCTTGATGAAGTCGAAGGCCTCCTCCAGGTGCAGCCTCTTGGTCTTCATGATGTACGCCATGCATATGGTGGGTGACCTGGAGATCCCAGCTTCACAATGGACAAGGACTTTTCCTCCTGCTTGTTTTACGCAGTCTGGAAGACAAAAAAAAAACTGATAAATTAAACTTGCATAATGTTAACAGGATGCCATTTTCACATCTCAGATTCCTATCAAGTTTCAGTTGTCAAATCAGGTCAACGGTGCATTATGGGTAACGGACTCAAATATTCAAATTCAGCTGAGGGGTGGATGCTGGAGACCATCACGATGGAATGAGTATGGTGCTGGCTGGCTTCTTAGTTGGCAGCTCCTCCAACCTGGAGAGTACCTGTCATTTGATGAAACTTTCCGCAATCATGCAGCTTCTGCCCATATCCACCTGTGGCTACCCACGTGACTCCTGACTCACTGGCTCGCTGCACACGAAGCGCTGCAATTTATCACCGCCCATTACTCAGAGGGCCTTTTTTCTCTCCCTCCCTTCAATCACTGATTTATTCTTGCATCAACAATACATCAAGGACCCAGCTGAATAGCCATTAAGATTCAGATCCCCGTAACCACATGACAGAAGCCAGAACCATCCAATGGTGGAGGCAAAATGCCTGTTTAAAGACCCACCTATTGTGTACTGTGCAATTTGCCCACATCTCTGTGCCTACTTAAAGGTTTTGAAAGATCAAGCAGCAAATTCACTAGCTGTGGACTAAAGTTGACAATAGCGCAGCACTGTTCCGCATCAGGAAGATTACCTCAGGTCATTTTCTACCACCCCCCCCCCACCGACAGACACACACAGTAGGTCAGTAAATAGTTCAGTTCCCGTCTTTGTTCGGCTATTACTGTTACCTAGTTCTTTTTGTCTCCCCTATTCAGGTCCTTTCCCTACTCGCCTCCAAGCCAAAAGTACACCTGCCCGAGGTAAACAACCCTAGCCGACACCCGTCTTCGGCAGAAACCCAATTTAGCAACGTGGCGGTCACACCCAGCCACGAAGTACAAAGGGTTAAGGAAGAGGACACCTTCATTAAGTACCTTCTTCAAAGAAATCAAGAGCAGCCCCCATCACAACAGTAGCTTAATCCCCTGCAGGACGTGGGAAAAGGCACTGTGAGATAAATGAGAATGGCAGCCCTGCCTGCTTCATTCACGGCAGCAATAACAGAAATTCTTATTTAAGCCCTCTGCGGTTTTTAAGGACAGTTATACTATCTGGCTGGCAGCTGGGATGTCTCTCAGATGTTTGGGAAATGCTGGTGAACTTTATAATGTGGTTTAAAATTGGAGTAGGGAGAAAAAATATATGCTCCCTAAATTCTTAGATGAATTGCTATTAATTCCAGTATAAGGCAAAATGACAATGTCTATGCTTTCATTCTCAGAGATAAAATCGCAAAAAAAAAGGTTATTTGTAACCTACAATGCATAATAATCACAGAGATGGAGCTTTATGAATGAGTGATGTCCATCGACCATGCCGGTGGGATTCCATTGAGTGGATCTCCATATCTCATATATCATATAACATTGCCTCTTACACTGAAAGAACAAAAGCCCAAGAGGAAAACAGTGCTTACCAATGAAGTCAATGGCTTCCTGGAAATGAGAGTGGATGTCTGCTGTGTGATTGTCCTCCACTGGAATCCATTTGTAATTGCAGTGGCCCTTGGACTGCTCTGTGTCTCTTCGAGACACATTCAGCAAAGCTGTGATGTGAAGGTCATCAAGGTAGTCTTGTCTGGAGGCGTGGTAGGCACTACCAAGGTATAGGAAAGGCAGGATCTCTACAGGCTTGCCCTGGAAGAGAGGGTGGTACAAATTAGATTTCAGAAACAGATAAAATGAAAGACATGCAAATGAACAGCAACCAAAAACATGTCCTTTCTTAATGGCTAATTTCAAAAACATGCGGAGAGATTGCAAGGTCAAGAATCACTGATAGTATCTCCTAAGGCAACGTTGACAGCTGATGAATGTTTATGAAACCGGATCTGTGAGTGGTCACTCCTTTTATCATGTGTTGTTGAGTTTCACAGGGTGACCTAGTCGCAATCGTCGTACTTCATACCAATCGCCCTTCAGAAATACGTCAACGGAACACCGCGTTTCACTGAGAGCACTACACGGCGTGGAATGTTAGGGACTCCTTTACAAGAAATCGTGGGAGGATTATGGGAAGCATGTGAAGGCAGCACAGTCGGTTTAATCCGACTAAGTAATGACAAATGATTAGTCTACCGTTTTAATGAAAGTAGATCACTGTTTCAGTCTTGGAATAAATTAAGATGCGACAGGTGTGAACTCAGAGTATTTGCAGACGAAAAGGCCTCCGTGTCTCACTCTCCCTATACTAAGCTGGCATCCGTAACTATCGCTAGATTTCATTCCGCCATTTTACAGGGTGACCTGGATGCCGTTAAACCAGTAAGCCAGACAGTAAGTGCTTAATCATAATCCTGTAAACATTGTTTCCTGTACAAATTCCAGCTAAGCGTGTTGTTTTAGCTGACACACAAGTATATCATCCGATACAAATACCGGTCTCTCTTTACTGATAAACGTGCCACAAAATACAGGCTTGTTTCAAGCTATCAAATAAACCACTGTCTTACTTTAATCTTTATATTAAATAGGCTACATGTACTTCCAACAGCAACTCTATTTTTTCTTTATTATAACTGCTGTCTGAAAAACTATGTACTTATTGATGAAATAAGTACATCTGAGTCCATCTGAGATGAAAACACATTCTTATACCCTATGATAGTGACAGTTTTGATTAGATTTATTATTTATATACACACACAGCTATGCTCAGTTCGAATGTCCACTTTTAAAGGTACATGCGTGACGGTATTTGACAATTAAAATGCATGCGGGAGGAATTTATTGCCAAGGGGGAAATGGCCACACTGAAATCAGGCTGCAGCCAGGAAACGCAAGCGTCTCTCCTTTTCCGTACCTGATCGTAATCTGGTTTGTGCTGGGCGCCGAGTTTCTCACACAAGCTGATCCCGACCATTTTTTCGGTTTCGGTTCCCGTCGGTGGGACGGGTTTCAACTCCGTGCAAAGTTCAGGGTACTGGGAATGAAAGGTCTCATATCCTCCTGTCGGAGAAAAGCATAAAAAGGCCTTTCAGTTTGGCCCCTCTTGCTGATAATGCCCAGATTTGTTTTGCCGTTTCCCCTTATTATCCCCACACAGAGAACACATTGTTGAGACGGTTTTGTCTTTTAAGTTTTATAGTCATAACAGGATCTTGAGATTCGGAGTGTGGCAAACTTATTTAAGAAAACACCTTAAACTAATGTCATGTCATGACATTAATTTCTTCACATTTTAACTTAAAACGATAAAAGATTTTCTGAATCGGATTCAACATTTTAATCTCGATATTTCAACAAATGATCAGTTACAAAAAAATGCGCAACGAAACCAAATACAATAGCTACAGGATCCTCGCTGACATCTGTGAGATCACAGCCTGAGTCATCAACACCCGTTTGACGTAGCGCGCGTTTTAAGTTCATCCCACAGATGAAACATTCCTCGGTCGATTGTAGCAACCAAATATCAGCAACGTGAACAACATGCTAATGGTAAACAATATGACACTGTTTTTATTCCAAAAGAAATTTTTTCAAACAGCAGGAAACCGTTAACAACGCACAAAAATCTGTCTAAATGTTATTGTTTCTTGCATTCTTAACCCTGAACTACTGTAATATCATTTCAAACACTGAAAAAAATCAGCCACTTTTCTGTAATATAAAACGGTCAAATATGACCTTAAAATTCTGGAAAACCAAAGACATCAGTTTTACCTTTTAATTTTAAATATTCGTTCCGAATATAAAACCTTGTTAGTACTTGACCAGCCGACGAGTTCAGACAAAAGACTGCTCACGAATGGGTAAAACCACAACACTTACTCACCTTTAAGAAAGCAGATGTTTGTTCCACTTGCAAGATGTGACAATGTATTTATAACTATTTGTGCTATACTGTCTTTTTTCAGCTTCTGCCAGTGGGACGTTTTGTCATCTAATGCCACAATCGCCGAAATCGTACCCTCCCGAAGTTGGTACTGCGCTCTCTCATCCGGGATAACAAAATGAAGAGGTACCGGCCCACCCCGGGACCTCCGAAGGATAACGGAGTTCAAGTTAACGTTGAATGAACCTTTTATACTTGAATTCGAAAAAGAAAAATACGGTCTGCAATCCACAATGAGGCAGTTTCCACGTTCCTTCCTTAAAATTTTCTTAAGACGCCGGCAATCTATTGTTTTCACCTTCATATTGCTTGCCACTTCACAGCTGATAATACTGAACGAGAATGAAATGTATTCAACTATGCTTACATGGGGCTAGAGAACGGAGTGAGCTGCACTCTCCGGTGCGTCTGTGTCCACATTTCCTCTAAGGGGATTCCGCTCTATCTGCTTTATACGAATGGAACCTCCGGATTGTGACGCCACGAACCATATATGGATACCGACGGGGCATGATTTAGGCAAAGACCGCCCACACTGCTGTTGACTGTGCACGCTATAAAGCCTCACAAGAGAGTGAATTTGCCTGAACCAGCATTAGTCATAACAAAACTTCTGGTTTAGTTATCGAATGCAACGGTTTATGTATTTGAAACTGATATACAGAACCATAATCCCAAGACACCTAATGGTACAGCCTAAATAAAAAGTTTCCAACGACCTGGCCACCCTTATTATTGCCGAATACTTGTGGTGCTTGCTTGTATAAGATATATAATAAAACCGATGAGTTTATTTTTATTGTACTGAAAGGATCGATTCTATTAAAATAATATTGGCTGTAATACAAACTTCTACATTTATAAATTAAAAGATAGGTTCACTAAAAATAATAAGGTTGATATCACCTTCCGTCCGTTCCCATTTTTAGCCACCTGTTCCATTTCCGTAGGTTGTAATCTGATAATACGGTAACAGGTTTAAAAGGACACATTCTATGGATGTGAACCAGTAACAGAAGTATACCGTTTAAAAATACAGACCCCTGTAACTGAAGACCTACGGATTAAACGGGGAACACAATTTCAGAATAAACAAAAAACAGACAAACGAGTTACTGGGGTACGGGTTGGTTTGTGTCCTCTTGCTTAAAGGAAACAAATCGGTTTTGCATTGAACCGTCTTTATACTGTCTTTTCGAGAGATAATGTGGATGATGACCAATAGAAGATGCGTTGATTGTATGAAAGGATACCGGGATTACAACGCCAAACATAGGGGCTGGGTTTAATCTCTCCGTATGACATCACGATAGTGTGGGCAGACACCACCCATTTGTTTTCCAATTACAATAAGGTCGCAACAGAAGGTAGAAGCATTTTCTACTAAATTCACGAACGTTTTAACACAGAAGACAAACTATACGTATTGTCTATTCTATGCATTCAGCGGAGGCAGCGGGATCTATGCATCAAAATGTGGGACCGTAAAAATGTTATGCTAATTAACCAGAAAAATGTAGCAGGTAATATAAAATATCTTAAAGATGCAATGATATTGTAATGCAATGACTGAGGAAATGGGGGCTTTAGCACACATACGTGAGTGTGCAAAATCAGACTGGAGATTTTATTCCTGTGATACCTACGCATGTGCCAGTGAAGCACCTTTTCCTTTTGGCAGGGTGATATTTTACGTCCGCGAGACCCTCACTTACCTTAAGCTGTTCATGGCGTCTGCAGGCAGGCAGCCAGCCACTTCGACCGAAAAGTGCTGCAGGTCCGCCGCCGCTTCCGCTTGCGGCTTAAGTGCGGGGTACGTTTCGCTCACGATGATGCACGAGCCAAGCGGTTGTGCAACATCGGCAAAAGGCTCAAATTGAAAGTATAACCAACATGTGCAACAAAAAAAAAGGTAAGAAAAAAAACACGTGGATTCTGACAAACACTAAATGTTGTGAAATGTTCTGGGAAAAGCCTTCATAAAAAAGTAAACAGAACGTTACATGAGGTTACCAAAAAGCTTCATTTGAGGCTTAAACGCTTGCATTTAATAATAAATTATTGTTTAAGCAGTTGCTGTTAATGATTACTATCAAAGCAATTAGATATTCAATAAATAACACTGCAAATCAGGCAAGAAGATTATGTAGAATTAGGTGATAAGTGCTGACACACCACAGCACACAGTGCACAACAATGAAATGTGTTCTCTGCATTTAACCCATATGTGACATCGTGACAAATGCACTTCCCTAACCATTAAGACACCACTGCCCCCACACAAATACTGTGGTAACAAAAAAAAAAGTCACAATTAGTGCTCTGTACAGAGTTCGGCGTCAGTGTGAAGTGTATAATTCCTCATAGATAAGACACCTTGACCTCTGTCAGCTTTGATATGAGGGTTGAGTACAAGCCGGTATGTGTGAATAAACAAGGGCATTTCCTCTCCCCACATTGTTTCTATTTCATGACCAGCTTCTCTACGTCTATCAGTAGTTGCCTGACATGCATCATGTGCAATTACAATGTTACCTGGGCCTACTTTTCTCACGGGGTATCCGTTTAGTTCATCTGTAGCTAATAACTACGCAAAATCTCCCTATACTTTAGTCCAGGTACGGCACAGTTGCGATTCTTTTGTGATTCACCCTCACAGCCTGTGCCGTGATGAGCAATTTCCTGATTAACATGTGAATTCCACAGAAAAGTCTCAACGCGGTAGGGAGACAATAGCGGTTCCCTCTCCGCTTAACAGGTGCTTCCTGGTGCTATGAATGTCTGCACATAGCTATGCTAAAATAGGCCTGGCATTTCCCAACAAGACAAAGATCAATCAGTTCTGGGTTACCATCAGCCTTCATGCAGCTGTAGGGACACGGGCGAAAACGTTTCCAGAGAAGAACCACGTGTTCAGGCCGAATGTGACACCTTTAATTATGATTACCGCGTTAAAATGAAGGCCCCATGACTTATGACAGGAGAAGGATGTGTTAAGATAACTGCAAGTCGTCAGAAACGATCATTTCCTACAAACCTTTGCAAGTCAAAATAACACACACACACACACATACGGAGATCTGTACGTTCTTGTACCCTTTCGTGCCTTTTGGTCACATACCTCTGGGCCCTGACTCACTCCTGCTCCCATGCCTACATTCATAATTCTTGTCTAATTCACTCCGCCAGGCTGCGGTCTACCGTCATCGGACAGGACCCAAGCATGCCTCAGCTTTCCTCAAATGCCATCAGACGTCGGGCTGCAGGGGCAGGGATCCAGCACCTCAAAGTCCCTGACTTTGCTCAGCCGTTTTGTACATGTACTGTTGCACTGATGTGACCAGCAGGATTGTGTGGCTCTGATAATTGTTCCTTATGTGCTTCTGCTGACTTTGCATCTCTTAACTGGCCTGCTTCTCTGAAAAAAGCATTTATTGAAACCGTATTACACTGGATGAGCTCAAACCGCAGCTTGTTGATAGTAAAGATGTAATCCGGCAGGGTGTCGGTTCTTATTTTTAATAGGTGAGATAACCGTGAGATAAGAGGCCGTGACTGGAAATTACCATACAGTTATCATTCATTTTCACAGTAAGGAAGTGAGGATATGTTCACTACCTCTATTGTCCTCACAGTGACAATAAGCATCGCTGATTTGAGTTATACTTGCTAAGTTAATTTGATGACCTTTTTTGGCTCTTGCCGTTGTTCAGTCACTGCCAACAGGAAATTTGGGCTGTGAAAATCAATCTGTTGTCATAATGACTGGATGACGGACTGGAAGCTGGTAACTGGTAGCCCCACGATGCACCCACCTTAGGGCTGAGCGCCAACGAGAGAGCGTTCCCAGGGCCACGCAGCAAATCACCCACAGCCAGGCATCCCGAAAAACACCAGAACCTTCCACAGGACTCCTTCTCAAACAATGGCATCGGCAAGCAAACATTACTTTGGCTGTTCATCACCACTGATTACGCGCCTTAAAATAAAAGGTCAGACATTCCACTTATCCACAAGTGGTCAACTTATGCAGAAATGCTTAATGACACGCAATCACGTGAAATGTTTGAGTCTTGGCCCAGTAATTTTGCATGAATTTGCTTAGCGTGTTCGCTCACTTATTTAGCTGGAAACTTGCGTGGAGCAGCCCCAGCTCATGCTTGGGACGCTGTGGCAGGAAATCCACCTGAGCCTGGACCCCACAACCTTCAGGCTACGACCTCACTTCCCAGACTGCTGTGGTGCCCGGTGCCTCGCAGGTAAATGGCTACATTATGGGCACATCCAGTTCCCCATTTCCCGCTCTCTGCGACCCAATTCACCCCCAGCCTTAAAGAAGGCAGCGAGCGGTCACACATTCTATGGTGACCGTCAACGGTGTGGGATGGTGTTTAGCTAACAGCTCCATTCCCCGGCTCCTGCCTGACATCACTGCTGAGATGATGTCACTTACCGAGCTGGAACTGATCATCTGGAGAAATGTAGTCACTCAGTCCGCACAATCAAGCAGCCTCCGAAATCTCATGCAGGGGTGACCATGTCCTCTTCATTACCGTTATTATGACAGGAGCAGTTATCAATTGTAAATACCATTCACTGAGTTAGCACAGCTACCTTTAGCTACGGTCCCATTACCCTACGTGTCATTCTTACCCTATTTATAATGTCAACATTGGTAGGGACCAATCAGCTATAACCCCCCATAACACAATCAGGAAATTTTATACAAAACATATACAGTGCAATCCAAGTCAAACACTGATAGCTGTTTTTCTTCTCCAGTGCCCCGGTAAGTTTAATATAGCACTGTCAAAGTAGGTTTATTATAAATGCGGTTTATTTTTAAGAAATGGCATATGTTACATGGAGGCTAGACCCGACAAAACCTTCTAGATGGAATCAGAGCATTCAACCCAGTCCCACGCAACATAAGTTGATGTGGGCGGGCTTGCTGGTTTTCAGGACTTTCCAGAAAAGTCTGGTGGAAGACTGCAGCCGGGTTCAGCTCAGCAGTACAGTAACGTGAAATGTGATTAATTTTATTTCACACAAATAACCACAAGATGCAGCACTGGCTGAACACAGGCCACCAGACCACCGAGCTCACTTCCTTTAGCGGAAACGCTGAGCCACAACAAAGGCAGTCACTTGGGCTGCTATATGCTTTGTCTATTTATACAGGTCCTCCCTCTAATTTTACATCATTGTCTAAACGCCACATGTAATTTTAGGGGGAGGTGTAGGTGTGACACTGTACCACAATACTACTTTAGGTCTGACCTCTATATTGAAGTTAGAGGTTGTGAAAAACAAATGATCACATTTTTCCCATGCATCTCTTCTAGCAACATCAGGCAGGTACAGCCTCGCCCTGGGTTGCATCGGGGTTACGTTCTGAAAATGCATTTTAATACAGTGCACCTAACCTAACAAACATCATAGCCTAGCCTACCTTAAACATGCTTAGAACACTTACATTAGCCTACAGTTAGGCAAAAAATGCTGAATACTTCATGTAATTTATCGAATAATGTATTGAAAGCGAAGAACTTTCACCCATCGTAAAGTCGAAATATCATAACACGGACCGTCATAACCTGGGGAGCGTCTGTATTGTGTTTTTGGGAATTGGCTGCAGCTGGGAGGTTGATCAGGCAGGGTCACTATCCTGGGGGGGGGGTCCACTGGGGAAATTGTCCTGGGCCCAGGTGGGAGGGGCTGTGCATGATGGAGGCCCCGTTGATGTCATTGGGCTCAGGTATGTGGTCTTGTATGAAACTGTAGTAACAAGTGCTTGTCCAAAGAGTCCGAGGAGACCCTCTGTGTATTTACACCTACGCTTCTATATTTAGCGTGCTTAATAAAGTCCAAGCTTTATTAAACACCCCCACACCCTCATGAAACAATGGTGGCTGCTGTTATACGTCAGCGACAAAAATGACCCTGCCTCCTTTATAGCTTTATAGCTCTGACCATGGAGCACCTGGAGTCTATAACAGCCCCGGTAATCCGGAGGTTAGCACCAATCTACATCAATCGACCGGGGTCCATTTCTGATTCATCTCTGTAGCCCCAGCCGGCTGCCACTCGGGCGACATCTGTGGCTTTCCCCCCGCCCCCGCCCCCACCCCTCCCTGTTTCCGGCCTGCCGTTGATGCTTCGGTCTTCCCCCGAAGCCTCAGCGAGACCACAGCTGACTCTCTCTCTGCCTACAGGTGCTCACCGGGGTGGTTCATATAGAAACGGGAAGCTATGAGCAGAGATGTAAATGAAAGTGAAGCCATTGCGTGGTGACATAAAAAAAAAGATGAAAGTACGTTCAGGAATTGCGTTGACGGTAACGGATAGACGATGTCCCTGACACCTTGGCGACGGCTCTCTTGACACGCGAGACACTCTATCACCAAGCCGGAAGTTACAGGGGTTCATAAAAGGGTTCATCACATAGGGACTGAAGCTGCCCTCCATGCTGATTTACAGACGACAGGATGTCCCTTTAGTCATCTAGGCTGTCACCTCCCCCCCTCACCTCCCTCCCCTTCACCTGTGTGGGAGACACAGAGCAAAATACACTCTGGAGTCAGAGGGATAGTGGCCTGGCAGTTAGATCAGTCGACCACCCCCCCCCTTACCCAAGGAGCAGGTTTTTTTTTCTCCCCGTCATCTGACAAAAAGGTGGTGGGGGGGAAATAAGACTCCCAGGATGACGGCAGAGAGTTACGTGTCAGTTTCCTGCAGCAGTCGCCAATGTGACTCTGAGCTGTAGGGTACAGACTCGGTGAAAAGCACTGCACAAAATCCCGTGGATCTGCCGTCGGACGTGTGAGGTCATCAGGGCCTAACTGAGATCTAACCGGTGATCCTCGCCGCTCCTCGATAAGATACGATACCCGGCTTCCAAATATCCGAGAACGGCTGCACGCGCGTCAGGCTTTGTGCAGATACATGGGCAAAATCATGGCCCCTACTGAAATTTCACTTTTGGGTGAGAAGAGTACAGTCATCATGCCTAGACCCAGATTAATTTTAGCCCGGGGAACGTGGGCGTGAAAATGGGGAGGGGGGGTGGATACAGAGATATGAGTTTTCCTGAAGGTGGCCGGCTCGTCTTGGAGCACCGTGACATCGCCGCCTCGCTCCACCGTCCTTAACGAGGACCTGGTTGCGCGTGCACAAGCGTGTGCATATGTGTGACTCACGGCTGTGTGTGCTGCGTGTTGGTTCTGATCAGAGGGAGGCGGAGAATGACTCCTTCCCCTACGGGCATTAGTACTCAGGGCTCCAGTGGGAAGGAGGGAAGGTCACATGGGGGGAGGGGAGGGGTGTGTGTATGTGTGTGTGTGTGTGTTTGTGTTCCTGCGTGGGTGAGTGGGAGGCGACACTGGCAAAAGGACGGTGACACATCCTGTAGCTGGAAGCTACGCTGACTGTCTCTCTCTGGAGCCGCTAAAATTATGCCACTGCCATCTTCAGAATATGCATTTACATTTAGGTTATGTATGATTATTACGAATATTAATCTGTTAGGCTGTCTCGGAGTCTGCAGGAGCTGAATCTGTGTGTCCTCTATTCTTGTTACATTGGTCGATAAAATCCAATAAACAGGGCAGTAAAAATATCAATGATAATGTGGTCGGGCTCTGGTTTGGCAAACTGGAGAATGCATCGAGTTACAGACGTGAGTGACCCCGCTGGTGACTCAGCGAGGGGCGGGGTTTGTGACAGACACGGCGCCTGACCCGCCCACAAACCTATGACATCGTCAATTTAGGGTCTGGGAGGAAAAAGTGGAGTAAGCGCTCCTTGATAGCATCTCCTGGACGGCTGTACAGGCACAGGGACGAGTACAGTGGGAACGTGGTTGTCTACCTGAGCTCCTCATAAGAGCCCCACTTATCGACCATGGCGGATCGATATCAGGACCTCCTCCAGACTGATGAGCTACACGATCCTTTTATAGACAACTTTACTTAGTAATAGACCAGACCGGGAGGAGAGCCGGCTGACCTGTTCTTTCACACATTTTATGAAAACTATGGAAATAAGCAGGACTTCTGATTCAACCACTTAAAGCCAAATATCAAATCTGAGTCATTCTATTGTCATACGAGGAAAGGTTAGTTGAGCTAAATCTGTTCAGCCTCAAGCAAAGGAAACTGAGGGGGGACATGATCCAG
>JAODJW010000041.1:4515764-4527330 GCA_026777045.1 Hyperopisus bebe | reverse complement strand
TATTAGTTAAGTTCTCCCCAAGCGAGCTTGATGGGCCGAATGGCCTCCTCTTGTTTGTATAGTTCTTATGTTCTTATAACATGAGTAACATCCCCACAAAGACAATAGGGTCAGGTGACATGGTCGCGGACCAATCACAGCAAAGCAGCGAGTGCCACCGACCAGTAGAACAAAGGGGGGGGGGCATTCCCGCTGGAAGCTGGGACATGTTGGGAACTTCAAAGGTGAGACAGATGGGGAAAGAGGAGATAAGTATCATGTCCAAGGCAGACATGATCCAATGTTACGAATGCATGATTTAACAGGGCTACCATTATGGAAAAAAACGTAACAGCAAGCATAACCGTGACACACCGAGATGGTTAGCTAAATCGGCTACAAGGGCTAAATCTCTAAATCACATTAGCACTTTACAATGGAAATCGTGGCAATGGCACATGATATAAATGAAAAGGTAAATATGATCAGCGCTGAGCAATGATTAGATCACTGAAAAAATGGGGGGGAAAAAAATCTCAGGAATTCTCTGTCTCCGTGTTCTGTTCTTTAGGCAAGTAAAGATCTCGCCTAGCTCTAAAGCGCAAGGCCTGTTAAAAAAGCCTATTCATACCATCCCTGTTCCTGTGATATGCTAACAGGGCATCAGCCCTACGACACTTCACATATATTATAGTGTCATGATTATATAGTGTGAGATTCATGTGTTTCCTCTGTGTAGAAGGTGAGGGATGAGCTTGCACCGTTAGTGCAGAGTCTTAAAGGGCCGGCGCACACCACAACTTTGGCGCTGAACACAGCACCGTCAGCCAGCACCCCCCCCCGAGGGTGGATCAGACAGATGGAGCGGCCCGCTGATGGCAGGGTTAGGGTGGAGCCGAGCCCAGCACTGCCAGCTCTCTAACTCTCCCTCTTTTCATTTAACCCTGCTGTAAACCCAGCAGGGGGACCCTCACCACACGGGCCCCCGTTCCGCTCGCCGGGAACCCAGCAGATGCGGATGCAGATCTGCTGGAAGGAAGCCAGCATAGCGTGGGTCTGAACTCCAGGAGCGACCCCTCCAAGGCGAGTCTGGCGGAGATACGGGGGCTGACGTAACCGGTAGAGTGTTTTCGGGTGAACCATGACGCCATTTCCTCTGTGGTGCCTGCAAAGCTTTTGATTCGGGGGAGATCAGCTCATATCCCAGCGCTAACACTGCCTCATCTCCTAGAATGTAAATAACGCTTCTGCACGTGGGACGAGGAAAGCCGCGGGGACACCCGTGTTTTACTCATCCATTTGGGTAAATAATGGGACCTCAGGCTGCAAACCTGAAGCGCTAGCTAAGCTAGGCTAATTTTATTCGCTAATTTGTCGTTAACTGTCTCACAAGTCTCTGTCACACAGATGTCCTTATCTTTGCGCATATATTATTTTTGTTTGTTTCTCAGCACACGTGGCATCATGCTGAATCACACCCTGCTTTTGCGTCACCTTCCTGACCATTGTCGAAGTCAACCTCCCGTCTGTGAAATCGGAGAAGCAAGGCACTGACCCGGTCATGGCTCCGCCCCTCGTCGGGTGGAAGCTCCACGCGCGAGGCAGACGGAGCGACGCCGGGCGGGTAAAGTCCTCCCAGACAGGAAGACTGCTGGGAAGTCAGGGGGGCTGAAGGCCTGGTCTACGATTAGCATGAGAAATGCTGAAGGTCGGGTCCCTCTGCACCAGTCTGTCCAGTTCCACCACATACCGCTGTGGAGCAGGGACCCACCAACTCGGCCGCCCCATCAGCTAAGAGTCAAAAGGATTTTTTCCTGCAATTTCTAGTTCTTGTGGCTACATCTGGACTCTCTTGCCAAAGAACAGTATGTAAGCAGTGGTACCCTATAAGCCTCTCATTTATGTTTTACTTGAATAATTACATGTATACTGTTGGCAGGTTAATCACATTAACATGCGCCTGCACACACACACACACACACACACACACAAAGAGATCAAGGTCTGAAGTCTTGTTGAATTTTTTGATTAGCAAAGTCACAAAGGGGAGTCAAATTCAAATCAAGTAACAAGGTGACAATTATCCAGTGCAAAATAGATAGAGTTCATTTGGGTCACTGTTCTGACGCCCTTAAAATTGACAGATTAATGAGTCAGAATTAATTTTCTGCCAGCTGTATAGGTTTTTGTCTACAAAGATTTTGACAATTATACTGCCATCATCTAATAACCATCACCTTCATCAAAAAAGTTAGAATTCTTAAGAATTATGGTGCTATCAGATTGCACTAAAATTATGAATAGAGTATTATGTCAACAACACAGAGGTAGTGGGTTCAAATCCCAATCATTACACATATACTGTAACCCCTCTACTGTAAGTCACTTCGGATAAAACCAGCAGATATGCGAGTACCAGCTGATATGCACTTCTGCATAGAGTCTATGCCATAGGTAGCCACAATCACGTGAGCCCTACACCGTAGCCTGATGCCTGTAGTTACATTTCTAAGAAGGTGCACATTAGGCTACAGCACAGGGTACAGCAGCTACACAGCTACCTGCAGCATAGATTCTACGCGGAAGTGCAAATCAGCCTTAAATGTACAAACGAGGAGTTTGCTGACTCTTTCATGCATGAGGCTGCATGGAATGAAGCAAAAAAAAAAAAAATGCAGCCTGCACAATGTGCTCACAGATAACCTCACAAAACAAACAAGGAACTAGAAAAAAAATAATCATGGCTGGGGGGGTGCTGGCTATGCATGGAGCTCCCCCAGTAGAACTTCCTGCATGGCTGTCACCTCTCCCTGTCACATGTCCCGGCCCTGACATGACCTGTAGCCTCCGTGTGTTTCCTTCAGGTCAGGAAACAGCATTCGCTCTCCGACATGGTCTCACGGGAAAACAAAAAAGACGGGTACGTGCGCTTTCATTTCCGAAGAAAACCGAGGCCAACCTGAACAAAATATTTCTATTTACATTTCAGGGAACACTAAAAATACACATTTTACATTGCTGGGCTGTTTGCAATATCGTTGTCGTGTCGGCACAGTGACAAAAGCGTCGCGGAAGAATGAAATAACCATGTTTTGCTGATGATTCAGCTTCGATTAGATTTTCAGGACCAAGATTAAAAAAGAAATCCTTTGGAGTGTTTGAATAGAAGTGCTTTCTTTAAATTGTAGGCGCCTGGAGAGATCTGGTGATGGTCTGCTCACATGTCAAGGCATCAGCTTAAAGAAGTCATTTGATTTGCGTGTTTGTGTGAGCAGAGCAGGGATGCTAATTCACAAAAGACACTGCTCTGACATCACAGTGAGGGGGGGGCACTCTGTTGAATGTGGGGCTTGTGAAACCACTTACACATCTGGGTGTGCTGGGCGGAGAGTGACAAGCGTTAGAGGAAGCGCACCGACGTGTAGGAAAATCGCAATGGAACAGAGAACAGACACATGCGCCACAGCGGCGGGCGTGAGGCACCAGCACACACGTAATCACTTTCACCACAGGAGGGGGCGGGGCCAAAACAGCAGGTGGCTACGTTTAGCTACTCATAGCTGCGATGTGTTTAAACACAGTAGGGACAGAAATGTGAAAAAAAAAGTGATGGGCGAATGTAAATATAGGGTTATGGGAAGTGGATGCATCTCACATTGTTGACAAGTGCGTAAATGCATACATTATCAGATTTAAAAAAAAAATTGGCAAAAAAAACTGCTAAGAGAGAAAGTGAGAAATTTTTTCAAAACAAAAATAGAAACAGAAGAGAGAGAGTCATGAAAACAAGGCAGATAGCAGCCCAGCGCAGGGATTAGAGACTGTGAGCTGGAAGCCAGCAGTGCAAATGTTCACGAGGGCCCTGCTGTTGTACCCTTGAGTGGGGAACGTCACATGAATGTTCCAGTATCCAAATTTAAAACACACCAATGGTACAACTGGTGCTATTACATGTGCATATGGTGCAAATCTTTACGTAGGTGCCCGCTAAAGTTTAACTAAGCGTTTCAGTTTCGTTTCATTTTCAATGCTGACGAAAATGACGATCGTATTGATGGAAATAGCAAAAGCTATGGAATGTAATTAAGACCATAAGGCTTACAGCTTGCCCCTCCCCCCGAAAAAGGCTTCTCACGGCTGTCTAGCCCTCGAAACCCCGCCAGGTCGCATGTGTTGTGGGGTACGGCTGGGCTCCCGGCCAGGCTCACCGTATCAAGGGTGGCCAGAGGGCAGGAAACGAGAGCCGTGGAAGCCGGCACGGCGATGCCGCCTCGGTGCGAGTGCATCCTGCCCGCACCGAATAATCTGTGCCAATCTGTTCACGTTCGCCACACGTCTATCTGCCACGCCGTCCCGGGGGGTCCTGCCAGGCTCCGCCTGCTCAGCGAATTACGCACCGAGGATGCCCGTCCCAACCCACGCACATACACCCCCCACTCCGCTACAGGGCCAAAGATGACCAGCGCCACCCAGGCCCTTACGCAAGACCGCGAGCAATGTTAGAAATCGCCCGTTAGTGAGGAAATCGCTTCATTTTTAGATGTGAGCCCAGAGGAGCCAATAATATGGAAGTAAAATGTAATGGAAATAAACTAACTGCCCAGTGCCAGTGACGGTACTTGTGGCATTAAGAGTCTCAATGCTGGATAGTGGAAATGAAAGCCTGTCTTTCGTTTTTGGAGCTGTCTCAAGCTGCCTTGGGTGAGGCTGGGTGATGGCAGAGCATGTCATCGGGTACACCGCCCACCTGCCCTCTGTGTAGTCCCACAGGAATGCAGTCACAGGCCCGAGCCTGGGCAAGCTAGCCCAAGACGACCTCTCTGCCCAGGACTTGCCCACAAGGCTGGGCACTACCCTGGGGATATGTGAGGATGGCGCTGGGATGGCCCTTCTGCTGCCAAGTCCCATCGCTGACACAGAATAACCTGCGATGCCCACATAGGCATTGGAGGTTCATTTTTAGTCCTTGGAGTAACAGTAAGGTGGAGTTCAGAGGAAAGCATGCCCCCCAGTCCAGTCAGTACACCAACACAACGAATGTGCAAAGGCCGCCCTAATGACGCACGTCGCAGTTCAGATGCGATTTTTAAAAAGCCTCCAACCAATTTGACTAATGCCACTGAGATGGTGCGAAACGACACTTTCTGCCACAGTGAATACGATTACGCGTACGCCAGTCGCCATGTCAACGGCCCCTCAAATCGGCATCTACATTTATATTCATTTATTTACCGTTCACTCCCCTCCGAAAGTGACTTGCAAGGCAGAGTAAACAAAAGTACAAAAGCGGTGAAAGAGCGCTATCACGGACTGGTAAGCGAGGCGTGAACCGTGTCGTTTTCAAAACGCGGGTAGATGCGCACATCTGCTCATACGCGCGTTATTCCAGGCGGATTTTTCCACAGCACTGAACATTCACTGATGCACCGTCAAAAAGTACCCCCCCCCCTCCCCACACACACACACACACACACACTTGTTATTTTCAGAAAACACGCATTGCAAAAATGTGTCTACAAAACCAAAATATGAACTGCCTTGTGACATTTTCCCAGATAACCAGTCACAAAAAACCCTTATGTTATATTGCAGCTTTTATAAATAGGGCACAAGGGTGCCGCATGGTAAAATTAAATAATGGCAGTAGCACTGGGAGCACTGAGATGTAGGACAAGGGGAAATCAGCTGGAGTAAATACATGTAGGAAATCTATAGGCGTATCTGTACATCACAGAACTTGCATCTTATTTTAATGTATTTTTCTTTTGCGTTGTTTATTATCACTGCAAATGGGGAAGTCAGTAAAAAAAACAGCGTTTGTGAAATTCCATTTTGAATAAACCATACACATAGATCTATATCTGATAATAATTCAGGGAGTTAAAAGTATGTCATACATTAACTGCCCCTCTTTGGATACGCACCACAACTGATGCCCCTCGGTTCCGCCAGAGCTATGACTCATCACGGGCTGCTTCCCAGCCCTGCGTTTCCCCTGCCTCTCATGGGGAAATATGTGACGAAACGAGGCGGACTGGAAGTCGCGGCCAGCGCGCCCCCCACTCAGCGCGGGGACGGTGCTCCAGTACCAAGCCCCATTTATCCGGCTTCTATGTTCCCTCATCCATCTCAGACACACAGCCACGCACAGTTTGTTCTGCACTACAGACTTACGGTGCATTGGGGGGGGGCTGGTTTCGGAATTATGCCCGGACATCTTGTGCCACATCAAGGTGCGTCCTACACATCTCTGGGAGTTGAAAGAAGGTGTTGCGTGATGCTTTATACAGCACAGGAGTTTGCGATGCGCTACGTAATGACATTCCCCATCCCTCCACCGTTTGTATGCGCGATCCCAGGCCACGGTGCCCCGACTCTTAGTTGCACCGGTGCAGGTATGAATTACTGGCCGCAACTACCCACACATGTCCCTACTGCAGTGCCAAATATCAGAACGATGACATTCATTTCAATTTCAATACTGATGAGATACATTGTGTATAGATTTTTATACATAGTGGTAGTTACAAATATGAAGGCTTGTGCTTCCGTTTAAGATTATGTTTGAATGTAGTTGGTTTCGGTGACACGCTGACGCACTGATCGCTAGCAAGCGTCGTCGCAAGATCACTGTTTTAGAGGATACAGTAGTGTAAAATATACAGGCCTCCAGTTTCGCAAGCCTGATCGTCAATAAAAAGGTATGACAAATAGAGCTACTTGAAATGCACGTCTGAAAAACCGAAACGGAATTCATAACAATATAATAATGGGGAATAAAACATGCCAATTCCATTGAACTTCTGTGATCCTGAATTTCCAGTTGGTCAGACGGAGACAGAGGATCACAGTGAACCGCCCGTCGCTGTCAGCGACGTGCTTAGTCAAGCACGGAATATAATCTATTTATACCGTGACAAGTTCTCTCCGTAATACATGAAAAAATACATATTTTGTACATATATAATACCGATCTTTACTATTCATTGTGGAGTTGGTTTCACTTAAGACGCGAACCCATAGACCGGCTCGTACAGCTTGCCAGGAGTGAACCGTTTATCATCGCGTTTAGTTGGGCAGAGGTTTTACTATTAATAAATCTTAGATCTGGAAATAAAATAAAAATGCACAACCCACCGCGACCGTTAGTGATCCAAACCTTAAACACTACGTCGGTCTCGGTTACAGTAATCCTGCCCACAAATACATCTGCGGCATAACTGGATGTTACTGATTGTTGGAAACGTTACTAAGTTTCAGGGATAGTTTAGGTGTTGGGCTTGTCAGATAATGACTAAAAGCAACTGATATAATGTAGATTCATCATGCCACGTATGTACATGATAAGGACTAGGGGAACATGTCCGGCCTTGTCGTTATGAGGGAGGGGTCGCCGTCAGCTTCCTGCCGTGGAGGGTTACAGTAATGGTGAATCACTAAGATCCCACGCTGGCAAATCCCCTAAAACCGCGCACCAGTCCAAACTGCTAGAGCTCTTATGCATAAATGCGATAGTTACTTGGAGATATTATCAATTTAACATAACCTAGTCTAGTCAGCTATAGTCAGTGTGCTTACCATAATCATCATGTACAGCACATCTCCTTTCTTACACGAGTGTTATTCGCAAGTCAATTATCCGCTTAATTACCCGAGGTAATCGTAGGTATATCAGCCCGGTTGAATTGAAAAAGACCCTCCTTACTGTCTGTACTTGGCATCTCAAAGTAAAAACGGTGCTTTTCGCTCAGTAAAATTAAACGACGCCCGCATCATATTAAAAGAGAAAAATGAAAATAACGGCGAGGTCTTCCCAGAAACCACCCCCCCACAACTCAGACATCACGCAGAAATCACATCTTTGAAGAAAAGAAACCCGAGCTAACTGAAAACGATAAAACTGTAGTTATTAATATCACCAGTGACCTTTCAGATGATTACCACAAGGAAGTATCCAACATCATAAACTAAATTAGTAATGTAGTATATTATACAGAATTATAAATAACATTATTTGTAATGGTATAACGCGTAATGGAATATAGCGACATTTTAATTTATTTTGTCACGTAGCACTAAATTATAAGAATTGTTACATGTTAATCCTATTCAAAGAACACCTCGCCAATTTCACTCTACATATACATAAACACGTCCCGGCCACACTATCTTCATATTTAGTCATTTACAAACTAAACTGACCATTATTAAAATACAACGGAAAATTAAAAGCAAGTTGGCGGCTCGAGGGCGCCACCCCAAGGACTTACCGCGCATGAGCCGCGCTGGATGGGATCCAAGCTGCGTGCGTTCGAGCAGAGGGAGTGACGCAACAACAGTAACCTCGCGATATCAACTTGCTGTTTAGCGAGACTTTGAAACGATCAGTCTGGTGGCGAAAAGGGGGAACCCGAAAAACAAACACGGGAGTCGTAATAAACAGCGGAGCTCTTTGGTCTTTTGTTTACAGCCGTCAGGTAATTTAAGGTAAGACAATAGATAGCGGTTAGCATATAACAGTCGGGAAAAAATGGCTGCGGCTAGGCGGCAGAAACGAAATGGTGTCGTTGTTCACCTAAGCGTGTCGGCCGCCTCTACCGGCCTGGGAGGCTCGCTAGGCCCAACTCGGCCTGTGTGGGCTTCCCGCAAAACAAACGCTCTTCTGGGTCCACATCTAATGTTAAATAGGGTCAGCTACATGGCCACTGGTGTGTCAAAGCATTTGTTAGGCCATTATGTTGATTGGGAGAGGTCACCTGGGTAATGGAGGTAAAAATGCCGGGTGCCGTGCTGGGCGATAGGCGGTGAGTGGGTTCGGTGTGTCCGACACTAAGAAAGGCTGTTCTAGTATAAGGCTTCCACCCCCAGATGTAGTTGAATTTTTCCTTGTTTCTTCAGCGTTTGTCGCTGCGCAGTTTTAATCCCCCGCCTTTGCCCCCGGAACCGATTACAAAGGTTAACCTGAGATAGTATACTTAAGTGACAGGTGATATGTTGAGGGAACATTGAATTAGTGTTCAATATCTAGGACCTTAACCATCGGGTTAGTTATTGTTTGTGTATCACAAATGACAATGGATCAGAAACTGGGGGGAAAAAATCTTTTGATATGATTAAGTCTGCATAGAAGAATAATACAACATAAAAATATTTAAATGTAATTAATCAAATGAATGGCACCTGTTTCCATACAGATGTCTGATGACTTGGTGAAGCAGTTGGCCAGCTACAAGGCGCAGCTGCAGCAGGTAGAGGCGGCGTTATCAACTGACCAAGAGAATAATGACCTGTTAAAACTCCAGAAAGACTTGCAGGTAAATATCAGATCTCCTTTAGAAGGTAGGGTGGGCATTCACCATCATGAATACATGCCGTCAGCCAGCAAGCGAGCATTCCATAATGGTGACTTTGTCTTGTGGCGTTTTGCTGGACATTCAGATAATTAACGTTAAGTAGTTGACAAATACAACAGCGGTAGGTCCGCTTGTGCCCATCTGGTCACAAGTGTAGCCTGCTAACCTGCGTTAGCTCGCCCAGTCAGGTTACAAGAAGTGGACATGTTGGATCTCATTGAAATGAAAACGTAACAGGTCGCCTCAGTTTGCCGTGCAAGCATCCAGATTTTACGGCACGCTGGTTCTTTTCCAGGAAGTTATAGAATTAACTAAGGACCTGCTATCAAGCCAGCCCTCAGTGGCCAGCACAAGTTCCAGCAGTACTGCTGAGACGACCTCAAGCCACTCGTGGAAGGTGGGGGACCAGTGTATGGCCGTCTGGAATGAGGATGGACAGTAAGTGCTCTGATTGGCTGCTACACTATGTCACATGTCTCAGTGCAATGGTAAGAGTGTATTATTATTTATCATGATATATGATTAGCGAAGAACAGGTCATTTTAAAGTAACTTAGCATGTTCAACAGTTACGGCTAGTTATCTGACAAAAATAACTTAAGAACCTTGTTAAATGTGGGAAAACAAATACTGAAAAAATTGCTTGTAAGAGGGTAGAATATACTTCACTTGGTGCATATCCTTAGTTTGGTGTTGACACATGATTGGGAGAACACTGATCACACTTAAGAATCGTAGAAAAAACTGTTTAGTTTTGTTCTGAGTTGGTGTTTTACACCCGTACTCACCTGCTTACAGCCCTGATTTATTGGCAGGTTGTACAAGGCGGAGATCGAGGAGATAGACAAAGAGAACGGCACTGCTGCCGTCACCTTCTTGGGCTACGGCAACGCAGAAGTCATGCCCTTGCAGAGCCTGAAGCCGGTGGAGCAGGGATCTCGCTCGGAGGAGGACGGCGCCAAGTCTAAGTCCAGGTGAGGCGAGACCCACGGCCTGGATTCTCCTCAGGCGAGATCGACCGGAGGCATCACTGTTGTCTCGCCTGCAGGAAGGAGCAGATCGCAGAGATGAGGGAATACAAGAAGAAGAAAGCGTTCAAGAAGGCGCAGCGCATGAAGGAACTGGAACAGGAGCGCGAGGATCAGAAATCCAAATGGCAGCAGTTTAACAACAAAGCGTATTCGAAGAATAAGAAGGGACAGGTCAGTAGCTCATTATGGGTGCTGTACGTTCCGCTCCGAGGCAGACTGCGTGTCCGTCACGGCCTGGGTTAATCCTGTAATAAAGTAATCAATGCACAGGGCATTTAGCCAGGCAGTGATTAGCATCGCGGCTAAATGAAGGAACCCAGTGCTTAAGTACTGCTTGTGCGCTACCGTGGAATGCTGGCTTTCTAGCCTGTTGCCGAAGAATGAAGAATACATCTGCAGATAGTGATCTCTGTGTGCCGTTATGTCTGCTGACTCCCAGATGTCTCCAGCCCAGATGTGTTTCTTTAGTGGCTTATTTAGTGTAATGGCGCTTGCAGCCCACCTGGATATTATAGGAGTAGCCTAAGGAATGACAGCTGGCAGGTGCTACAGGACGTCATTTAAGAAAATGCTCCTGACCTGTTCTGTTTTCCCATCGCAGGTGAAAAGGAGTATATTCGCATCACCAGAGAGCGTCAACGGGAAGGTCGGAGTCGGGACATGTGGCATTGCTGACAAGCCGATGACCCAGTACCAGGATACATCCAAATACAACGTGCGGCATCTCATGCCGCAGTAACGGGGCGACGAGCCGCATGTGTTCTGTGGCCGCCAGACCGTTCCACGTTGGTCCAGTCGTCTGTGAGCTGTATTCACCCCAGGGAAGGTGTTTTAAAAACAAATAAGCAAACAAAGGCTCACAAGCTTGTGGGGGAAAGACTTGACTGTTTTTCTTTTTTAAAAAAATGAGGCATCCACCCTAATATATAGTTAGACCTATGCCTAAATTCATTTCTGCATTATTGATGTTCACTGATGATGGACTGGGTAGCCCCCCCCCTCTCATCCACCATTATTCAGTTAGCATCCAGTTTCAGGTAAAGACAATGCTAATTTAACAAACGTGTAGGTTTGAGTCACACCTGCAAAATGTATTCCAGTTTCCATAACACAGAATTGTTTATGATGCTGTAGATTTTTTCCCCCCCTATAATTGGGTTGGTTTATCAAAAGCTGTGCTGTTCTAAGACCAAGTGGCTCTTCC
>JAODJW010000041.1:4486708-4501832 GCA_026777045.1 Hyperopisus bebe | reverse complement strand
CGCTATCCTGCATCACTCTCAGTGAATTCTGTTGACAGGCAGCGCTGCCGTGAAGGAGGACACCATCGCGCCGCCCCCCCCCCCCGACCGGGTCACGTCAGGGTCTCTAACAGCCTGCTGGCTGCACCCAAGAGGTCCGCTACACGCACCGGGAGTCAGGCTAAGGAGTCTGAGCCGTGGCCTCTTCTTCTAATGGGGAGTAGTAATCCCTAGGCCATCTCTCCAGTACACGGCGATCGTTTGATAATGCCTGGCGAGCAACCCTCATTCGGCGACGCCCGATAGCAAAGAGGGGCTCCCGCAGATATCTGGAGACCGTGTCTCCCAGTCGGCCGTGCTGTTTAGATGGACGTTTCGCTCCGCCGCAGAGGACCTGCTCCCCCATCCCTACACGTGAGCCACCTTATCTCGCCAAGGCCCCGTTGCAGAACCGCGTCACCCGCATGGGTGCCAGGCGCCAAACGGGTCGCATGAATTCAGGACGGCGTTCCAGACGCAGACGGCATGTTATGGCAGATCAGATACGACGGATCTTCAGAGGAGGATAACAAAACAGCCAACAGCAGATAGGGCAGATACCAGAGACTACAGAGAGAAGTAAAAATACAGAGGACACTTTGCATTCCTTGATCTGTCTAGATATGATACCTTAAAATTAAATGAAAGAACGTCTGACTGCTAAACTACTTAATTTAGGAGAACCAAGCGTGGGAGGGGTACGGAGATCCCTGGGAGGCCCGCGGGCGATGACATCACGGCTAAACACCGAGGCCCCATCCTTGGGATGTCCTGTGACATTCCCGCCTATCTCAGCCCTTAGTGCTCACCATAGCACCAACCAGAGAGAGCACCCGATTGATCAAGCTGCCCTGTAAAGAACGGAAAACGGGAGACTATTCTCCCTTCAGTCTTATTGTTTTGGAACGTGAGTTTGTGGAAAATGCACCTGGTCTATCAAAGGCTTTATGTTACACTAAATTACCATACAATTTCAAAATATGCATATTCTCCTTAAAGCTAATGCCTCACGTTGCTTAAATAGATGTTGGGTAAAATTTCTTTAACCAGAAGTAACCTGGGCAGCGACAGTTTTTGGAAAATCTTTCAGAATCATTTCTGCAGGAATCATGAATTTTTAAATTTTGATTATACCAGCTTAAGGAGGTTTATCTCACTTTATTGCTAAAAAGTTCTTAAAGAAAAAAAAAATAACTACAACGAAATGGCTGCAGGTATTTCCCAGCTTCCCCCAGCCACCCGCTTTTCAGATTGTTTTACTCGAGGCCGGTGCAAACGTTCGGAGCCCCCTGCGAATCGTCCCTCTAAGTCAGTGAGCCACCAACGTGAAGATCGACGTTGCGTTATATCACGCGGTAAGAGGACCTGTGTCACCGCATCCACGCACCTTCCCGCGCTGCAACCTAACACCTTAGCAACAAGGTCAGCACCGCATGACCCAATCGCAGCGTGCTGAGTCAGAGAGGAGGGGATACCCTTAAATTAGCAGAACTGGGTCACCTCCTGCTAGCGTTAGAACATGTGCAGGGCAACAAGTTTTCTCCAAATGACTCCAGATTATTATTAAGAGGATTAATATTGCAATGCAATAAAAACAAAATAAAAAAACAATAATTACATGAGTTGTAAAATTCCATTTTAAGTATACTAATGTCTGACTACAGCTTTCAGAAATGTATTTGATTATATGATTTATTATTTAAATGTTGGGTACATGTGGCTGCATCGAGGCCACCTTGTCACAGAAGGAGCCTAAGGCACAATTCAGGAAAATCCAGTTCGACTCACCTGTTCTTCTCCAGCTCGTTGTGTGTAGACCTGCAGTAAAATAGAGGCGGGGAGGGGGGGGGAAGGGGCCAATCAGATTATACAGGCTCCACACTCACTGATCCAACAGAAAACAAAAGTTTCAGACGATATAAACACTTGCAACAGCATTCGGTCAAAAGCATAAGCTGTTTAATACTGACACTGTAACAGACAAGGCAAATACATAAACAAATACAAGAGGAGGTCCAAGCCTGTCACATGCATCCTGCCAGGAGGAAGGTTTAGTCATTAATCTGACCCGCAGCAGTGAATCCCTGACCGGCCCCGCGAGCCGATCCGAAGGGCTGCGAAGACCAGGCCCCGAAGAGCTTCCCTCTGAAGCAACACGACGAAGCGAAACATGTGGCACGGCCTAAACATCCCGGCTCCGCGACGGACGAGGCCAACACACAACGGGCAGACCCACTGCCCAGGACCTGCTCTGCTCCTCTCCTATTGGTCATTACTATTAACACATACTCTTTATTCCAAAGGGTCGTGTGGCTGACTGGGGCTCACTGTGCTGTATGACAGTGCATGTGTGGTGGCTCGATACCAGTGAAAGAATAAACCGGCACTGGTGCTTTATGGGGAACGACTTCACAGCCCTTTTATGAAAACGAGACAAGCATATGGGCATATTCTTCCTGATCCGCATACCACGTTCAACAAGATAAACAAATGCAGAAAATAGCTGGAGATAATTACAAAGATGAATCATAATTCTGTGTATGTCACGCTGGCCCCACGGACAACAAAATCAACTGGCATGAACCCTTTTTTTTGTGAAAGAGGAAGATAAAACACCATGGAGGGTAGTCACGGCTGTCGGTTTCTCTTCGCACATCCGAGTTGCAGTCATCTTAGCACGGTGACATCGTGCTCCCTTTGAGTGTGCAGCTTCACAAGCTCCGGGTGCCTGGGTCACGGGGCATTAAGGCCTCTGCTATCTTTTACACTAGGATACATTCGAATGGCTTGATTTTAATCAAAAGCCTGCATGCCTTTTATCGAGGCATTCTGTGGAGCCCACACACACATCTGTAGCGTGGGAGACAATGACGTTTGTTGGATCGAGGGACTGAAAGGAGAGTTTGTAGATAAGTCCTCAGCATACCAAATGAAACCCGCGTGTAAGCCTTAGATGGAAAAGGCTGTGTCATAAATATGCCGGAGGAATAAAATATCAACATTCATGACTCTCTTTCTTTAAAATGTTCGAAGCTTGGTGAGGTATGTGCTGCATGGCTACGGTGAATCTTTAACATATACCGGGCACAGAAAATACAGCGGGGACATGGAGCAAGGCGCCACGCGCACGTAATCTATCACCGCGAGGCATCCAGCAGCGTCATCCTAAACGCAGATTTAATGGGAGAATAAGCGACCCCAAAATGCCAAAGCGAGCTGCATTTTCAGCTAAAGTCACTTTACGCTCTGCGACCTTGGGAGAGCTAATTTCATTTAAATCCTCGATCACGGAATGCCCCGGAGCATGTCATAAACATCACAATAAATCATTTACTACCGTGCCATTACGGCACCTATCTCGTGGTCAAGTATAGTGATGAGCTGCTGCTTTTACTTCATACGGGGTACAGCCCTTATTCTAAAATGGACACCGCATGACAAAATACAAACTGCGTGTTTTTCGTGATCCAGAAGGATGCAATGGATAAACCCACGCGATTCAAGTCATTTTCCTAACGCACCACAATAAAATACGTATTCAAGCTTTTCTCATGCTTGTAAAATCGACTCTAGATCTATTCCTCACGTCCTGTAACATCGCCAAAGAGTAAATAAGAGATTTTTTTACACGTAAGGGTTAGATGCGAAATGCACGCACGTGACAAAAATACACTTAGGATTAATTCTAAAACTGTTAATCATCCTAAGGTGTTAACGTTCCGATATTAATCCAGGCGATATATGTGAATGTAAAGGTCACGTCGTTTGTGAAATATCGATGAAAGGCAAAGAGTGTTCGTCACACATGGAAGACAACACCGTACAGACGGTCCCTAACTTAAGCGCCGCAGCCAGTTTGACAATCAGCTGATGAGAGAGAGAGGGAGAGGGGGAGAGAGAGAGAGAGAGAGAGAGCTTCCCCCTCCCCCAAGCCAGGAGCTGGAACAAGTGCCAGTGCAATGCAAAAAAACACATCCGCAATATTTATTTCATCTTCCTATCGTACTGCATGGGTTAATAGCAATTTATATAAGCACCATTAGATTAAAATATCGTGTTGCTGCCTGACACGCAGATAAGAGGAGCCTTCTTGCAGCGTACGCCGAAGTTACGGAGCTATCGCTGCTGTTAAATGTCTGCCCTCGTAAATTTCCTTATCTTGCAAGTTCATATCGTCTGGCTGCAAAATGCGTATAGGGGCAAGGATGAGAAACAGAAAGTGGATGTTGCGGGGACTCAGGGCAGCGGCGATGCGGTGCAGTTTGCTAGGGTCTCGTTAGGATAGAACCGGGTCGGTTGCAGAGGACAAATGCGGCGCTTACCTGTTGTGGTTGGTGTTGTACTTTTTATTTCGAAATTTCCGTTGTCTTTGATAGCTCGTGTTCTGGATTGATGGAAACATCGAAGCGTACCCGTGTTCACATTCTGGCGAGAAAGGCAAAAGACAGACTGCCTGTCATTCCAGTTTACCATCCCCCCATAGGATCACACACAGGCTATAATATACTGTACATGTCAGTTCCTATCGGTACCGTGCATGCAGTAAAACCCCAATTTCATGTCGGTCGTTTGCAGCTTCACACAAAACCACCAAGCCACCAACCGAAGCAATGCAACACACTACAAGCCCCAATGATAGTTTTAAAAACTGGGAATAAATAACATTTCCTGGTTACGTACCTCTCTCTCTCCTATCTAGATATTCCGCAGCCTCCAATAACCTTTGGATATTAATGAGTTGCACTGCCGTCATTCTGCGTGTAGGTAGCTTGCTATGATTATTACTGAAATATATTGCTGAACAGGTTTATATCTCACTAGAAACACTAGATATAGTCACTTATACAGTATACGGTATTGCTTCGAATTAAACTTTCGTGATTTTTCAATATTTTTTAAAAATAAAGCTTGCTACGTCTAGCTGCCAAAGCACCGAAATATTTCGTAGCTGGCGTTATCTAGTTTACTCAACTTTCGCTTTTAATTTAAAAATAAAACATTATAATATCAAAGTATTAAAAATACTTAGGAATCACACAACTACAAATCGTACAAAACAGATATAAACGATATAAAATTCTTCCCCCCGAAAGCCCACAGCCTCCAGAGTCCCCTTGGTGCCTGTTTAACTCCACCCCCAGTTTGTTTACCTGCCTCACAGCTGAGGGAGGAGACATGCCACGGCGCAAAGCTTCATGGGAAAGCGAGTCTCCATAATACAGTAGCAGTAATAATAATCATATGTCTATCTGTATTGCTACTACTAGCACAAGCCTGATATTAGCATAATAACGTACTGGTGTTATGTACTTATCAACCGACGGCAAAATAGAACAAGAATATAAAGCAAAAATCTAAAAAACCAATGTGATTTACTAACCGTTGGTATATGTCATTTTTTTATCATGAACCATTGCTCGTGAATTTAAACGCGTGACACACAGGAAAAAAAATTAACAGAAAATATGACGGGACTGGTCAAGCTCTGCTGCAGATCGGAATGCAGTAGTCGTCTTGTGAAAAATATACAATAGTGTTATGCACTTATGATCAAAATAATACGTATGATATTGCTATGACATGGGGCGACAGAATACGCGACTTCCGTAGTCACGTTTGCAATTGCGACACATCCTACAAGTCCCAAAAGACCGCAAAACATAAGGGTCTTTAAAGCAACTCGTGGCCAGGCCCAGCAACACATGACATCATCACAAACCACGTGGTCTATTGGACATGCACGCTAAGTACAGTCAGCAAACTAACATTCAACCAATCAGAGCGCTTGAATGTGCTCCATGTGGAAATCATGTGAGCACTCCTGCTGAGACCAGGAAGCAGATTATTTTTTTTTTAAATGCAGCGTCGTGTAATTGCATTTTTGTTTGTTTTTGAACTTTAATTAGTAGTATTATTTTTCCTCATATTTGAATCGATATGTATGGAGATACAGGTATATATTTGTGTACATTCATGTTTGTTTTCATTTTTCATTTTATTTTTTAATGGCTGTTCTTAATATTCCCGCTGATAAACATTTGAGTTTGACACACACCTCCGTATCACCATGAAGTTTAATTAGGTAATACAAAAATGTTTTTAAAAATATGATTTAAAGAGGAATATGCTGCACGTCGCCGCAGTGCTGCACTTGATTTCCCGTGGTTCTGCAGTGACTAAAAGTAATTCAGACAAATTATGCATTTTAAGGGTGTATTTTATAAGAGTCTAATCTTTTACGTCCGTGTATAACAGAGAATTGCAATATAAACGACCGTTTCTGTTCCATACCATCCTTCCTACAAGGCAGGTCGAGTAAACAAGTAAATATTACCTCGTCACATCCATATTTGTAGAAAAACATTCGCTTAAAATGTATAATAAAGTGATTATTTGCTTGAAAATGCGCGGATGCACACGGTATATTTAAGAGGCAAAATAATCTTCATCTCTAACGCACAAGATTTTTCTAGGGAATGACCTGATTCATAACCACCGGGCTAAATTTTTGACATTCATGTATTCGTTTGTTTTACGGTAAAAAAAATTAATGAATAAAAGATGTATTTTCAAAGTGACGCATACCAAATAAGTACAATTGTGCGATAAATGATTTACATAGCTAACTCTTGTGCGCCGTCCCCATTAATAAAATCTTGTTTTATATTACTTCGGGATCAGAAGCATAAAATAGGTCAAAACGCTATAAGCAGGTTTATAATTACCAGGTTTTATTTTTTTTCCTCCTCAAAACCCGTATCACTAAGATCAGAGCATCTGCAATACAGTCATCTGGTCGCCGTTTGCTAGCTTGTTCCCCGGACCAACATCTACATTTAAAAAATTAAACTAAATTAAACTTTATATAGGCCATGCAGTATACATTAGAGTTTTCCTTAGTATGAAATTGAGTGCGGGGGCGTCGGGGACCACGCAATGTATACTGTGTGGGAAGACTTGGAGGACAGCGCTATATTTCATCCTACGCTTCTTGTGAGCCCAGCAGTCGAGGGCATGTCCATGCGTAGTTTTCACAGGAATACTGTTTTCAAGTATAAGAAAAGTAAAACCTGAATATTGTATTCGGATTAATCCCAGAAATCAATAACAAAATTCTAGATCACTGCACACATGTATTACATGAATATAAATTAAATAGTTCAACGTAAGACTTATCAGAGAATCTTAAACAGTAATAATACAAGTTTATGGTGCATCCCCCTTCTTGGATTTGTGAGAATGTTTATGATAAACTGTACTGAGGCAGATCACGTTTTTGTATGGCTAGCTAGTTGTTCGTAGTTCGTTCAACTCAGTCCTTTGTTGTCTGAGTCTGGTGACAATGATATTTTTTGTTTTTTTCTTTCTGAAGCATTAAATACTGAGGAAACGCCACCACTCTGGGGAATTTGACTTACTTCCATCTTTCTTTTCGTTATTTTCAATGTAACTTGCTGCCTCCAGTAAAACTTGAACGTTTTTCAGGAAAGTGTCGATCTGGTCCATAGCAGAGTCACTGGCGTTAAAGACGTCATTGAAAGGACAACTAGACATCTCAGTGAAATCCCGCTGATCCACCGAGCCCTCGGACTCCAGAAATACATCTTCGGATTTCAGTCGTCTCTGTTGCCTTTCACTTCTGACCATTTTATTTTATTTTATTTTTTCCTAGAAGATATGCTTTTTGACGGAGATCCTCTGCTCGGCTTTCCTCCTGCGTTTCGTCTTAAGAGGGCATAAATGAGTGAGGGATGCGATGCCTGGGGATGTCAGCTCGCGTCGGGACGCTCATGGTCCTTGCGCCCGCCCGGTTCAACGCGCCATAATCTATATTTGCGCCGCAAATTCTCCTAACAAAACCAAGTATTTGATGGTTTACTAGTCTTGCCCCTCCAAATTCATACCAGTGAAACATTCTTTAAAATGCAATTTCGACGCATTTGACATTTTGGAATCACGGTGTAGTTGTGCGCACTCTGTTATTCTCTTCCTACGTTGCACTTGCTCAGCATAACGGCGCTACTAATTTTCCACCGACAGTGCTGATTTGATTCCCACACAGCTCAAATAAACACTCCGGGTGTTAAATGAGCGCTCCCCTGTTCTTTTTTTTCTATCATACGTGTAATCAAGTCCATTCATAATGGACTTTAGTGATTCGTTTGCCCATGCGTGATTAAGCTGACTCTGGGAAAATATCTTAAAATTTTGCGATAAATACGAATAATAATAATGATATATTTTTAAAAAACGATTCAGGGGAGGCATCCTCACTCCAGACATTTCCAATCGCCTTTTTTCCACGTCTGTGAGAGCAGGTCCAACCTTTTTGCACAGCCAGAACAGAGGATTGCAGTTCAGTATCCGCCACTTCAAAGGCACCGCAGCGGGACGCTCGGTTTTGATGTAAAGTTCACAGAAAAGACTTGAAAGTTCGCTTCACAAGGGGAGCATTGAATGTCGTTAGATAGAGTAGGAGAGCGGCGATGCGCGGAGAGACCTCGGGGAGGCCGCTGAAGTTGTACATTTTAAATAAAAATAATAATAAAAAAAGAAATAGCGTCTCAGGAAACAAAGTCTTCATACTGAGCCCCTTGTGATTTTTTTTTCTTTAGGCGTACTAGTTAAGTGCAAGGCCCAAGGGGCAAAAATAAACGGGGGAGGGAACCGATGTTTATGGCTCTTACTACAGCCTTCTTGTTATTTTGCGAGAACTCGGGGACATAGTCTGGACTGGGCCTGATTAAATATAGGCATACCCGTGTATTACGGACATGGAAACAGAAAATGCTACTGGTGGCTTGTGTTCTCACTTCCGAAATATGCAAAGTGAAATTGGCGCACCTGACAAAACAAGCTGACACGGGGAAATCATTAGATTAATTAAGTCTTTCGATGGAAAATACGGGAATCTCAGTCTAACAAAAACACCTCACAGAAGGAATAACACTATACAGCATTTTCAGGTTATATGTAGGCCTATACATATATCCATTTTAACTCCAGTCCCTAAAAAATTAGGCAAGGCATTAGGAACAGGCAAATGGGTTTTACCCAACCCGTTTTGACGTACGAAACCTTATAGACATCAAAATCAAACTTAGTTATACCATTAGTGCGCACGCTGACATTTATTGGTAAATATATAGCGTCAGTAAAGGTCACGCGGCAGGTGTATAAACTCTGAAATGGCACGTGCTGACCTGCAAGTGTTTAATGAAACCTCATCATGCTGGGTCTGCCGGCACCATCCTGCATGGTAACAACTCATTTAATGCATGTCTTACATCCCCAGCTTCAAGGAGACGTATGTGATAACGGGGGTGGTGTGGTTATAATTCTTTAGTTATAGATTAACTACAGCAGGATCAGCAAAATCAATTTCTGACATAACGTCTCTTGTCTGAGGGTGACGTGCAGAAAGTTTTATTTCGAGACGTGTCGAGTCAGCCATTTTAAACTGATTTCACATTTATGAAATAACGTTAATAACCAAACTAAAAGTCAAAATTATCTTACTCTCAGACGATGTAGTCTGCACTAGAACATTTTTCCTATCACTCTTATGTATGTAACTTTTACTGTATGTAAAAGTGGAATCGTGCTGTTAGTTAAGCCTATCAGGGAAGTTTATCTCAGAGTTATTCAGCTGAGAGCAGAATTAAGGCGAGGTGTTTAGTCTGTGCCCTTATCCAATGATCTATGGCTCCTTGCTGCTTTGCATACCGGCCCCCGTATCGCTGCGCTGTTAGGCAGCTGCCCACACCATCCTCCTTTATACTTCAAGTAAGCTGTGAACTTCTCGATGCCGTATCAGCCGACGTGCAGCTCAGGGGGTATATGTGACCCCTGAATGCCTTGTGTGGCTTTTAATCATGTTTGCCCTAGAGATGCATGCTGTTTTTAATATGCGGATCCCGTTGAAGACCCTACCCCCGCTCCTGACCGCGCGTCGCTGGACAGTCCTGCTTTGGGACGGGGAGCTCTGCAGTACAAACACGCGGATGACACTCGAGTTTGCCAAAAACGCCACACAAAAGCTTTTATTGTACTATATGGGTTAGCATTTCTGGGCAGCTGCGACAGGCAAACCATATTCGAAGAAATGGTGATTCTTTACCGTGCTTTTGTTTGGTAAATAAATGGGCACAGAACTAATCACCACCAGGGGTCTGTATCACGAAGCAAGATTTATTGGTTAGCTAGATAACTTGTCAGATTTAAGGTACCCCAGTTTAAATGGACGCTGTCTTTGGTCTTTGTTCACTTATACTTAATCCAGATGACTGTCAATCTGATAAATTATCCTTTTAACGCAAAAATCCAACTTCATGATACAGACCCCTGGTTAGTTCTGACAGATCTTAAGCAGAGACCGGAACGGTCAGTTATTAAAATATTTCTTGGAACACATTCTGAATAGTGCATGGTAGACACTGAGATTAAGAACCAGACACTACAGGGCAGCGAAACGTAAAATATAGATAAGGCAAGGATGTCAGGACACTGGGCCGGACGGGGGTGCATTTCAATGAAAGGCAGTGACTGTGAAGTTAAACTGGATCCGTAAAGGTAGACGTTACGGTGACACTAAAATCTATTCGCGAAATATATCAAATAATCTCCGTTTCGTGTTTCCTGTGGTTAACCCCGAGCCCATGGAATGAAACAAAACCAGCGTTTTCTTTCCCAAGTATGTTTGAACTTCTAGAGAAAAAAACAGAAAGTAACTTCTGGTCTTATGCTAGCGAGGGTTTTGATTTGGCAAGGAACCGCGACTACAGGCGTCCGGCAGACTTAAGCTGAATTAATCCTATAATGAAGGAAATGTATGAAAGTAACATTTTATCTGAATTTACTAGTAATGCACATAATATATGAACAATAACGTGCTATCCTACTGAAATCCGGAAAAGATAAGGATACATTATTTTGTTTTGTGGCAACGCTATAAGTGCAATATATTTGCTTTAATGAGCTAATTACATTTACAAAGAATGGTAACAGTTCTGTAGAAACATGATATTCTTCATAAGGCCGGACTGAATAAGATGTCACTGGTGGTTAATAATCTTTAGGGGATAGAAAGAGTTTCCTGAGAAGTAAAAAAAAAAAAAAACAATCTGAGCGGCCCAGTAGACGCTGTCTCTTTTATCAGAAGCGAAGCACATGTTTATCGCCTTTTATTATCAGATGTTACTCTGCTTCCCTTTGTGAAACGCGGTCTGCGTTTACCAAAAGAAAACTTCCTGACTGTTATCTCGGTCACGCTATTTCTGTACCTTCCCCTTTCCCAAAATTTACCCCAACCCCCAGCGACAGTCCACAAAAGTTTCCCCCGCCGCTTCCTCCCCCGGCAGCCAAAAATGCTCCGTCCTTTGGCTCAGGGAGAGAATTCCCAGGTCCGGGGACCCCTTTGCAACGTGAGCGGGTTCACGTCAGGGAGGCAGAGTTCCCGTCGACAGGGGTGGTGGCCCTAGGCTTGCCCGTGACCATTGTTTAACTCTGTTCCCAGAGAAAGCCATCTGGTGACAATGGCACTTGTGCCAAAGGGGGGGTAAAAAGTGAGAGAGAACGTCCCCTCCTTTAATTAGGGTGGAGGGTGCTCAGGTTCCTCTTTGCCCTGAATTTCAGCCAGCCTGTCATTACTGACGCACCACAGGCCTGCTGGGAATTTTTTTTTGTCTCAGTCTTGAGGTGGTTAGCTCACTGTCCCCCAGAACCGCCCCTGGATACAGAGCGGAGCGAAATTAACTCCGCGCCTAATGGTGTTTGTCGCTGTCCTTGTAAATTAGAGGGAAAGATGAAGGGAAAAAAAAAACAAAAAGATTAAAGAGAACAAGCTGAAAGTACAAATGGCCCAATGGGGCTGACCTCAGTCCAGAATACGCCTCCCCCTGCTGCCCTGCTGTCTGGGGGCCCGGAGACACAAAGGTTCTTCCGTTTTATCTTCAAATGTGGCCGAGCCAGGGGACAGGAGGTGGTGGGAATGGTCCTCCTGTAATTTTCACAGCAGTCGTGCAGATTGTGGCCACGCCCACTTCCTGAATCCCATCTTTGAGTGGACGACCAGCCTCACCTCCATCACATGATAATTTTTTCTTTCCTGTTTGTTTGTGCAGTCACTGTGGTATGTGTGTGTGTGTGTGTGTCCCCCCCCCCCCACCAGTTTCACGTGTAAATTGTCGCTTTGGCTTCACTAGCTGCGCCGGTGTGACGCCGACCCAAAGACCGGTGGCTTCATGTCAAAGGGGAAATTGTATAATTACTCAAGAATTCATGGATTTCCACTTTGTAATTGGGAAGCAGGGGGCGGCATGGTGGTGCAGTGGTTAGCACTGTTGCCTCACATCTCTGGGACCTGGGTTCGAGTCTCTGGCTGGGTCACGTGTGTGTGGAGTTTGCATGTTCTCCCCATGTCGTCGTGGGGTTTCCTCTGGGTACTCCGGTTTCCCCTCACAGTCCAAAGACATGCTGAGGCTAATTGGAGTTCCTGAATTGCCCATAGGTATGCATGTGTGAGTGACTGGTGTGTAAGTGTGCCCTGTGATGGGCTGGCCAGGGTTGTTCCCTGCCTCGTGCCCATTGCTTCCGGGATAGGCTCCAGACCCCTCCCCGTGACCTGGTAGATCTGTATGAGGATAAGTGGGTGGGAAAATGGATGGATGGATGAATTGGGAAGCATTCAATCCCTCGTACAGATCTATGATTTTAAGGATGTTCAAGATGTTGAACTTCATCGAGAACCCACCCCCGCAAACAGCCACAATCAGATCCAAGATATTCCAGTTTTACATGATGAATTGCATTGCTGTCGTGGGCATGTCTCATGTGCCTGTCTCTGAGAGGTTATGGGAAACATTCCACTCAGACTGGGGGGAGGCGAGTCTGTGGGGAAGGCTTACTAAGTGGTGATCTTTTTGTGGGTCTCTGCTGGTCCCATCAACCCCATTACGACCATTCTGTGCCGGCCTCCCAGTGTGGCAATCTCATTAGGTTAAGATGGCATCCAGCAGGGGCAGGAGATCTGACCTCAGGGGATTGTGGCTTAAATTGCAGTGCCGGTATTTCACAGGATTTCATGCAGATACCATAGGTTTTTTTTTTAAATAATTGCTCCACTTTATACTGTGGTGCTGTGAGCAGATTGATCTCAATATGTAAATCCCCCCTAATTGTGGATGAAAAAAAAACATATTTAGGGCCTTTTATTTACAGAAATGCAGAAATGGATGGTGGTACTTACTGCCTGGGATTTTAGTTTAGCATTCGGTATTGTTGATTGCATCGTTTAGCATCGTCGAGTTTAGCATTTAGCACTGCGTAGCATCGCTGTGGGATTCCAGTTAGCCTGTAAATGGGGAAGACGTGCAGAGGTCGTGAACTACGGGAGCCTCTGTACCGTGGGAGGGCGACTCGGCGGACGGCCGCAAAACAGGGCGAGCCAATAAGCAACAGAGGGTCAGAGGGTAGCAGCAATATCAGCACCAATAAATCACTGCGTAAGTAAGGGTGTCTGTGCAGCCTTCCACATCACCAAGCCGACATCGACAAAGGTCCTCCGGGTCCCGGCCCATGCTCGTCCCCCAGGACACTTTAATTACCCTACTTAGCTTCTGCAGGGGGTGGGGGGGGGGCAGCCCGTCATCTCCTAACAGACCATGCTCCCGCCCATCTGGATCAAGCCTTTACCGGTCTGGTGATCCATAGCAAACGGGTAATGGGGGGTGGGCTTGGTTTGGGGAGCTTAGGGGATGCCCCCCCCACCCCCACCCCCAGAAGACAAATGCCACACCCGCTGACGACAGGGATCAAAGGGGAACTCGTTGTTGGGGGATTAAGAACACGAGTGTCTTTTTCCCAAGCAAATATGTGCACAGATTGGCCAAGGGTCATAATGAATGAATCTAACATTCCAATATTTATCCTAATACTGTACTTTATAAATACATTATAATCAGATGATGTGTTATTCTTATTTGGAGCAATAAGAATGAGGGGAAAAAACACTGTAGACGAGATATCTGTCCTGCAAACATGAGGGGTATTTAATCTGCTTTGCTCTTCTGGCTCCCTAAGATCCACCCCCCCCTCGTCCTGGCAAGACGGAGGTGGGATGCATGGCTCCTTTCAGTACGACGTGCCCAGTTGCTCTAATTCCATCAGCAACTAATCTCAGGATGAGTGTCAGTTCCAGGGCTTCCGGGCCGATTTCAGGATACAATATGGTTTGGGGGGAGAGAATTGGGGCTGCTCCTGACCGGTCTCCAAGTTCAACTGGCCCTTGAAGGTCTGTCCCACCCTCACCCCGCCCCTAACAGTGATGGACAGCTTGAGCTGCCAATCAGAAGGTGCCACTGAGTACTCTCCCTGAATGTGAGACATAACAGCAGGAGACACACACAGCGTGGCCCTACGTGCAGAACGTTCTGCTTTACACCCAAACGGCCCTCATACCTACCCCCCCCCCCCCCCCCCCCGGTCTGGGCTCGCTCTAGAAATTAAAATCAAGGGGGTGGTTGAGACACGGAAGTTCAGCCCCTGTAACGCTAACAGCGCTAATCAAGAAGACACCATCAGCGGTCTTCATAAGCCACAATCGACCATCAGTGTAAGATAAGAAAAAAAAAAAATGCAGTTACTGTCTCAGGGGCTTGGGAAATAAAATCTGAAAAAAGGGGAACTATTTGTGTGGTCCGATTTCGAAGAACCTCCCCCCCCCACTTCAGACAGAGTCACATTGTTACATGAGGTGGGGTGGAGACTTTCACGGGGAAGGAAAAAAAAAGTTTATATTTCATACTGCAGCTGCAGCGGGGAGTGGAGGAGAAAGGAGCTGAATCACAGTGGGATTTATTTGCCTCTGATGCTGGACCCTGCAGCAGCCCTTTGACCACCTAATAAGTCATTTTCTCGAGCCAGAAAAAGGAAGAGCCACGGAGTGGAGCCCCGCTTCACGTGGGGGTCGCTGGGGCAGACAAAGGCCGCAGATGGCCGCCCTCCCTGCAGATGTGGCCGTTCGAGTGGGTGGAGTGTGGGCTTGGTTGTTCAGGGCTTGTAACGGATGCGCGTGAGAGAGCATGACCCCCCCCCCCCCCCCCCCCCC
>JAODJW010000041.1:4454770-4470436 GCA_026777045.1 Hyperopisus bebe | reverse complement strand
CGTGTGTGTGGGGGGGGGGGGCGGCCATCAAGGGCTTTCATCCAACCAATAAGTCAACAGCAATTGAAAATGCCATTAAATAAAATGCTATGTTATGATAAAGTATGACATCGATCACGCTGTAATGCAATTCGGATGGTCTGGCTCCCTGCCAGCACGCTTCCTCTTGACAAAGCAGGAAGTTTCCCTCTTCAGTCAGCTGTCCCCCATTTGCCCTTGGCTGTCAGGTAAGTCCACATGCAAAGCATGCTGGGGGATTTGGGCAGCCCTCGGGGCGGACTTCCTGGAGTGACGCATCGCGCCCACGAAGCGATTTAGGAATTAATCCCATTCTGAGACAAACGGCAGATCAAACACCTTAAAACGACCTGCAAGGGAGGCTGCATTAAGCCCCAGACGGTCTGACCGCATTTCAGAGGCAATTAAACAAACTTCCTGTCATCACGCCCTAAGGAACAACTCGAGGCAAAACCGGAGACTGATTTATTCATGTGGATTGTGTGGATCGGTCGGCGTCGGCTGGCCTGACAGCTCCCGGAGGGGCACCGGCAGCCTGGCAACCGCTGAGCTGCGGCGGAAAGAGACACCTGGACGCGAGGGAGCTGCCCGCACAGGCCGGGGGTCACGCCGCGGATCGGGAACATGCTCACGGCCAGACGAGGCCCAGAGAAGCCTCAGAGAGGAGCGTGACAGGAACATCGTTATGCAGGAGAAAATGCAGGGAGACAAAAGGATCGCATGCCTACCGGTTACTGCGGCGACGCCAGCATGCGACACTGCCGCTTGCCAAGGTTCGCATTTCAGTTATTCCAATTCTCTGTTTATATATTTCGGATAAACAGGTTACACCCATACCTGCGGCCCTCTCTCTGCGGGCTAACACCGGGACCCCCCCCCTCTGCGGGCTAACACCGGCACCCCTCCCTCTGCGGGCTAACACCGGCACCCATACTGGCGCCAGAATGAGCGCTTACCAGGTTGGCTGCCGTGGCTTCTGCGAAGGACAGGCCCTGGGGGATGATCAGGATGTGGTCCTGCTCTTTGCTGATGCGAACCTGAGAGAAGGAGAAATTAAATCAGTCGGCAGAAAGAATTCACAGGTCGACAGGGCAGGAGAATCCGTCCGGCCTGCACCTTACGCAGGCTAACCGTCACATGGTCATGGTCACCCCGGAGATGGGAGCTTCCATTGTCATGCCGACTTTGGAGTGTGTGACACGCTAACGGCTGTTCATTGGCTCTGACGTCGCCCTTAATCTGTTGCAGATCTGCTAGCATTGTTCCTGCCCAATCTCCGTTAGGCGCTTTAGGCCGAACACATTGTGGGAAAGGCACTATATAAAAATTAACCGAATTAAACCGAAGTTAGCCAACCACAAGCCAGGCCTCCGAGCAGGATACCCAGCTTGGCTGTGCCCAACCGAGACAGGCCAAAGCAGACCAGGCCCGTCGGGGAGCACACCCGCGACCTGGGGAATACGGAGGAACATGGAGAGGCAGAGGAGGCTGGTTTTGGTGGGTGGGGGGACTTACGGTGATGTAGGAGCTGGAGAAGTGGGCCCAGCTGAAAAGGTCCACCAGGCGGTAGAGGCTGGCCAGCTTACAGCGAATCTGCTTCTCCCCCTTAGCCAGCGTGGAACACTCCACTCCGTACATGTCGTTGATGGGAGTGACCATCCCGAGGCCTGGGGAGGGGGGGACAGGGGCAAATAGGGAACTTGGGTTCAGAATGGGTAACACCTCGAACAAAATGCATCTGTGCACCAGGCCCGTAGCAGATCCACTGCACTATAGCCTTTAACTTTCCAGAACCATCTCCATATAATGGAGCCTTAACAGTCGAGTCATGTGGGGGGGGGGGGGCGCATCTGCGAAGTGCATAGCGACATGATCATGTGATCACAAGCTCCGTGTACTTCTTGTCTGCTGACGTTACGTTTTATAGTATTTAAGCTGAGCTGCACAGGTCAGGGTGAGCCGGAGAATCAGTGGGCCGGCTGCACTGTTTATGTGGCGTTTAAATAAGGTCCAGAGGGAGGCGCTACGACAGTATGGCGCAGGATTTCACAGTGTGGGGGGGGGAACCATCTGGGAGCATTTTACCCCAAAGACCCCCTGCTTCACTGAAATGGGGCTCACAGAAGTGCAAGCAAATGACCAAAGAGCGATAAGTACAGAGAAAACACTCAGACGGCATGTCAGACCCGAACCGGGCAGCCTGAATCCGGAGATAAACCCAAAATATAAAAATGGTATTTAGCGCATATTTAAGCAGTTAAGAAATCATATTCCTCATGCGAACGTCATGATGGGAAGGGCTAACACGAGGAAACGTGAAAAAGGTGCTTCCCCGTGCGTGCCGGGGGTGCAGATAGGCGATGGCGGCGGCGCTCACTGAGGGGGGAGGTGGAGAAGCCGGCCACTGAACTGGCCATGAAGAAGTCGGCGATCTGTCGCAGGGCCAGCAGCCCCGTGGGGTTGTTCCCCTTATTCATCTGTTCCTGGATCAGTCCTTCCAGCTCATCTTTAAAGGCCTGGTAAACCAGAGAGAGAGAGAGATAGCCAAGCCGGCTCATGAATACAGCCTTCAGATGGCCTTTGGGTGAGTCCATCGGATTGGTCAGCCTGCAGAACTGTTCTAATTGGTCTTGGCGTGCTCAGCACCTGATTGGCCGGGCTACAGAATCTCAGTGTCAGATGGGATAAATCCTCATCCTGGTCTTCTAGCAGCGGATTAGGACGCCCGAGAGCCCGTTATGAGGGCTGACAGCCTCTGTGCTAACACTGCGCTGTCCCAGACTTCAGGAGACCCAATGACTCAAATTTAACGACCTGAGACAGAACCCCGACCGTGTCGACGCATTAGGACTGTAGGACTTCGGCTAAAAGGAGATTCAATAAAACCCCACTCAGGTCAATTCAATTCAATGCAGTAAAATTCAGTAGATGACATTTAATACCTCCAAAACCAGGATTCACATTGAACCTGGATAAAGGAACAGGGTAAAGTGGAACAGGTGAACTACAGTCCATATGTCCAAGTAACAGTTAAACATCTCATCATGTACAACTGCACGGGAGAAATGGGTAAATTGGAACTGGAAGTGGGCGGAGCCTTTAAAGGACGCCCTCTGAACTGGGATAACACCAGCCGGGCAGCTGGCTGAGACTTCCAGCATCTCTGACCCCTTTGGAAGGCCATGGCATGAGAATGTAGGGATTTCTCGCCTTTTCCTGTTCCCACAGCGAGCCGTCCATGCCGCAGAAGGCCGGGCGTCACCGTGGAAACCTCCGACCGTTCTGGAACCGCAAGGACACCGGACCCCACGGCCGCTGGCACAGGTTGTCACGCTGGCACCGCTGGGCTGGTCGCCATGGCGAACGCAATGAAGCAGACAAGAAACAGCCATTCGATCTCAAGATGTCAAGGAAGCACAATCCCTCTGTTGTGGCCTTGAGCAAAGGGCACCTGGCCTAAAACTCGCCCGAAAAACATTTGTGGGGGGGGGGGGGCAGGGTTATTTTCTCAGCTGCTTTGAATCACCGCGTCAAGCTGGGCAGCGAAAATGGGATTAGCTACGGCCCATTACGGAAATACGGAGTTTTCATTTTTAATAACACAGCTGACGAACGCAGGAAGTTGAAGGAGGATCTCAAAAACAAAAAAATGACCCAGGAGGTCGTGAACCAGAGGGACGGAGATGCGTCCGTCGGGCCGGAGCTGCCGCGGGCTCTGCCCACGGCCTAAGAGCTGCTCCTGCAAAAACAAATTTATAGCAAAGACTTGAAGCCTGAAGCAATAAAAGTCAGCCATCCTACGGGGAGGGGCAGGGGGGTGGGGTCAATTGTGCACAAAGAGAAAAGGCTCAGAGCGGCGACTGGAATGCGGGGGGGGTGGAGGGGAGGTGCGGAACAGCCAGCGGCTCTCAGGCTTGCACAATACTGACACGAGTCAGTCATTTCCCAGCACTGCCGGAGCGTGACTTATGCATAAACCGGTGAGGCGACAGCCAGAGACCCACTCGGCCAAATAAAGGCGCCCGAGTGACAAAGCGCAATATGCAGCAGCCATGGAGACAGAGGCGACTTTATGGGACTGCAAACTCTATTTTTCTGCCGTTCGACTCAGGCCACGCCCCTCCCCTGCGACATCGGAGGGAGCGGGTGGGAAACACTCGGCCCCCGTCAGGGGGGGCCTTTGCTTCCAGCCCGTTCAAGCTGAAAGGGGGTGGAGGGTGCTGTGGGCTGAAGTCCCAGCCCCCGCCCCCAAGGTCGTACTGCAAAAACAGGAGCCAAGTTTCTGCTCCCAGCGTCCTGTGGTACACAGTATTAATTTGGACTTTGGGGGAGGGTGGGGTACTGTAAATGCTCTTCCGAGGGAACGCTGTAAATCCGGTGCCCCCCCCGCACCCTGACCCTGGCCAAACCCCAGAGGATCCAATTTCTGCTGAGCTCCTTACCCAGCACCCCGCTTGACCCGGCACTGCATGCCAAGCTGCCCCTGCCTGCTGACCACTGCAAGCAGGTCCGGACGGCTAAAGGGCCAAGCTGGGACTCTGCGGGGACTCTAGGGGACTGCCTGGCCCCCACTGCTGACTCCTCACGCCGGATCAGGTTCGTTATGAGTTTTCAAGATTTTCTTATTAATCTGAAATAGGATTCACAACTCAAGCAGAGTCCATCGAGAGCGTGGCGGGGACGCGGACGCGAGTCCATCTGTCCATCTTTAGCGGGTATTGACATGTTCAGCCAGTTGGGGTTGCATTAATTACCAGCTCGGGGGAAACTAGCTGAATAGACAGCAGTCGAGTTCAGCTCGCTTCCCCGTTCACCAGCATTCTCGCTGCCCTGCAAGAAACATGAGGACAGTGAAGCAGAGGATAGTGATGCAGCCACGGATGCAAGTCCTGCTTCAGGCGTCGAGGACAGACGGCTCTGTGAGGAGCGACACACATGCTGGGCCGGGTAGCACAGCTCATTCAAGTTACTGGCTGAAACACTGGTTGGCTCATTCAAGTTACAGGCACTGGAGACTAAATTACACACCACAGAGTGAGATTTTAGACCTAGCAGTCACCATTAAAGAACAGATACTGAACCATACTCACAGTCTATAATAAACCTCTGTACTAAACACCTGCACGTGCACCTCTGTAGCTAAAGGCTCATTTTAATTTGCAATACGCATCCGCAAAATTAAAGCTGTCTCGTTGATAACAACACCCCTTAAATGACTGAGGAACACCTTCCAAATCGTAGTGCCGCCCGAGACGTCATCGCGGGAGGATAGGCCTGCCGTAAACACACGCAGGCCTGCAGCCAGCCCATTGTTGGCCCTTTAATGCCGTGGCTGCACGTGCTCAGGGCTTGCGGCACACGCCCCAGCACAGCACAGAAAACAAACACGACAACGGCGCATCTGTGATGACAATGCCAGCGGCGGCTGGACTGAAAAAATTACAAAAAAAGGGGGTGGCAGCTCCTCTGAGGAGGAGGAACTCCCTGCAGAGGAACCGAGAGGAACAGAAACTCCCCTGGCAGCTTGGGGAAAGGGTGGAGGACCCAGGCTTTGGACCAGGAAGGAGAGAGAGAGAGAGAGATGGACAGGCAGAGCGCTGACATGTTTTACAGGACATTTTTGCCCACCTCTTTCCTTGCGAGTTACTTTTGCAATTGAGAATTGTCCTCTGACTGATCAGCGAATCATCTGGCAGCAAATCACAGGCACGGTGCTGAATCAGGATCAGATAATCGATGCCGTTATTTACAGGCAGATCTTAAGCTGTGTGGGTGTTTATTTTTATAAACAAAAACGTTCCCTGAAACAAAGCTGCATGTCGCAGACGATGCCGACCGGGGCAGTTTGCCACTGAATACCCGAGTCTCTGGTCACACGCACTGCAGATTAAAAATACATCTGCATATTTTTCCTTATATTTAAGATGGCTTCTTCTACACTCAGCAGGAAGCATAAATAATCGGGACCTTTCAGCAGCGCAATCCGATCGCAGCGTCATTTGCTGGCGCGGTAAATCACAACGGGTGTGATGGTGTGGGTTAGCAACTCCGCCACACCCGAACCACCGCTGAGATTTCTGACCTCAGCAGCTCGTGATCTTACACCCCCCCCCACACACACACCCCTGGGGATGTGCCAAAATTTGCAAGAAATTCACAGTTCCCCCCACCCCCACGCATTAGTATCACACCTTGGTCACGTGTGTGCAAATGTGATCTGAGCATGTTCGAGGTGTCTGGAGCATAACTCGACTGCACGCCTCTGGTAAATACAGGCACCTTGGGGGGAAACATCATCTCCGAGCGGTAATCGGAGACCGAGGGGTCCCAGGGCGTGATACGGCCCGCTCTGCCGGGGTTGGTCAGGTGCCACCCTTGAGGATGCATTCTTTTATTGCGCCATTGTGGTAAATTAGGAAGCCTCCGTTTCCCAGGAAGGAGTGACCACCTGACGTACTGGACAGCTGGGGGTGGGGAGCAGAATGGGAACGATCTGAATCTGGATCAGATTCTGCAAGCAAGATGTGTCTGGCTGTTTACTGGCAGGCCTCGACCCAAACACAGACAGTACATAGAAAATAAACACAAACAAGGAGCGGCAGGGGAATCATGGGAAAGTGTGCAGCTATTTCCAACCACAGTGGGCGGGAATAAAGCCGTCTGCCAATCAGACTGGGTTAACATGCTTCCTATTGGGTCAAACCAGCATGCCAATGTGGCTTTTAAACCCTCCAGTATCTCAACCTTAGCTCTAGTTATGTTCGGGCGGGAAAAAAAAAACGGAGTTAGGCTCATTACCCCTGTTAGTGTCGTAACAACTGAATCAAAGAGTGGCGCGAGCTTTGGCCAATGAGATCCTGGCTGAAGAAACTCCAGAAATGAATCAAATGAGTAAATAAAGGCTAGAAACAGCTAATGCCGGTGGAGATGACTTGTTTCATTCAGGACTAAGCGCGAACCCCGAGGTGACAGAGGAAGGCAGACCCACCGGGCTCTGCAGGATCTGCGTGACCCTCTTCTTCTGCTCCATCATGTTGAAGTCCTGCCGCAGGTCAGGGGACATGTTGCGGGAGCGGAGGTACTCGGGGTCACTCTCGTTGACACGGTCGAAGTAGCGCTCCTTGTGGGCAGCGGCGCTGGGTGGCGGGGGGGTCGTCACCACCCCCTGGCTAGCAGCTGTGCTCATGCTTTGTCTGTCAGGGCTGGAAGCTGCTCGTCACCTGCGAAAACACGGGGAGTGAGGCACGGTGTCAAACAGCAGGTCTGCGGCACTCAACCGAAAAACAGGCGGGGCAGATGTACAGCATGGACTGGAGGGGGCCCATCAAGATAAAGCTCACACCCTGCCAGACAAACAGGAAGCAGGCGGCCATCGAGGGCCCCCGCCCCCCTCAGGGGGACTATCGATTTGATAGCCAGATGCTAACATGACACTTTCCAGGCCCTCTGGGGCGGTGGCCTTCTATCTGTGCATTTAGGTTTTGAAAAAGAGTCTCTCTGTGACCCCCCCCACAAGGACACAAAAAAGCTTATTCAACAGCCATTAAATTAAAGCAAAAAATAAATAAAACAAAATAAAATATTTCTCCCTCAGATTCCTCCATGTCAGGCTGGTGGCAGAATCTCACTCCGGAACCCATTACACAAGGCGGACCTGATGACTGAGAAGTCGTCTCCCAGTAACACCCAGCTGTCAGACCCTCTCTGTTCGTTTGCCAGCTGAAGAGGGGGGCGGTTGAAGCACACCCCCCCGCCTCCCCCAGCCCCCTCACGGTCTCCTTTTATCCTGTGGGAACTTTAACTGGAATTTACAGCCTGTTTTTGCCCTCTGTTATGGACTTAGTGTCCAAGATGACAGTAAAAATTCAGCCCAAAACCCTCTCTTCCCGGAGCCGTTGTAAAGGTCCCGGTTCTGCAGGTTATGCCTCAGCTGCACCATTGCACAAAATGCAGCAACACTCTGCCACTCGCCAGATGGGGGAAAAAATGGAGGGAAAAGGACCTTTTCAGTTTCCTCGCATGAAAGCAGCGGCTTTTCTTTCAACACCCCTTGTTTTGCTTTTTAACCCAGCGCTAGGAGGAGGTTTTAGTGCCTCACTGTGCGTCATCGTTCTTCTCTTTCGGCTCAAAAGATCCCCCCTCCCACGCAGAACGTTCTTCCTCGCAGCTGAGAGACCGACCGCCTGACGGGGGGCTAGAGCCGTTATATAGGAGCCAATGAACACCGAAGAAGGGGAGAGCGGCCAAGGCGGGGCTCTCTGGGTCTGAGATCATTACAGACAGAGCACTGGACCTTCCTGGCGAATTGTCATTGTTGTCTACACAGAACTTTCAATGCAACTAGTATATAAACCCTTGCATCCAGCCCCCCCATTTCACACTGTCCTGCACCGCGAGATCCTGCCCTTGTTGCTTGTGGTTCGTTATGTTGCACCATGGTCCTGAGGATGGTATGACAATAAAGCCCACTTGACTTTACTTGATGGTGAGCTTGAGACCTAAATACCAACCCTCCCCCTCCCCCCTAAAAAAAAAATAAATAAAAATAAAATCAGAAAATCAACACCCTTTCCCTGCCTCGAAACCCGAGACCCTCAACTTGCCTGCCCAGTTGTCGCTGCAACCTTGAAAGAAACGTACAGGGGTCTGATGACAGGGTGGTTAGCAGCAGCACCACCAATGGCCATTGGTGCGAGCGTGTTGTAAAGTGCTGTCAGAATGGTACATGTCCATTTTATTTTTTAAAAAGTTTACTGTGGCATCCTCGCTTGGTTTCAAGGGCGTGCCCCTAACATCTATGCCACCGAAACTGCCGGAAATGTGTCACGCAGCAGAACTATGAAAACTGACAACTTTGTCTGGGCCATGTTTCAGCTACACGTCTCCAATACTCCAGGAAACCAGAAACGGTTTGGTTAACGTGATGAATCATATCTCTCTGTGTGCAATCAACAAACAGACTCCTGTTGCAAAGGAGAGCTTAACCTGATGTAATGCAGATAGCCAGCAAATATTTAGAAGGATTTTGATGGGCGACTTGATAAAGTATATGAGCGCCATCTGTGATCGAACAGCAGGACCCCCCACATAGTAATGGTATCAGGCTTGATGAAGATGACCCCCTCACACAGACCCATCCGCGGCCTATTTCTAGAGGGATCCGAGCATGCGGAGGGACCAGAGAGTGACCAAACAGAGGACCACAGTGTACTGGCCACAAGTCACAAGATCTTGATTGCATGTCAGTTTCATCAATGGTTTATTGTGAATGGGTGCTCATGGGTTTGCTCATTGACTCCTCTGCGGCCAAGAGCACCACCCCAACCCGAGAATCACGGCCAGACTACAAGGCAGGGGGGATGCAGCCTCAGGCGAGGAGGCCAGGGCTTCTCAGGTTCGCTTCAGAGTGACGTCGCCAGTCGGCCACATTCTGATAACGAGATCACATTACTGAATAACCGGAGGGCGGGAAACATGCCTGGAAAACGTGGGGGGCGGGGGGCACAATTAAAGCCCTTTCTTTGGTTTCATCATCATTTTCAAACGTAACCTCTCCTGTTCTCGCGGTTCCGCTTCGATTACCTCAAGGAAACAGCCTTTTCTTAGCCGCTAACCCTATAATTAGTACGGAGCAGTTTTTAGGTCAGGTTTCAAACCGAACGGTAACAATACCAGGAAAGAATCCATTCTAATTTTAGTGGAACGTGCAGACCAAAGAACCCAAAGACGCTCGTGGTGGGGGCTTCACCCGGCTCCGAAGGATTAATGCTCATGCACTACAGCCTGAAAGTGCTTCATGGCACAGGGGAGGGGCCGGAACCACGCTGAAATCTGCAGAAACGTTTTGATGATGAAATTCTGCAAGCGCTTGAATTAAGAGGCGTGGCGTGGTCACTCGGCAGGGTTGCGGAATGGCACGGCGGTCAGATGCCCGTTTAGCGATGAGGGAAACAGCAGTGGCCTGAGAGCCAGTTTTGTCCATCCTTCTGCTCAGTATCCCTTTGACCATAAACACAAAATACTGCTTCAAGTGAAGCACACCAGCTACACTGAAAATCATGACTCCTCAAAAAGCATGGAGCAGCGCACTCAGGCCATCCTAAGCAGGTTCTTTCACTGTGGGGGGGGGGGGGGGGGGGGGGGAGATACTCGCGACGACTATAAAACAGAAAGTATTACAGACTGCTTTGGCGAAGAACAGAGACATCATTGTGTGCTCCTCTCAAACAGAGAGGAAAAAGGCACAAAGTCCCTAACAAATAAGTGACAGGGCTGCTAGACATCAACCAGACAACATGGCACAAAGCCGCAGAACAGAGCCATTCCAACCTGAACACTTCACTCTAACAGTTAATTTAACTTTGACAGCGGTTTGCACACCTGTTTTGCCGTTTCTTTGGTGTCTCTCATTGGGCAGCAGGGTATCCTAGGAAAAGCAACATGGCACCGTCCTCACCAGCGCAAAACTAGCTCCAGAACGGGAAAGAGGGAAGCGGCAAACCAGTTCATTCACTCGCCCTTGCGGTACATCCCATTTGTGTGGCGGGAGTGTGCCTCCCGGGTAACGCGATTCCACAGCGTCGCACTCTGTTGTTGCTCTGCTCCCAGGGCAAAGGATTTCAACAGCTGCGCTTGTGTGCGTGTGTGTGCGCGTCCGCTTGTGTGTGTGTGGGAGTGTTTGTGTGAAAAGCGGCTGAGGGACCATGTGACTCCTCTAATCCGCCCACTGCTGAGTGCACATTGTTGTCTGGCCAATTGAATAGCAGGCTTACTCCAAAGCCCCGCCGCCCCTTTAGAGTAGAGGTCAAAGGTCAGCACTTCTGACGTCAAACCCCATATAAACTTGCCAACTTCCCACCCAGCCCACAAAAACTTACATTACATACAGCACTTTTTAAATGTGTATTTAACCAACAAACAAACAAACAAAGCTCAGTTACAACACAGATAAAAAATCAACATTATCATGAGGCTGCTGGCAAGTTTCCCTCCTCTCTGCTCTCCTGCACTTTCTACCGCCGCTGCGATTCCAGTCTCTCCTCGCCCGCCTTCCGTCCATCATGATCTCCGAACGCATTGTAGCAGCTGGATTTTACTTCAGCACCCCAGACAAAGGCAGGAAGGAGGGCCCAGAGAAGGAGCCTGCACCGTACACAGAAGCACACTGCCTGGAGTAATCATAGAGACGACCGCTGAGCTGCCTCCTGACGACTGATCACTCTCTCTCTCTCTCTCTCACACACACACACAGACACACACAGACACAGCTTTCATGAAGGTCACAGTGGAATTAGTGCCATTAACAGAATGACAAGAAAATGCTGAGAGAAAGACACTGACAGTAAGACACTTATTACATAAAAGGATTTAGACGTACAAATCAAACCACATTTCACAGATCACACGGGTTTATTTGACTGATGTGTTACATAGTTGAATAACATCCTTCAGCTGCACCTTGCATTTTATTACAGAACTGTGCAAATGAAAGGACTGTTGATATACCTCCCCTGCATTTTAACCTTTAAGCTTTAAGTGAGCGCTCTGCGCATAGCTGAGCTCCGTGACTGAGCTTCTGGCCAATGTGCTCACTCAGGATTCACAGCATGTGGGCTTTAAATGTCGGCCATGACAAACATACCGCAACGACATGGGGGAAAAAAAGGCCCGAGAGGTGCATTGTGGGTAAACTGGGGAGGGCCAGGCACGGTGTATCAGGGACAATTATTATGGTCGCTGTCTGGTATGCGAGCCAGCAGGAAGGGGACGGCTCTGTCAATATTTAACCCGGCGCGGCCCGCCGCCCGCCGCCCGCCCTCCTTGGCCATTTAGCAGGTGCATTATGCTGGGATACCATGGTCTGCTTCGGAAACTTATGTTTTACGAGATCGGGGAGAAGTTGGGAGCGATGGGGCTTGGCAGGATGCGATTCACGCCTCAGGAGAAGTGGACAGACCTAAAAGTGGGACTGTCAGTGGCGGGCGGGGTGGCAAGGGGGGGATGGGATAACACTCCCAAGGCCTCCCCCAGGCTGGGGTTTGGAGAACAGCTTGAATCTATAGCAGACCTGATGGAGAATTACCACAGGCTGTCATGTGGCTGTTTGCTACTTGGACAAAAGACAATTTATAGTGGACAAGCCAAAGTTATCTGGGGGAGGGGCCTGTCTCAGAATATTCCACTTTTGACAGCGATCGACACCTTCAGGCTATTGCAGTCCAGGATGCTAAAAACTGACCCGGTCTGTCCACCTGAAACGCTGTGATCATCACATCTCACAGTCATGTTATGTTTACCCTAGCAAAGGCCGACTCCCCGCTTCCTGGTTAGTGTGGCATGCTGGTGCTTTCAGGATATGCCACACACCAACAATCTGTGACAAACAAGTTGCTGGAAGACTAATGATAGCACATTCTGTTAGCGGGCTGATTCTACCACCAGATTCTACCACCAGGAGGTCACTCGTTACTCTCTTTCCAAGTTTTCCAAACACCAAACAGCACGGGATTCAGTTCGACGACGTTCAAAAAACACGGTTTGTTAACGTGGGGAAGAAGCACCTGCAATCTGGAGAGGAGCACGTTACCCCAGCGCCACCCAGATCCTGGGTATGGAATAGCATCTCGCTGGGTGGAAGCAAGCAATGATTTGCCCAATCAATCAATCCCTTTTATAACAACTCCTACGCGTCTTCTGGAAAAGGATGAACAAATGAGAAAACTGCTCCTAAAGGGGAGGCAATCATAAGACACTTGAAACCTGGACAGCTCCCAAGAAATTTGGGGAAAATAAAAACGGAAGAGCACAGATTTTTCAGATATGAAGAGTTGACCACACCCGACGCCTGGTTCCCCAGTAATGAAAACCATTCCCAGGGCCCCACACAAGCCCATTGCTTCACAAGGTAATTTTGTTGTTATCATTCTGTTGACTGTCATGCTTCACATGTGCTATGTTCACAGTTATGACGAGGAGAGGGAGAAAAATGCAAGTTCACAAACCTGAGCTTGGTAATTCATAGCCTCCAGAGACATAAGATCTACGACGCCTTTTCCTTCCAATTTTCACGTTGACGTCAGTTATCCTGGCTGCAAAACTTGTGATTAATATTTGATTTTGATGGATTACTCATTACTTGCACTCGGTACTGCAAAAAGATATTCAAGCGAGGAAATAAATCTTACAGAACAAAAACCAAATGTAAAGGTGTTGAATGACCCTAAGATGCCAACAAAAACCAAAACTAATTAAATGTAATGGATGGCACCAGATCTTTATTTCTAATCTTACAAACACACCCATGTCTTAAGATTTCAGGCTTCAAAACATTACTGTTTTCATTTTCAAGTTTGCAGCGAACAATGAGTCGCTGTGGCAACAGTGATAACCAGTGACTCGTGAGCTAGATTCCTGCCATCGCTTTAACCGAAACGCCTCGCATAGCGGGACAGTGTTATCCGTCCGTCTGCCTCTACACAGGTTTAAATCCAGCTGCACCTATGGACAGCATTACAAATTGGGGCCTTTGCCCAAAGCAACACAAACCACTGAAGGGCCCATAGAGAGACATGGATCTTTCAGCAGGTGTTAATCATTAAGCCTGAGATATTCTCGATACTCTAAACTCTCAACATCGCAGAGACTGTACTTATACTATCACCACAGCCCGCCTGCATACACAGACACGCACACACACACACACACACACACACACACACACACAGCTGCCTTTTCTTTGACTGTGATACCACTTCTCAGACCCGAAACCACAAACTCAAACACACTGCACGTTTCACAAAATCACTGCTGCCAAATTAAAGTTTGATGAGAATCACTGACCCACCTCCCTCCTCATCAAGGCCTGCAATTTAATCAGATGTCGGCGGTTTGTTTGTTTTCGACCACCTGAAAATCATGACCGCTGGGTGTGTGTGGGGGAGGGGGGTTTGAAGAAGGCTACGAAGAAACATTGGGGGGGGGGGGGACACGGTCAAAGGCAAAAAATAAATAAATTCCAAACCACAAGTTGGCAACTGGAAACACAATACAGAAAACACGATTCCAGGTGGGAGGTGTTTCACTGCAAGTATGCAGGAGTGAAATACCCCCAGTTTCCTGAGGTGGTGTGGGGGTCATGAAATCAAATATTTTTGGGTGCCTAGTTGGTAGGCTTGTGATTTATAACTGCACCAGAAGAAACTCAGCAATGTCTTTTCATCCACGGCCTTGGGTCAAATGTTTGAACAGCGGATTTCATACGAGTGCCCCCCCCCCCAACAAAACCCCCATCACCTTTTTTTCCCATCAGTGTTTATAACAGGCGAAACAGTCAGGTACGGGTCAGTTTCAAGCAAAGCACTACGAAGAGTGACGGGCGGTAAAAGTAGATAAGTATCAAAGCATTCCTCAGGGGTCTGATGTTGAGCGAATCGTCCCACCGACCTTCAGACACACGTGATGTTGACTGCCAGACAAAATGAGAGCGAAAAACGGCACAGGCCAGACGCTGCACAAGACAGCTGACAAACAAAACAAACACTTTGCTTATGACTATAACAAGCCAACAGCGCTGCAGAAATTAGGACAATATGTTGTCTACCCTATGAAAAGAAAAGAAAAAATGGTGCCTTGAGTTATTTCTGACAACAAGCTAGTTGGTGCAAAACAAGTCGATGGGTGGAGCAAACCATTGGGAGGCAGGGAAGCGACCCGACAGCCACCTGGCGGGTCTATCTGCAAACTTGCCAGCAAGGAACTACAAGGCTACAGGAAATACAGTTACAAGGAAAAAAAGTTGAGTATTGTTTCCTGTCAAGCCCCTGACATCCCCCCCACCCGATGCACCTTAAGAGGAAAGAAAAACAGGGAAAGGCAGGCACTGAGCTGGATTTTCTTTATTTGGTTCACTAGTCCTGACTTGGAGGTGCAGCTTCCAAAGTTTTCACAATATAATTCTACGCTGTACATATGTCTATCTCCACAACAAGGAAGTAAAAAAGCCATATAAACAAAACACAGTAACGGTGAGTCCTTTCCTACTCATAAACTCCCAACTCGCTACACACATTATACCATCACATGGGGGCAATTTACTGAAAACAGGCCCTGCTTTCCTCAGCTGATATCAGGATACTGTAATCGTTTTGCTCCTCTTTTGATGTACATTTAGCAGACTGACAATTCATTAACCAACTCAGATCCTTACAGGACTAGTGATCTTCTTTCAGCTGTCCAGCCTGGAGAAGTGAGGATTTTTTCTAGTCTGGAAAATGTAATGGAAGATCCTCTGCTGAAAAGCGCCTTGTATTAAAAAAAAAAATGCACTATTGTGTCACTTTTGATATATTTACCGATGGCTCAGCCACAAGACGCTCTACTTTTCTTCTGCTTGACCAACGTCAAGATGGTCTTAACTGGAAACCAGGCTGGCGGAGGCGGGTCCGTCACAAGCAAACCCAGCACTGCATAAGCTCACAAAATGCCCGGCGCCGTTTGCCGATCTGAGCAGTTCATTAATCGTCTGCTTTTCTGTTACCAAAAAAAAAAACGAGGCCAGCCAACCACAAATTGGAGAGAAAGGGAGAGGATGACCTTGCCGCTCCAGCCTGAAGTACAACGGTGAGTGGGGGGGGGGGGGGGGGGGGGGGG
>JAODJW010000041.1:4435894-4454670 GCA_026777045.1 Hyperopisus bebe | reverse complement strand
GGGGGGGAGGAAGAAAACACATTCTTCTGTTGAACGACTCTGCAATTATGGATTTAATGAGCAGCCCGCAAACGTGTGTGTTTAACAAGCCTCCGCTAGCTTGAGACCGAGAAGGACCAGCTCTCCCAGCGAGTACTGGTATTAGCTACTTGCAGAAGTAACACAACGATCAGCAGAAAACGTTATTTGCCTTTCTGTTCCATGAGAGTCACGAGGAAAGCAGAAGCCCTGAGCATGACAGACGTGCGAGAAACACGGCATCTGGGTCAAACAGCTGGTTAGCACTTTGCTGCCATCTATATACCCCAGGCAAAGACCACAAGCTTAAAATGGACATGGCGCATGACCAGAATGACAGGACTTCATAAAGGGGGGCTCTGTTCCCCAACCCACCCCCCTGAACCTGGGGATTACGCAACAAGCCTGAGGTAACATTTAACCCCAAGATAAGGGTCCGGAACCCTGCAGGGCTACGGTGCCACGCTAGCACAGAATTTTCATGCATCCTCTGAGGTTTTCCTGGGTTTCCCGTGGGGAAGTTTTGAAAGACGTCCACAGTTCCAAAAGCGAGCATGAACCCTCCCATATTTAAAGAGGATTTTGGGGTAGCTGGCAGCCCGAGAGGCCCAGTGGTGAGAGTTAAACAACCTCTTGCCAAATATGCATTTTATCTCCAACTGCGTTTCTAAGAGTCTGCTGTCCCACGGAGTCTCTTGCAGAAACAGGACTTGTCACCTATAGGTTGTGGCTTCGCGGCCCTTCGTCGCTATATAGTATATAGTGAGTTATGCTTCTGTCAGATTTGTTTGCAGGAAGCCCAAATATGCAACCTACTGAAAAAGCAGCAGTCTGTGCACATCCCCTTGGACAGTCACATGCCATGCGCCAAATGAAGTGAAGAATCTCATTTTGGTACACTCTGTGCTGCATAACAGGACTGGGGTCAAGACCCAAATAACCAAATGACACTGGAAAAAGTTTAGGGAACTAACAGACAGATGTTGTTAAACCCGCAGCACATCAAGACGTCATGTACCAAGTTCGTCAAGTCCAACTGCATAGTGACAACAGAATCACATGGTAAATTAATAACTTGGTCAATAATTAGCCTCGCAAAATGATTTACCAGCAAAATCACCCTGGCAACTTGTATACAAACACAAAGCCAAGGAACACATTCAGATGCATAGATGTGAATGGTCTGCAGATTTGCTGCTTTACCCAGTCAGATTTTCTCCTGAAAGTGCTTCCTGAGTGACAATTCCAGCCAAGTGGACGTTATAAGCCCCTGAGACACTGTGCGGCTTTTTACATCCAATCAATAGCCATGCAAAGTCAGAGCTCGGGCCGACAACTGCACTGCAGAGCAAGAAAAACTCAAAAAATGGAAAGGCTGCCACTTCCACGTTGTCTGGGGAGGACACAAAAGGCCCTTCGTGTTTACAAAGGGACGCCTCGGACGCATCCTGCAGTGAAACTGGCTAATTAGGACACTAATGCGCTCATTTGAACGTAAGCCGGCAAACCGACAGAACGAGAGCTGAACAGCCCTGTATAAAATTAAAAAGCAGGCGCAGACATGGCAACCCGACGAACTGGAGGGAAGCGCAGCTACAAAACAGTAAACAGGGAGTAAGAGCCATTGACAGGGAACCAGGGAAGGGCGTGTGCGGCGGTGGACTGGACTTCGGTCCGGTTACACAATGTCAGAAGACAGCTCCATTAGAAGTACCACAGCACCATGACATAATACTGGACTGTGTAGGTAACGCACTTGAAAATCAAGAATTAAGAAACGCCACACTTATTAAAATAACAGAACTGAATTAACACCTGCATTTACGTTTTATTTATTTAGCTCTTAACCAAAGCAACGTACAGTTGAGAAAGCAGGTTCAGACAGTCCCTGGAGCGAATTGGGGTTAGGGGCCTCGCTCAATGGTGCAATGGTGAAATGGATTTGAACCAGCAACCTTCTGATCATAGGCACAGTGTCCGAACCCTTCGAGCCACATGCCCCCCGACGCACCCAAACAGCTTCCTCAGGGCAAACCAGCCAAGACAATGTGCCCATTCAGGTCTGCGGATGCCAGCCAACGGATCAAGCAAATTCTATAAACAGGTCATCCCATGCAGCGCTGCTTCGAGAAGGATGTCTCCTCCCTCGCGAACCAACTAAACGAGGAGAATGAGGGAGGCGTGCTCATGGACTGTCCATTCAGTGGTTTTCAGCGAGAAGCCACTGTGCCTCCGAGGATGGAGGTGGGGGCCCTCAAGATTGTGGCCATTGTCAGGGCACACGCTACCCGGGGGGTTAACGTCCTGAATGCCTGAGGTCCTAGAAACCAATTCCATGGAAGAGTCGCATTTAAATAAAGCATCCTTGAGCAAGGTCCTTAATTTGAATTCTTGTTTCTGCATTAAAAAATGGCACGTCTCTTTGAATTAAAAAAAAAAAAAAAAAAACTCAGCTAAGCAACTGAACGTAAAACTTATATAGGACAAATGTGATCTTCGCAGAACTGCTACAGACGTTTTGTTCTGGGTAACCACACATGACAGAATTATTAATGACCCCCAGGGCTGAGTGCTGAATGGGCTCCACATCGTTAGAAGGCCACACTGAAGTTCTGACCACGTCAGCTGGTCACATGGATGCCTCCACCCTTCCCTTGACCGCGGGCAGGAAAGCAGAAGTTCAGGGCAATAGTCATTGCTCTAAGAGCTCCAGGATACCTTAAAATAACTACAAGTGGGCGTGCGCGCGCACACGCACAACACACGTTTGTATTCATATCTTTGTGGGGACTCACCACTCATTTCTATGGACATGCCCTAATGATAACCATAAGTAACCAAACAAAATACAAGACTTTTGACATATTTGTTTTTCGATTATAGTGACAGATTTTATTAAAATTGGGTTTCCCTGCAAAAATGGTCCCCATAATCAAAATAACATCATACCATTTGGTCCCCACAATGTTATTTTTATATATATAAAAATAAATCACACACACATACAACCCCCCCCCCCCCCCCACACAGACACACACAGAATCCGTTTCCTAATTATGGATGGGGAAAAAAAAAACACTTTTACTTCAGATTACAGAGCTGATGAACCAGCACTTGTGTTACAACATGAACACGCAACAGGGAAAAACACTGACTGATCACCAAAGACACTAATACATTAATACCAATACAGAAAAGACTTGGCAAACATGAAATCCGGTGTTACCAGAATGTTACCTGTAATAAGGGACAGGCGTTTTGGGGGTGGGCACAGTGGGGTGTCTGAGAACACCCTGCTCATTCTCACAATACCAGGAAACGGCAGAGAGCCACAGGGGCGGCCCAGATACCTGGTACATGGCTGGTACGGCAAAAAGCAGAGATCTGTCGCCGTAGATCTGACTGACCTCCCCCCGACCCCCCCCCCCCTTCCTCAACTCTCACATCTGTCCTGCAGACACTGCTTGGAGGTTGCCTTGGAAACCCGAAACAAACATCCCGAGAGCGGAGCTCATCATCAGCAGGTCCCCGCTTCCTACGAAAACACGTGACTGGAGGCTTCAGATGGCTCACATTACCGACGACAAAGTCATTCATAAAGACGGCCATTTAAGAAAAAGAGAGAAACAAAATAACTATGCATTGTGGCACATGTGCACTAATCAAGTTTATAAGCCATCATTTATGAGAAGAGTAATCAGCCTACCACACTAATAATCTAAACCTCAAATTGGGGGAAAAGGCTTAATGCTTGTTAAACCAATTGTGATGTGATAAAAGTTTGACCTTTGCACTGAAACTCTCTTGACGATGAACTTGATCGTACCCCTGCTAACTTGACAAAGCAGAGGCTGGTTCATGGGAGGAGTGAGCGGAATCCATGGAAACAGCGCCCTTCCCAGAGCCCCTGCATTCACTGGTGGTTTATACTGCACCAACTCCAAATTCCTTCAGGGAAATCTAATCAGGCCACCCAGTCTGAGGGTGCTGAAGAGGTCTGATGGCTAAAGACAAGGCCCAGAAGTAGCACTGGGACAACACGCTCCGGATCCAATCACACAGCAGTGCCACTGGAGTGAAAGGCAGCGGTGGATCAAATAAGCCTTGGAAACTCAATTACTGAGGACAGATTCCATCAGAGCTCAGTCGAACCCAATGGAAACCAATAAATCAAGCAAAGGGGAGTGTGTCGAGCCAACAGATGACTGACACCTCACAATAAGCTCACCCACCAGAAACCTCACTTCTCTTGTCATTGGCAAACAGCATCACACAAGGCATGTGCAGCCAATACAGGTTGAGTGGAGTGAAAGTTCTTGGCTCGACCATATGGCACTTGGCTTATCCTTTGCCGGAGTGTTGCAGATAAAGTATTCGCCAAAGTTAAAGAAACAAATAAATACTTTTAAGTTGTTATAAAAAGAGAACTGGTGGTCAGGGAAAATGGCAGGGTGGCAAAGCTGGCAGAGGATTCAAAAGTTGAATTGTACCCAAGCCATTTGCATTCATAGTCAACATAATGATGAGCAGAAGCCAGCCAAGCTGCTTCTGACAGCTCTATTGCCATTATAAGAATAAGAGTCTATCAATGTCAACTGCAGCCAGCTTCAAAGGCAGTTTGATTACTGATCTTAAGAATCTTGCAGTCTTATAGCGATCCAGGCCCACCTAAGTGATACAAAACAATACATGCACGTTTGCAGTGTTGAGCTCATGTTTGGCCAGGTTCCACCTGGAGTCTTGCTAACCGATCTTGCCCCAGAGCCTCCGGGGATACTGGAGAACGATAAATCTTAGAAAGCACATGTCACCACCAAGGAGAGGGGAAAACAAGGGACGTGTAAACATTCCACAGGTCATGAGAAACCATGCACTTCCACCCTGCAAGCTTGAATCCCAGGTGAACAACGGCAGTTCAGCCCTCGAGGAGCTTACATAACCTTACCCAACCAGTTGACAGTCTAGTTGCAGTCCAGAACCAAGAGCCAGAGCAAGGTATTTTGCATGAAATACATCTGCTACAAAAGAGAAGCAGTTGTTTAATAATAAATGGCCACTCCAGCATGGGTACAAGTCTGTCTTGGCCAAGGTTTAAAGAAGTTCCTAGGCTTTCATGCAGCTTACAAACTGTATTGTCTCGATTTGGAACCTCAAAGTCAGAGCAACAAGATGAGCTTCAAGATCTCAGAAATGAAATGGAACAAAAAGCACATTGTCAAACTATCGGGTCTCTTCCCTCTCGTACATCCCCAGCCCCGTCGGCAGAAATTTGACGTGGATTAACACAGTGTCACTCACAGGGGGGGCCGGATCTGGAGACAAAGTCTGGCGGTCCAGGCATTTCACTAAAACGGACGCCAGCGACAACTCTCCCACTCTTGCCTCGAGAGTCTTTGACCGACAATGGGTTGCATAAATAATTTACAGGAAGCCATTTCTGGAGTTGGAGTCAGCATTGAAAATGCAAGCGCCCCCCCCCACCCCCGCCCATTGAGCTTGTATGGAAACTGTCTTTCTTGGAGGGCGAAGGCCACAGCATAAACATTCAAGTGGTTGGTGGACCACCACTGCTTTGATAGCTGCTCTGATGGGACGGGTGGGGGCCATTTGGGATTACAGTGCCTCTACAGGAGGAAGCACCACAAGGGCTTCCAAGGCTTTGGCCACAGCTCCAGCCATGATGGCCACAGCTCTGAGTGGCCATTGTTCACCCAGCGGCAGGCTCATTGAGTCGACGAAGCGAAAAACAGCACTTCCTGTCAGGAAGTGGGGTCCCGTTGCGATGCTCCGGGCTTCATGCCAGGACTCCTCTCAGCTGGGATAGTGGGAAAATGGGAGTATCTGGTAGGAGGTTGGGTTGGGCAAGACCCAGAGGGGGTGCAAACCACCACAATGAAAGACAAGGGCAACATTTACATTGTAATAATTACAGCATGACATCCATTTTCACAGCACACAATCTTTCAAACTCACGAAAAGATAAATGTCTGTTTCATGTGATTCAGACAGCCCAATGCCTACTGCAGCCAATCAAACGACTCTGCCCAAAGGATCAACATCAGTGCCCAATAATCAATCCTTCACTGGTAATGAATAGACATAATGACAGGGCTTTGGTCCCCCAGTTTAACACCATGGCCGACTCTCAGATACACCATTAGCCATACCTCAAATCAATCGGGCTTCATTTCAATGACGCTCAATGGGGTTGCTGGATCACATAAGAGCTCGAGAAACAAAAGGAATGAAGAGAAAGAAAGAAAAAAACCGAACAGTATTACCAATGCGTGATGAGACCAGACCCCATGTTTAAACAAACCCATCCCTCAAACGTCCTGCTTTGGAAGGCCAGGATATATAACATACTATGAACAACCACCACGGGATGACAAAGAACGACAGTTGTTTTGCCCAGAGGACTGGGCAGGGCCGTAAGCCTTCTCATCTGGAACAGGGTTCGAAGAGAGACCTTCCTCAGTAACTTTTTCTACCCCACACTCTCCCATGATATCGTAAAACCACTCCCTCATGCATCCCTCTGAGGTCTCTTTAGGAGTGCTGAGGGAGGTAGGCGCATATTATTGCTGTGAATAATTACTTGTCCCTCTGCTTTTTGTTCTGCTTCTACTTCCTCTCTCAATCCCCTGCGCCCTCAGCCATTCCCGAAGGTAGTCTCATTTGTCCACTTCCAGGCACAGGAGCTGAATCTCCATTCTCAAGTACCAGATGTGACTAGGCCAAGACTGCCGTGAGACTGCCACATACAGCTATTGTGTGGTAGGGGATTCTTCAAAGCCCATTCTGGTACGCAGAGCTGGAATGCAAAACAGAAAAGAAGAACAGGACAGAGAGACAGACCTGTGCTCAAGCAGACAGGTTTGTAAAGACCCAGCCTTCAGCCTTCATGCCTACGGGACCCAACAAATTACCTGTCAACTTGTTCGCTCGTTCGATGGACGTAATCAAAGGGCACATCCATTGAACTAATAAACACTACATCACAACGAGCCCATTTACACTCAACTGCACAAGAGCAGGATGGAAAGCATTACAGTATCAGAGGAAACACCAGCCTAGTCTTCAAAGCCACAACTCTCAGTTTTCTGTAGTTGCAATCTGTGCCTCGGCAAAGGACGCGTTCAAGGTGTCAAGGAATGTTATGACTCAACGTCTTGCAACCTGCCATTGGTCCAGAAAGGCAGGGTTCTCTGCAGCTTTCAGTCGCAATCAGCCACACTCACCTCACCACAGGCAAGTTGGGCTGTCAAAAGAACCACCTATCAAATATACAATTTGAAATACCTCAAACAAATTATATAAAAAAGCTATTTCTGCACACTTTGGCAGAGGAAGTCACCCATTTCATTTTTAGATGCAATGTAAAAGAGATTGATCTACGGAGCAGAAATTTTCCTTTTTCCCCAAGCTGTCCATTTTTGGTATGGGCTGGGTCGTGCTCGTTGACCACAGCTGGGCCTCAAACTCTCAAGAGCCAAGGAAACAGGAACCACTTTACAGAAGATGATGGGAGCTGCACCCAACCAGACATAGCACCAGACGGGAGAGAGCAGGCAGGTGAGCGCACCAGCTCAGTCAGCCCAAGGCTGTTAAATCGATAGTAAAAGAGCCATGCGAAATGTGTTTGCGTGTCCCGAGGGACTAAATTGAGTATTAAAAGTACCCCCACCCCCCTCTTCCACACCCACCCCCACCTTTCTGTTTTAAAAATCAGTCTGAGACAACATGTGGACTTTGGGATCAGACCCAGAGGAAGAATCTGATATTTCCACATTTTTGCAAGGATATATTTCTCATGAAACTGTAACGGAGTCTCCACCGGCCAAGAGAGCCAGGCTTCCTGTCAGCTGGATTCCAGTATGACCTCTCAAGAAGATGCTTGGCCAGGTCAAAGACACAGATTGACAGGTGGCTGTGGCCTTCTTGCCCAGTTCTGAGTGCCAGTACCGCGCAAAGCCCATATAGCTCCTGAAGCAAGCTTCCCAGACAGGGCCTTCCGTCTGGGACAAAGCGAAACCGACTTGCTAAGTCAGCACCCCCTCAGAAAATGGCGCCCTAGACGGCCCCTTATGTCGACTAATGTTGACTAGTATTGCTGTGTATATCAAAAACTGGTGGAGTGACATGCATTTAGTGAGCCAACATATTTGGGATCCCCTCTGGGGCCGGAAAAGGGAGCAGCAGACAGAGGGAGCAGAGACTCCCAGCCACGGATTAACGACCGCTCTGTCCCTGTGGCTCCCCACCCTCGCCACCCCCCAGACCTCAGACTGGCTGGCCGCAGCATGTCTGCCAGCCCCACCCCCACCCCCCCAGAGCATCTCTGGAAGCCCTCGGAGGACGCCTGACGGAAACTCGATTTGGCGCGGAGAGGACAGCGCGTCGTCCACGACATCGGCCGGGCCGGCGGAAAGTAAACACGTGGCCACGTGCCGGGGGAGGAATTTTAATGACTTCCATAACTCTGGGTCACACGCCAGTGCTGAGGAAAATGCGAGCGGGCCTTGGCAGATGTGTGAGATCCGTGAAATATGCTGCCTTTAATCTCGGCTGATGACTTTTGCCGACCACAGAGGCCCTGCTTCCACACCAACACAGGAGAACGGATAAGATCGGCACCAGAGAGCACTTCCCTTTAATGGTGTGTCAAGCGCAAATCAATGACCCTTTAAGAGAGACGGCCTCCTTATCAAAGTGGGAGGTCTGAGGATTTAGTTGACTGGGGTGGGGGCAGAGAGACTTCACTGTGCCTGTAACACATAGCAGGAGTGGAGGAGTATACATTAGAGGTCAACATTTAAAAAAAAAAAAATACAAATAAAAATTTGGTATCCCTGCTCTGTGTGGAAAAGAAAACAGGGGGAAAAATCCTCTCAAAATGTAAATTTAGAAAAATTATTACCAGGCTGCATTACCTGGCCAGTCTACTGAAATGTGTATCTATCAAGTTTTTTTTCGTCATGCACTAGTCCACAAAGAATAAATGTTCAACACTGCGTATTATGGCTATCGGCAAAGGCAGTGGGTAACACATCCATCACACGCTGCCGTCCACCTTGGTGGGGGCCACAGGTGGGTATGCGCCTCAGCGCGGAAAACCCATGACCAAAAGCCCCCGTCCCCCAAGAGCAATGCGCAAGACACCAAATGAGGCGAAGAAAAGCTTAAAAGGATGTTAATCACACTAATTAGAAATAGAGAGCAAATTCCATCCTTCTTCTTTAGCTTATCCTGGTCAGGGTTGAGGGGAATTGGGGCCTGTCCCAAAGCTGGACAGGGTGAAGAGCAAACATAACTTTATGAAAGTAATATTTAGAACAGAGAAAGAGGGAGAAACTGTGGGAGGGGAAAAGTAAAAATGAACCTATCATGTCAAGCGTGGAGTAAAGGGAACCTATCACAGCGAGCACAGAGTAAAGGGAACCAATCACAGTAAGCGTGCAGTAAACAGAACCTATCACAGCGAGCGGGGAGTAAATGCTCGGCAGCTGAACTTTTTGGCCGTAATACTGTTATTCCTCACTGCCTGTGCGCCCCCACCCCCCCCGCACAGAACAGCTGTGGAGGAAATGACAATGTTAAGGAAAAACAGCAGTGTAGCTCAGCGGCTAACAGCCCTGCCACCTCTGGCCAAACCCGGGGAAGCCTGGTGGGGTGTGTGCGGTGCTGGACACCAACACGGCACGCGCTGGGGGCCGCGTTACCACATGGGACCCGCGGCCACCACCTCCGGCTGAAGCAGAGCATGCTGGAATGAGGGGCAGGTCCCCTCAGCGGCGGGTGGAGCCCCCCACTGATCGCAGATGAGCTTAAAGGCGTTGATGGCGTCCGCATTGCTTTCTGCACACTCCTGCTTTATTCTGGCTTTTCTCGAAGCATGAAACTGCTCAGTTTTATTCAAAAACAACGATCCTGTAAGAGGCAAAACGCACCACCGATGCAGCAGTCATCCCTGACAACAGGGAGGCCAAGGCAGCAGTGGGCTCCATGCCACCCACACATTTCAATAACGACACTGATCCCCACTGATCTCTCACGGCTCCACCGGCCACGTCAGCACATGCACACAGACCCACATCCATCGCCGCCATTCCCAAAGCCGTACGGATGTCCGGGTTCACGGCGTTCCTTGCAGCTTATTCCCTAGTTCAACGTTCCAGGCCTTCATTTCCGCCCAGAATCTGCTCCGGGGGGGGGGAGGGGGCTATCGTTCCAAACACAACAAACAAATCAGAAACGAGGCTCCGATAGCTCCCCCCAGCCCTTGCATGCAAATGCATTCCCACACCAACCCCATCCACACTTATATACACATATATACACTTTGCAAAAACAATCAATGAGAGAAATGGCACTTTAAAACTTACGCAGGCGGGATAACTCATTTGTTACTTTATAGCTGGGCTCACTACCACCCTGCGGATCGTAGTTTAAAACACCTGATAGAGATAATCAGGCCCTTCAGTAATATCTCAGTATTAGAGTCAACTTGGCTTCTTACATAGCTGGCTCCAATAAATTAGGGCTGCACCTAAGCTCTGCAGGGTGGGAGATCTCCAAGAACCTGTCTGATGACCACTGCTCCATAGGGTCCAACTGGGTCAGACCAAACAGTGACTGACATTTCAACTCCACTCACCACGCTTTGGCCAAGCTTTTTTTTTTTTTAAATGGTGACCAAAGATTAGCACTAGCCTGGCCAGGGTAGAGATGTTAAAGATCAGGGACACACACCAGACGTGTGAGCCTGTGTCACATGACACGGAATCACGCATAATATGAACTGGCGACGCCCGAGGCTGCACGGGTTCGCCGGGGAGGGAGATCCGCCCGCAGCAGGCCGAGCAGCGCCAGAGAAACACACTGAGGAGGAAGCGGAATATCTGCTGTCATCTTGGAAACTGACAAGTCCCGGGATAAAAAGACGACTGCATCCTTCCTCCCTTGTCCTCTCACTATCGCCCCCCTCTGTGTTTTTGTTTCCGTGGATCGGCGGTCACCAGCGCCCTATCTACCACACAGGACATCCTATGGAGGGAAACATGACACAGGTCCAGCAAGAAGCTTCCAGGAAAAGGGTCTTTGGAGGCCATCTTCAGGCATTGTCCATCCCAGAGGGCACGTTCACACTTCCGTCCGCGAACGGCGCCATGCTGACGTCACCTTTTGTTGCTCCGGGTACAGGCGCGATCTCAGGCTAACAAAACAAACCATAAAGCTCTGAATTTTACGTCATGGCTTTTGGTAAATGTTGCCACGCACATTTACTCGCTCGGCCAGCAACCACCAGACGGGCAGACACAAACTACCTGCTTCAGAAATCGAGGTGGGCCAGCGAAGGGACAGTGCAGTGCGATCAAAGGTACATTAGCGTCTCGAGATATTTCTACTTCCGTTCATCGGAGGCAGCTGCTTTGCTATGGCAGCGAATCACATGAGGCCAAGGTCTCTCCACGAAACTACAGCTTTTCCAATGTGGGGATGTACTTTCAAGGCTGGTTACGAAGACGAAAATCAGCCAGAGACTGGATTTCTGCCTGAAACGTGATAAATCCCGACTTCAGGACTGCAGGAATCCCAGGCACCATCCCTGAAATCTTACTCCAGAAACTAAACGAACAGTGCTTCCATTTTTTTTTTTTTAAATTGCAAACTCTGACTGTTAGACCCAGCTGAATAACAGGAGGACAATGTCAGATAAAAGACCCCCCCTCCTTGGGAAATGCACAGCAAAATACTCAGGCTTGGTCTGATCGACTGACTCCTCTCGTTAGACTAGCGTGAGAACAACTAAGAGGCCCCCTCATAATTGGCTGAAACAATCCCGACTGCAAGTTTACGGACTGAGAATGGCCCGAGAGGAAGTTGGGCAATCTCCTAGGGAACAGGGATGGCGAGCTGCTCTACAGATGGAGCGATCCTGAAGTCACAGTCTATAAGACAGGCACCATTCCGCGGTAAGCACCTTGGTTTGAGGCATGGAGTAGGTTTCCATGCCAACTGGGGGTGACTGTTAGGAAGGGATTCAGAGCTCTCATTGCTACAGGGATGCTACCATTTCCTAAAACAGTTCTGCCATACGCTGACAGGTTGGGGGGGGGGGAGGGCTGATGTTACCACGGGATCCTCAGGGGAGGAGCAGAGGACCCGGCGATGGAGTCGGCGGGCGGTAAGGCCTTGAGAACATCACGCAGATGGCGAGCTCACCGCTCTCCCGACATCAGAGCTTAGCATACCCCCCCCCAATTAACCCCCGTACCCTCACTAGGCCGTCTGTCAAAGATGAACGCCTTGCATTGTTAATATAACGGCCCAAAAAAAACTGGCTATTGGACGGGGCTGTCCTGACACCTAAAAATAAGACAGGGGGCGCCAGAGAGTACAGTGGGCATGCTAACAGGAAGTGCAACGACCTGGCGTTAGACACTTATGTATGTATCCTGCAAATGCCCAGCCCATCTAAACAGGGGTGTCAGGCAATAGTCTCTCACACGCCCCAGGAGAGAGGGGAACAAAGGGGGGGGCTAAGCAGATGCCAAGGCTCAGGATGAGTAACATGCAGGGAGGAGCGGTGGATGCAAGGTAGCTGCGAGTGACCTCAGCGGCGGGAAAGGGTCCCGCGCAGCCAGCCCAACGTTGCGTAACATGGGCCCCCCGTCCACACCCATCTCATTTTATCACTTATTCTAGGCAGACAGCGTCATTTTTCCCCATTTCTTTGTAGGGGGGGGGTGGTGATTTAGACTGCGACCCCCTTTGCTGCAATTACACAGCACTTAGGAGAGACTCGTAGACTGACCGCTGACAGACGTGGAAGCCGTTTTCCTGGTTGCCAGCCTTAGCCAGAGGGAGGAAGGGGTTTGGAATAAGATGGTGGGCTTCTTCTCCAGAACGGCAGATACGGAGCAGCCCCAGAGAAGCCCCCGCGGTCGATGCCGGACCGGGCCGGCTGCTTGGCTGAACGGCTGGAAAGAAAACCGGTTGAGCTCATCTTTGAGAAATGTTTTTGTGCACAAACACGCATAGGAATGGAAAAAGGAGAGGAATACCACGTCAGCCATGACCAGACACTGATACAGAGTGGCTGAACGCAGGGTGGCTGAACGCTGGGTGGCTGAACGCAGAAGTGGCGCCCCCTGCCTGCAGGCCACACAGAGGCATCACCGTGTAACCCTCACTGTGTCCCGCCCACCACACACCACGGCTCTCTGAACACCCTGATCACTTAACCTGCAAGAAACTGTAAGAAATTGTGATCTTATCGCAACCGTGTTGAAGGACAGGCATTTGGGGTAGAACAATGAGTCAGGCTTTTCCAACAACCCCTCCCATATTGAGGACGACGATTTTGTATCAACACTAGACTGCAACTCCACACCCAGGTAGGAAAAACTCCCCATTATTTGTAAAGCTAAATGATACCGTCTCACCGAGAGTGTGATTTCAGTACGAGATGAACCACAAAAAAAAAGTGTTTAGGCGCTTGGGTGGGAGGCCCCATGTAACCATGTGACAGGTGGTTTAACCGTGACGCAGTAACACCGCGGAGGGCCAGGGAAAGTGAAAGGCCGGCATTATCACAGGAGCCAACAAGGAGTCCTCCTGCTGATATCCGACCATGAAAGGAAGGCATTCATCTGAAAACCTGCAGAGGTCGTTGGGGGCGGGGGGGCGGGCTGCCACTTTCCGTCTCTTATCGCCACTTAAGCACTCGTCCACAAACAGAAGCCTATCAAATGTGCAGTCTTTAAGGGGGGGGGGACAGCATTTTAAGCCCTTCCCAGCATGCACCTCACCCCAGATGTGCCTCCGGTTCCCTGACCGATTAGCCAGCGACTCCAGGCTTCAATCTGCAACACTAACACTGGTCTACAACACTAACACTGATCTACAACACTAACACTGGTCTACAACACTAACACTGAACGCCAGGCCAGACCACCGGCAGTGTCTCTATTATGATTACTATTATAAACAAATTATTATTCTCCATACAGTGCCGCATGTGCTCAGCGCATTCCTGGGGCGGCCGGGACGCCCACTTTCTCAAGGAAAGATCTTTACAAATGTGAAACAAAAGACCCACAAAGGGGCTCCTGCAGTCCACAGGCACCATTCATCACTCTTAACCTCTTTAGAGCTCAGACAGCAGACTGTATGTGGCTGAGTTCAGGAACATTGAAACAGCTGTAAAGCCACGGAAAAAATGAAGAGACCACAGCGCATTTTTGTGTCACTCATTTCTCAATTTATGGGTGTGAATCTGATTTTTTTTTTTTTTTTTTTTTTTTAAATACACACACACATACAAAAAACTGCAGCCTGTTCCTGTCCCGTCTGTTTCTCCTAATGAAGGGCTTCTTCCTTGCTTTATGGGTCTTCAGTCCTGCTTCTAGGAGCCTGGTATGAACTGTCCTAGCAGTGCACTTCACGTTTCCCATTCCTTTACAAGGTCACTTCATGAGAAACTGTCAGATAAGTTGATGGTCATCTCTGGCATTAGAAAGTCACTTCTGCCCTCCATGTGGCTGGTTTCTAGTTATTCCCCAGTGTCTCCTGCTTCACCTTATTCTTGTGTGCAACTGTCTTAGAAATTTTAAGCCCGCAAGCAACCTGCCTCACAGTGTAGCCTCCCACCAGCAAAGCCGGGGTTAAGCTAGGATTTAAAAATGCTGATTTCTTTAAGAATATAAAGTGGTCTCTTAATTTTTTCCATGGCTGTCGTTTTTCTGTGATTTCTTACCATTCTCTGCTGTTTACCGAGACCCTTTCGCTTAAGCATCTCACGCTGAGAGCAAAGCCTCAGACAGAAGACCGCAAGCAAAGTGAAACCGACCTGGTGAAGGTCCCGTCTCCCGTCTGAGGGCAGCGTGAGAATCCCAGAGCGGTCCTCTTCCTGCGCTCAGTGCGCCCCCACCATGCTGACCTGCACGCACCCCAGTGGGACGAAGAGGGAGAAAGAGCGAGCACCCCCACGTCACCTCGCCGGCTTCTTGTGAGGACAGGCTGTCATGCTTTGCCTCAGAAAGCACAAGCGTGTGTGTGTGTGTACGCGTGTCTGTGTGTGCGTGCATGCTTTGGAAAACTTATCAGCAGGGCTGGAGAGCAGCTGGCGGTGGGGGGCTCGTTTAGGGAGGGTGGGGTGTCTGCATGGAGAACAATCCTCTAAGCACATTCAAGATGGGTGACATCTTGACTTAATAGCGCAGGGCCCACTGTCGCCACACGGGGCGCTACACCAGACACCGGATGTCAAAGTCAATAAAGACAAGAGGCTTTGTGGACACGGACTGTTTGTCCTGAAGGGAACATGACACAGGTCTGGACAGCCAGTGCAGAGAGGGAGAGAGAGAGAAAAAGAAAGTAATAGTAAAAAAGGCGCACGCACGCACGCGCGCGCACAGGTTTATATCATCTTTGTGGGGACTCACCATTTCTATGGGGAAAACTAATCCCAACATGATGACCTTTAACCCCTACCCAGCCCTAACCTTTAACATAAGTAACCAAACAAAATACAGGACTTTTGGCATTTTTACTTTTTTGTAAAAATGGAATATAAACCTAATTCACACACATACACACACCCTCTGCTGAACACCAAGCCCCCCACCAATATCTCGGAGAGGAACTTCAATAAGATAAACTTACTGAGTGTTTAAAGTACCATACTAAGCAGGGGTTTTACAACGATAACAATATTTTAATATTTGCTTTATTTTTCCAGAGAGGATGATTTAAAACCATTTCAATACTTACATTTTTCCCCTAAAGCAGACACGAGATGACGTGGAATGATTAGCACTTAATCACGGTTACGGACGGCTGCTGATACTCGCTGAGGATGATTATTTAACCGAACAGCTCGGCGTTGGTTTCCAACAGTGCAGCTTGAAGCAGCTGTTCCTCCGAATTACAGTCACTCCAAAATAAAACAAAACGAAGCAGTTATGACAAACCGCTGCTGACCTGTGGATGCAGACAAGCCAGATGCTAATGGGAAAGGCCGTGGCTGCAACCAATGTGGGCACCATTAAACCTGGAAGCGGGGCACCTGTCGTCGCTAAAGGTGCAGAGTGACCTGCACCGCGACTCTGCCGTTTTATGCGCAGGTTTAGAAAAGTGCAATAAAAAACACTCCGTCAGGAAATCCGCTAACATTTTTTCACATTTATTTAGCAGGCATTTTATCCAAAGTGACGTGCGTTTATGATACAAAAGAGAAGGGCATGTGACTCCTCCCCAAGTTATAACCCAAACATTAGCTCACGTTTACGGGAAGCCGGCGGAGGAGCCAGAAGGGGGAGAGGCCCAGACCTCCGGCAGATGAGCCCAACGAGCATGGCCTGTTCCTACCCCAAGGCAGGTTCAACAGATCGTGCACAACACAAGGGGATTAATTAGGGCTAGGCGCAGACAGCATGGGGAGAGGCCAACTTTTCGGGGAGAGAAAACTGCTCAATCAGGCTGCTGTATCTAACAGTAGTGCATTCTGGGAATTCAACACAAGCCAATCAGAACCCCCGCTCTCCCGCCCAGTCGAAATATTATTAAAGTTTTGGAACAATAAACAAAATATGCAGGCAAATGCAAAAATAAACAAATATACTTCAATGAGAGCCGCGTGTGATGCAAATGGGATCTGGGAGCTTTTTAATGAAGTCCTGCCTTCACAAATGGGTCAATTTGTTAACCCGAGAGCCACTGAAAAAGGTTACGGACACATTCGATTAACATTTGAACAGGCCGGCCTGCTGGACCGTGCAGAGATTTGACTGATGGTTCTTTCAACGAGTACAGAAAAGGGCAAAATAAATCAAATGTTCTTTACGATCAAATATATCCGGCTGTTAAATCCTCTCAGTCAGAGTTTAGCTGCAGGTCTATTTTAGACACTAAAACACTGATTCTCAGCCTTACAAGGCAAACAAGTATCCTCCTCCTAACGACTCCTCACAGCACAAACGCTGCATTTTTGGTTAATTAACGGAAACATGCAGACTGTTCCATTAATGAAAGATGCATGAGGACTGTGACAGATCAGGATGACAGGAGACAAAAACGCCTTCTGTTCAAAATGAAACTGCGTGTAACCAAGAGGGATGTTAAAACGATGTAAAATCGTAAAATCTGACACTTTTCTGAAAACCTGAGTTGCCCACATCTGCAGCCAAAGGAAGCTGATGGAGGGAAAAACACATAAAAAGAATCACAAATTCTACATGTGCCATTTAAGACTTCGTGTGAACGGCTGCCAAAATCACACCTCAAATTACCCGACAACTGTTGCTCCTAAGGCCAAGCCAAAGTCCCCGCCCCCTCAGCCAGAGGACGCCGCACTGTCTGCTTCGATTGGCTCAGTGGGTGTTTGGCACAATACCCTGGCCACTGCCTGCTAGAGGGAGGGACTCTGTGAGCAACCTAGCCAATCACAACACCACACCACTCGGTTCTCTCTCCCACTGACTCTACACACCAGTTTGAAATGATTCCAGGTTCACTACAGTGGCCTGACATTTGTACTTTAAAAGAGTAGCCCTGCGTAGAGACACTGGACTATATATACTCCTATCGTGTTTCATGTCTTTCCCCACAATGCCCCGCTGCCGTCGTTATTGCACAACACGTGATTATGCTGCCTATGTGCATGTCTGTGCTTATTTAAAGACAGGGGAGTGTTGTATTCGCATGGTGGGGGGGTTTGACTGTATTTGAACCTTCCAGCCCCCCCCACCACCATGAACCACGCAGGCTCTGGGAACACATTCCCACTGTGGGGGGCACTGAGGATTCTGATGAATCGATTTCATCCTTCCTTACATACTGTGAGCCCCGTGTTTGAGCCGGAGCCCCTCTGCAGATCCACGTGACCCTGGCTGACCCCGCCCCCAAGGGCCTGGCCCCTCCCACCAGACGACAGACACCACAATGCCAGCTCCAGCATCAGAACGCCCTGGCTGTGCAATAAACGGTGCATCAGGATCACCGTCTTCCCCTTACGGTCAGAAAGGGGAGGAAATGGCTTAATTTAACTTCAAAACGAATCATCTGTGCTGCGTATGACTTAGCAGGTCATCCGGCTGGGTGTTTATGGCGCCGCGCCTTCACCTGGAGCCAATCCGCTTATCCGCTGATCCGATCACGGAAGCGGGCCAGGTTAAGCACCTCGCTCAGGTCTGGCAGCTCCAGCTCCACGGCCCGGCACGACTTCCTGTCCAACCACCCCCTCGTGTCGGCGCCGGTCCAAACGAATCCAGAAATCGGCCCAAACAAAGGAGCCTGTGTAGGAGGTTGGCGGAGCGGGAGGCACAACGAGGCGGGAGGAGCGACGCTCGGAGCAGAGGGCGTGGCCAGTAAGGGAGGCCCGTCATCAGCGGCCATCGCGGGTGTGTCATACATGGGCGGGGCCATCCCACCCCCATGACAGTGCGCAGCTGAGTCGCACCAAGGGGCAAATGAAGGCGCGGGTGGGGGGGGAGGGGACCACAACACATCAGGGCTGTTTTCCCAGCAGCCTCGACACAATGCAGCCATTTGTGGACTTGCTGATAAAGGGTGGGGGAGGGGGGGGGGCGTGCCATCGGTGTGAGGTACAAAGTAGCAGGTGGCGGCGGAACACACGGGGAAACCATCACCTCCCCCCCCCCACCCCACAGACTGCGACTGGGCTATCACACTGGAAGCAGGGGGCCCCACAGCTGTAGAAGAGTGGGGGGGGGGGGGGGGGGGGGTTGGGGCGG
>JAODJW010000041.1:4414354-4434750 GCA_026777045.1 Hyperopisus bebe | reverse complement strand
TGTTGCATCTTTCCCAAGAAGACTCATGGCTGTATTAGCTCAAAAGGGTGCTTCTACTAAATACTGAGCAAAGGGTCCGAATACTTAGGACTATGTGATATTTCAGTTTTTCTTGTTTAATAAATCTGCAACAATTTCAAAATCTTTTTTTTTTTGTCTGTTAATATGGGGTGCTGTGTGTACATTAATGAGGGGAAAAAAATAATTTTAAGTGATTTTAGCAAATGGCTGCAATATAACAAAGAGTGAAAGATTGAAGGGGGTCTGAATACTTTCTGTATCCATTGTAGTACATACAGAGAGGAACACGTTTGAAGTCACTTTCAAAATAAGTGAAATAAAAATGCAGTAAAAAAACAAGAATTCAAAGGTGAAAATAATTACATCAAAATACATCAAATACAACTCCTCAGCAATTGGGGAAAAACACTGAACTAAGACTTTTTTTTTTTTTTTTTTTTAGTTTTTTTTTTTTTTAGTTTTTACCAAATATGATTGTGTTGGAGACCAAATCATGTCAGTTTCTCTAAGGGCAAAAACCTAGAAATTTGTGTCAGCCACATATTGCTGGAGGGGACTTCTGGTTTGCACCAGAGCAGCAAAACACATCTTTTAACCAAGTCAATTAGCATATTGAAAAGACTTTCTGAATTCTCACTTCCCCCCTTTGTGATACACCCCAGGTGTAGTATCTCTTCTCAAGTTACCCATGTCACCTGTTCTGTTCACCCAGCCACCTGGGCTTTCTTATAGAGATCTTTCTTTCAAGCCATTGCATGGGTCTCCATGGGTCTGTCCCAAAGTTTATCACCCAACATGTCGCTGAACCACGTCCCATGACCCTGTCAAGCACAAACTCAGGGTGGCAGCGAGGGAAATGAAATTGTGTATATCTCTGAGGGCTTCAGACATTAGGCTGCACAACAGAACCCTATCTAGCTACCCTGCTGGATGATCATGCTGGTTTTTATTCTCTATATACTGCAGTACAGGGTATAAAAACTATATTCTGCACTGAATAAATTGGCTACTTAGCTGGATCACTGGAGCAGCTAAAAGGTACCCTGTAAAGTTGACTGGACTAGATTTTGTCTCCAGTACTCCATGTTTCATGTTTTATCTTATTAATAGTGTGATATGTGTGCTTGTTCCGAAAACAAAATGCCAAATATGTTTCATCTGTTTTGTTGGTTCAGGTTTATGTATCACTAAAGTCTGTGTGCATGTGAGTGTGTGTGTGTGTGTATGCAAGCATCCTGCGATAGACTGGGATCTTCGGCAAGGTGTTCTCCTGACTCATGTTCTACACTGCCTGGGACAGATAAATAGATACAAGTAACCTGAAGGGTGTGTGCGGAATGGTATTCATGTGGATCCAATAGATGAAAACCTCCTATCTGAGTGCCATTGACTTTCACTTTGCTTGATACAGAATGTCAGTTTAGTGGAGTCAATTGAGTCTGCCAAATCCTTATTTATGACAGTCTGGATGAACAGTTACTGCTCTCTTCTCTGTTGAAGACGAAGTTCTTAAACGTGAGAGAAGTAAATCAATGCCTTTAAAAAAAAAAAAAAAAAAAAAAAAAACCCTGTCTGTGGTCTGTTTTGGGGGATGACAGGGTACTTATCACTGTGGCTCAGCCTACCTGCTACACAAGATTTATCAGTTTACATTTCACTGAAGGTATACTTAATTATATTACTGTTTTGGTGATACTTTCTATTTTTTTTTATTTTAACAATCAGTTAAACTATATTCAGAGCGTGAAACAATTAAATGACTATAAAGGAGTATGTCTAATGTCACTGTGTGTCACAGCAGATGCAGTGATTTTTTATGTTTTTCTTTGGTAAAGGGAGGATCTTGAGCTACAGCTCTGCTGACACCACTGCATGGCCACGTTCACTGGCATCGGCGCTTCGCTGTATTAGCATGTCTTTCCCTTAAAATGAATTAAACAAAATCTAACTCTTAATTCTTGGACCTTCTCCAAACTTGATTGCAGTGTAATTTTGTAGAATGCCTAAGATACAAATGTGTAATATATTGCTAGCATTAATAAGTGATCATATAATGTCTTTTTTAGTGGTAAATGTCTTAGATAATAACTTAATTTTGTGGCCATTGCATTAGGAACGAGTCCTGAATGCTGCACTCGTGTATACTAACTTGTATTATACCTCTTTATTCATATTTATTCAAAGGATATTACACAAACCATTGTAAATCAACTGCTTGATATATGCAGCGTAACCCAGTTTACGGCTGGCCTTTAAAGCTGGACTTGTAGAGCTCCGGTAAGCTTTGTGTGGACTGATCATTACGGTTTTCTATTCCAAAGTTTGCATGTAGCTTTGAATATTTGGAGCTTGCTTTCCATCTTCTTTAATAGCATTTTCCTGACTCCAGCACAGTTTCAGGAAACTGAGATGAAACTGCTGCACAATGTTATACATTGTGTTATACATTTATTGTAAGACAGCAGTCAGTGTGGAAAATATTAACTATCTGGAGATTACATCGTTCTTAGATTGTATTTCTTATAATAACCAATACTGAGATGTTAGTCATTGCTTTATGTTGCTCTCCAATGTCATTCCTTCCGAAATAAATCGATGCACAGTAAAGGGCAATGTTGTTATACTATATTATGGAGGGTACCATTGTTGTCTATATTCTCATTTCCTTTGTGCAATCTCATTGACTGTTCAGTCAGTAGGGGTTTCTTATTTCTTCTGACGTCTTTATACACAGCTTCCACCTGAATCAGTTTTATAGCTAAATCAGTGTTTTTTGTTCTTTCTTAAACCAGGGCTTGGGACCCCCTACCAGGAATATGTGATTTTATAGGTACGGTAAGCAAGAACTAAGGAATTAAAATTAAATACCCCCACCCAAATAATTAAATAATGAATAATCCTGAAAAGAGTACCTCTCTCTTTCTACCATTAAGAAACCAAGTTAGATCCTTTCTCAGTGAGAATGCTGTAGTAAATAAATAAAAAAGGCTGCAGTGTTATAGTTCAGGCTTGGATCTGTCTCCCAGCTGGAGGCCGACAGTCTGATTTATTTGACTCTTCCTAATAAGGTCTGTGCATTGGCTATATAGGTGTGCATGTGTACTCTGTGTGTCAGCTCTACAGATATATGTTTAAAGCAAAATGTATAATATAGTGCAATATAGTATACATAAATTTTACAGCCAGACAGATTATAGGCTTATAATGATATGCACTATATTGCTTATCATCTGTCTGAATCTGTTCCAGTCTTGGTGATTTTCAGTTCCAACTAATACTCCACTAATATATTCTGTCCATTTTATAGGAAAGAGAAATGAATGCAAGCCACATTTAAGCAGTCAGCATGCCATCCTACTAGGAACATACACTGTCCATTGCACAGCCCCATAGCTCAGGGCTGAAACACACATATTTCTGTGAATTGTTAATGGAGTCTTTTTTCAGTCTGCAGTTGGTAAGGAACTTGCTAATAACTTGCTAGTACTCGAATATGCAAATATACAAATAATTATAAACTGTAAAGAGTCTTGGGGTTCATCTTAATGGGCTGTCAAATGCCATACAAAAATATTTATTCTCAAATTTACACAATATGTAATACATTTTATTAAGAAAATTAAGTTCCAGTGGCCACTTAATATCAAAGTCCTAACACATAATTATTTCTTAATGCAAACAGTATTTTGTTATCCAAATGGGAGAATAGTATGAGCATAGATTGTAATGGAGACCTATTATATTCCTTCATGGTTGTAAACAATGTGAGAGTTTAGGTTGCACAGATTCCCAGAATTCATAGCTAAAATCAAAATATTCAGTTAGGTCCTCACGGGGAAACTGATGTTACCTGGTTTGTTTCAAACTGCCAGCTGTAGAATTTACAATTTACAATGTTTGTTTTCATGTTATTGAACTGTTATATCTTAACATCTTAAGATCTTTCATGTTATAAAGTGTACTTTAAATGGTTGTCAGAGTTCTCTTTTTTGAGCCACTTGCCAAATAGATTTAGACTTGAAATTATATCGATCACGTGGGAATAAATCATGTTTCCATCCATCTGTTGCATACATGCGATTATAGGTGTGTGAATTAAAAAAAATCACTTAACATCCCTTCTTAGAGTACGATACCTTCTCTTTCCTTATTGCCATCTGTTCATCGAGCTTTTGAAATTCAGCTTGTACTTGCTTGCAGGCAGTTTTTTTGTTGGAAATCATTTGTACATCACAAGTTTAAATTAAACAAATTAGAATATGGGTCATTCTCATGAGCTTGAGAATTTTTTGGAGAAAAAAAAGTGTTATAGTGAAATAAAGTGTTGTTTTTTGTGCATATCAATTGACATTAACTTTTTAGGTATATTAAAAGTAATAAGTAGCTAAAAGTCAGTAACACAAATATGCATGAATTGTTTTAAATCTTTTAATTTTATTCCATGTAACCTCTATACAAACAATCAATTTGTATAATAAGATTTTTGCTCAATATTTGTTAGATGTTTTTTCTCATCTAAGTGACTCTTACCCTGGATTTGACTAAATACGTTTGTTTGTTAAAGAAATAAATACAACAGAACTGATCCTAGTTGACAATTTAGACAATGAAGTTGTATAATTTGAGTCTGTCTTCAAACTAATTTTAAAAAGTGGAGAAAAATATGTTACAATGAGTTTGTGGCCATGACCCTTTGTGTTAATCCAACATGAATTTGGGGATTCAACGTTTTAATTAATCATGATTAATGACAGAAAACTATGAGACTGGTATTTTTTTTAATTAGTTCTCAGACCTAAGTAATCTATTTAATGGATCAGCAAATGCACATGCTGCACTGGGTTGGAGGGCACCAGCACCATACCTGCACAGGTATTTAAGTGGGTCTAAGAGAATATTGTGAGGCACCCCAGGCTGCCAGCAGAATATCAGTTATCCTGCTAGAGGAGAGTCGTAGATTTACAGCCCCCCCCCCCCCGAGTTTCCTCTCTCCCATCGCTTCACTTCCATTGCCCCAGAGATCATGCTTTAAAGCAAAGGCCACTTCAGCAGTTTATGAACTTCAGGATGAGGTTTATTGATCAGACTTCTGCATTAGTTATCACAGTTAAAGGATGGCTGCTTTACTTATGCTAGAATTGTCATTCCCGCCTCCCCCACCCCCACCCATCAGGACAAAATCAATTACTGGTAATAAAAAATAATAAGACCTTACCATAACAACAATAATAATGATAATAGCATTAATTGACCAAATACTCACCTTGATCATAAAGCTGCTCCTACAGCCCTGTAAATACCGTAATTATGGCAATAAAATGATTTTAAGTTAGAATCCTTGACATAAACTTTAAGCTGGTGCAAGAAACAAAAGATTGATGGACATCTTCCTGTGGTGAAGAGTCTCTTCCTGGGTAATTTAAGTGGACAGGTCCAAGGCTGCTGTGCCTGTTCTCAGAACAGTGAGGCGGTGCTGTTTGTGGATGTGTTTTCAGCCAGAACTGGGGAGATCAATGCACAGCTACAGCTGGTTGAAGGGGACCAAATCCATTCAACAGTTGATTTGGTTCCATTTTACCAGCTTTAGCAAAGCATTTTTGGTGCCCCGGCCAGACTTGGGCTTACTGTGCATGTCCATGCTGGTTAGGGAAAAGAGAAGGGAGAAGGAGAAAGAGGAGAGGGCACCGGAGATTAGTCAGTATGAATCTTTAATTCAAAGTCTTATGGCAGCCATGCAAAAATGATGCTAATATAATGAGTTCAGGCTGAATTTCTGGGTCATGTTCAAGGTCAGTTTTGTAGGCTTTACCTTCCTTAATCATCTGATATCAAAGGCATTGTGTCACAGATTTTTTCACATTTAAAAAAAATAGTGATTGTAGGAATGTAACTGCTGAATATTACATTGTACTAATAAATACACTGTCAATAAAACAAGAGAAACTCCAAGGATTACACACTTGCTTCTGGATGGTAAACATTTTTAAAAAGCAATTCAACACAAGACAAACATCAGAACACAGTGACAAAGCATTATTTTTGAGAAATTGCTTATAATGCAACAAAAACTAGGTTTATGGGTAGAATTCATTTTGCTATTTTCAAATTAACTGCCCAGTGCAGAACTTGCACAAATTGGCCACTGAGAGCCCTGGAACACTTTTTTATGCACGTATCCTTCATGCAGTATAGAGGAAGAGGGAAAGGCCATCAGGTGGGATCTCTAACAGCTGATAGGACACTGTTTATTAATGATGGTTGCAGACAAACTTCTGAAAACAAAGAATTTATCACAGGCCTGTCAATACTGCTAATGAACCAGGAAGCTCTGACACTGCAGGAATTACCTCCAGTTGACCTATATGTCTCTTTTCCCCTCTCTCATAATCTCAGTTCATGCTCTCGTTTTCTTTCATTCTTACTTTTACAAATGTTTTTTGGCTTCTATCAACTGCATTAAATAAGTTTATGCTCAATTACATTTTAATTTTTATAAATATTTTATCTTTCACTATTAATAATCAGTTTTGGCAGAAGAACCTTTGGTACTCTATGGAAATGTAGTTACTTTGATGGCATTTATTAAATCCCTGCCCTCCCGCCTTTGCCACCCTTTCTTCTTTGCCCTTGTCTAACCCGCAGAAATCCATTGCTGTTGTGTTTGCTGTGAACCAGTCTTTTTGATGCACAGGCAAGCACAAAAGACATTCTAATACATCCCAGAGAACCCAGTCAGCTCCAGGAGAGAGAGATGGGGACGTCCCAGCTGCACGAAGACATCACATGCAGTTATGGCAGACCAGCCGATATCAGCAGAACGTGGCCCATGCCATGGCCCATGTTTACCGCGTCCATCAGAATTGGCAAGAAGTTTTCACAATGACCCCATGCTCCACAATGGAAATATAACAAGAAATAATGTCTAGTTTGTTAGTGTGTGTTGCTGTGCTGACGCATCAGAATAGCACCATGGTTTTCTACGGTATGGCGTTTCAAGTGAATTTGGAACAGATGGGCACTTCTCACCCTAGACTGGGAAGTGTGGAGCATCCCCATATCCTTCACCACACTTATTTATCAGACAATAGCCGACCAGTGTGTATTTAGTAGGGCAAAACATAAACAGACAAATGCGAAAGGTTTCATGAGCAGAAAAAGAGGAACTCCGCAGTTCCCTTCTGGCTGGCTAATAAACTTGTCATCAGAGTACAAAGCAAACTGATGAGAGTCTCCTTCCATATATGTTGCGATCAGAGGTGGACCGGAAATGCTATATAAAGGGCAAAAAAAAATCTGCCCTGGATTTTATTTTTTTATTTTGTGGCTGTGTTGCAGAAACGTTATGAATGGATTTTTGTCCTTACAGAAAACGTCAGTGGGAAAGCTTATGGTATTTTTGATAAAGCTGTTATGAAACTAGGCAGTACCCGCAGTCTACAACGTCTTTAAAGACAAAAGTGATTTATATCCAGTCACAATTAATAGCAACATTTTTCCTGATTTTATTCTCTGGGGCTGAGTTCTTGGAGCCTGAATCTCCCAAAGTCCATTTATATTTTTTATTGGCAGTCCGTCCTTAGATTTAAGCATCACGACTGTGATGATAAAAGCCACAGATGACTTCTGAATTTTCAAGTTTGCTTTTTCGCTAAACATGCCCTGTGCACAGGCACCGGAAGCCAATAGAGCATTGTGTATTTTTTTTCTTATCATGCTGGCATCTATGTGACAGCAGGTTGAATAAAGACTTTAAGGGCTGATTGATTTCGCTGCCTGACATGGCCTTTTATCCAAAGTTACTAACAAGGTTGACAGTGCTGTACTGGCCATTTCCCGTTTGCTTTCCATTGGCCCCTGTCAGTAGAAGGTTTGCTACCTTCTAAGTGTTACTGCAAAACTATGCCGTAGTGGGAATCGTTTAAGAGTCAGAGGGAATTTGGCAGTGCTTATAGGGGAAGGAGGGGCTGGGGGTAGGTGCCCCCTCTGTCAACCTGAATGGTAGGAGGGGGGAGGGTGCTGCATCTATTCCGGGACATTGGCCAGGACAGATCCCACATTCTGGGCCTTATTGTGGAATGATGGATGGATGGGCACTAGGGACAGCTGGACACCTCACAAGGTCCCAGGAGTGGTGTGCACAGGTGTTGTTTTCAAGGGCCCTGACAGCTGGGAACGGGGCCACAGTGAATAGTCCCGAGTTGGGCTGCCACCTTGACTCCTGTCCCGTGGCAGACCCAGATGTCTTTTTTATTATTTTATTTTTTGTCGTGACCTTTTTCCTGTTCAGCTGTCTGCTGAACGCTCTCCATCTCTCACTCTCCCACTCGCTCCTTATTGGGACAAGGCAGCACACAGGACTGTGAGGGCTGGCCACCCCGACCCCCCCATGCACCCCCACTGACACAAACCCTGGTATGGACATGCTGATCACCTTTTGTGCCCTTTGTGTGTTTTATGAGATCAAACCATACTAGCCTGTCAGCATGTAAAAATACACATGGTGTTTTTCTGGCCATGTAAGTTTTCCTTAAATAATTTAGCATATTGTTTTGCCGATTTTCCAATCTGTAATTTTATTCTGGCTAGAGAAAGAAAATTCATTCACAAGAAATGAATATATTTTAAAACACACCGCCTTTCATTTGATTTTTAACATAAACTGTGTATTAATGAATGGTTTTCATGAGCTGTGCCTGTCACTGCAGTCACTGGTGCAGTACATGGGCACATTTCTGAAAATGTGAGCTGTGCATTTCCTGCCTTCGTATTGTTGCCATATTTATTTTTTGAGAGGATAATCTGTAATTTAAAAGTCAAGAGTACAGGAGGCAGTCTGATGGCAAGATCCTTTGTAAATCCTCGTTAATTAGGGAGTTAATCACATTAGATTGCTCCCTGTAAAGAAAAACATTGACATTCGGTCAGGCCATAAACTTTAACAACGTCTACAGGTGACATTGAGCGGCTTTGTAAAGTAATTTATTTATTCCCGGTATCAAACTATTGGAAGGCATTTCATGAGAGGGAAGGGCAGCTGATGGAGAAAGCGAAAGAGTAGCTGTGATTGGCAGAGAGGGTCCGTGGTGAAAGGGCCCTCAGTCATTAAAGCCGGGGGCTTGCTGTGTGGATAGAGCCCACCTAAGGCCCCTTGGTGTCAGGGGATAGGGGAGTGCTGCTGCAGTGCAGTGCCAGCTCCTCTCTCCTGCATGCGGACGTGAGCTGCACCCTGGCCCTGACTCAGCACTGCCTTCCCTTCTGATTGGTTGATCTGGGGGGGAGAGGTAGGCCGCCGTACCCTTAGCTTATGCTCCGTCTTTGGATGTTGGGAAATTCCCTTCAAACGCACGTACACCTATGAACATGCAGATAAATACGGAAAAACTGCTCCTTGCACACATTTTTAAATGTCACCTACTCAAACCCAATGCTCCCTTTGTCTGCACGCGGTTTTAAACCATCGCTCAAATTAAATTATGCTGTTTCTTTTATTTATTTTTGTATTGATTAAAAAAATAATTTAAATTGTGACAGTGGGTAAGAAAATCAGTTGATACCAAATATATTTTATTTTTGTTAGTGTGGAGTGTAACTCAGGAGCAGGAATCAGCTCTGTTTCTTGTACATGCCGTGTTGCTGCTGCAGCTGAAAACCCTCATATGGGTCAATGCAATCTTGCTTAATAGCAGTTTAGTCTTCGATGCAACATTTTTCTTGTTGGGCCCGACAGTTTCAAATGAGATTGCAGAACCCCCCCCCCCCCCCCCTGCTTCCCCACCCCCATTGCTCCCCCCATAATGCTTTTACAGGGGCCGACCTCTGCCTTTCAGATCCTTGAGCAGTAAAATACTTTGCAGCCGCGGGCGCAAGGGTGCCGCTAAGCAAGGATCTGAACCCCTAACCTCTGTGTCGGCCTGGAATCCCGACCCCATCACTGTCGCCGCTGCCACTCTGGAGTGGAAATAATGAATTTAAAAATTTAGAAAAATACAGAAATAGATGGAAAAAAGTAGAGAACAAAAATGACGCAAAAGGAAAAAACATGAAAGCAAAAATAAGAGTAAAAAAGTAGATGAAGTATAAAATAAATTAAATGGTCATCTGGCTATAGCCAGAATTCTGTTATTTCTTTTTTGTATATAATGAGGGCTGATGGGAGACCTTTCTTCCAGGCCGTTGCAGTTGGGCCTTGTATCCTATTGCTTTATTCTTCCTCATTCCTTGAACAGCCCGACTTCGCTTGTTGTTCCGACTACCTGGCACTGTCTTACAGTGTAGACAACCAGTCACCCCACCCACCTGCCTTTCTCTTATGAAGTATAGACGCTTAAGCATTTTTAACAGCACATTCATTACCTTAGCCACTAATACCATGCCTTTAGACACGCTTCGTTCTTTGAGATGAAGTTGAGGGGATGCATGCCGCTGACGCCAGGTTTTCCACTGGAGATTTTCACTGTAAATTGCACTGTTCTTACTTCTCATTCTCTTTTATTTTTTACAGTTACATTATGACTATTGCTATATGCAACTAATGTCATTTATAATAAAATTATAGTTATTAAAATACACTATTATGTTTTAGGGCAGTGCAGTGGTTAGCGGTGCTGCCTCGCAGCAAGAAGGTCCTGGGTTCGGTCCCAGGTCCGTCCTGTGTGGAGTTCGCACGCTCTCCCCGTGTTCGCAGGGGTTTTCACTGAGGGCTCTGGTTTCCTCCCACAGTCCAAAAGCATGCAGGATCGGTTGACTGGTGAGTCTAAATTGGCCCTGTAGTTGTGTCGGTGTGTGTGCCCTGTGGTGTGTTGGTGACTGCCCAGGGTTGGTTCCAGCCTGTGCCCATTGTTCCCGGGATAGGCTATGGTGGCCCCACAACCCCAGTTGGGATTCAGCATTTTCAGGAAATGGATGGAATATTATCTTTTAAAATATTCTCTACTGTACTATGAATTTAATATATTTTAAGCAATACAATATTTGTTAGGTAACTGAAACTCCTTAAATTCTTATATAACCAAGAAAATGCATTTTCATATATTACTGTATATAAGTGTCTACGTTTTTGTCAGTTTCATGTTTTGAAATTGTAAAATTGTATTTTAAATATACAACATATGGTAATGATTTGATTTCCATTGCTACCTGGTAATCATTTTTCTAAATTTAAAACAAATGGGTTTTTGGAGCAAACTTTAAGGAAACATGCCCACAGAATATAACTTCACTGTTAAGAAGTGGTTTGAAGGGATATAGGTGTTTTTAAAAAGTTTCATATTTCTGGTTGATGCCCTACACAAACAGCAGAAGTGTGTGTTGAGGTTACCCATCTGTCCTGTGAACACCAGTTCTCTAGACCAGTGTTTCCCAGTCTGGTCCTCAGGGACCCACAGATTGTCCAAGTTTTTGCTCCCTACCGGGAGTTTGGAGGGAGCAGAAATGTGCACTGCATGGCAGGGAGCTCAGAGGGAGTAAAACATGGACCGGCTGTGGGTCCCCGAGGACTGGATTGGGAAACACTGCTTTAGACTCATCCTGGTTTAACCAATGACTAAAGGCTTGGTGAAAATGATCAAAGAGCTTAGTGAAAAACAGCTGAGAGAGCAGTGTATTAGACAGAGGAAGACACTGTCTGCCAGATTCAGAGAGATCTTGTCCCAGCTAAGACTAGTCTCTTATTGTCATATTGTCAGCTTTGTAGCGTTTCTGATTGTCAGAAGAAATTTTATAGGATTTGTGACAAGTATAAAAATAATTTTCAGACCGAGAACAAGTTCCACATGAAAAACAAAGTACAGTGAAAACCCTCTTATGTAGGTACCTGGATTTGAGGGAATCGAGCAGAAAGCCGTCACTGTGAGGTGCAGTACCAAGCGGGACCTCCTACTGGCTCATGCTCCGGTTTTGACAGAGTTCAGTACAGGCGCATAAACAGGCGCTAACGGTTTGCAGGACGTGCTGAAGACCCAAGTCATCTCTGTCACCTTCAAGCCCCCTTCAGAAGCTTCAGAAGTGCCTGAGAGCTCCTGCCATACCTAACCACTGTGGTCGTGCACTTCCTTGTCAATTAAAGGCCATCACCCTGGCTGTCATATTTCTCTTGCACCGAGGCAGCAGCCCTTATTAATATTTACAGCCCGAGTAATTACAATAGTAATTCAGCTGTAAAAACAGACTCCAAATGTACAGCGGCTATTAAAACACTCCAGAGCTAGGCTAGACCAAAGTATATTATATACGTTTGAGTAATTAATTTTCAATACATAGCTGTATTTCTACCCTCTCGCTCTCTTTTTTTTTTCCTCTCCAGTGCTCCACCCTTAACCCAAGCCCTGCCGTGGCTCTGGAATGCTAACAAGCAGAGCACGGACTCTGCATTACTGAAGTATCGTACACTTGAAGGGATGCGGCCAATCAGGGATGCAGGCCGCAACACCGCGTCCCCGCTCACCTGCGTAGCCCCTCTGACAGCCGTCTGCGCAGACACTCATACTTGCTGCTCTCAATTAGGCTCTTCTAACATGGGGGCACGGCAGTAGCTTACGCAGAGGCCGGGGCATGTTGACGTGGATGTCTGAAACAGCGACCCGAAACAGCAGGTCGCATGCAAATGGCCGGGCATGTTGTGCAGGCCGTTTTTGTCTTTTGCTTACCCGTAGAAATATCATGCCGTCGGCGAATAATTATCTCTGTTTGCAGGGAAATTTAAGTGATTGTCAAAATTACATTTTCTTGTTACATAAGACCTATAATCAAAATAATTTGCCAAGCAAGAGCATTTAACAAATACATTCAATCATGCTGCAATTACTGGGAGCCCTCTTACCATATGTCGGGCCAAAGATTTTTTCAACAATCCTTCTGTAAAATTTGTAGATTTTATAACGCAGCCTTTAATATGTATATAACTAAATTTGTAATCAACTGTATACACACCTGATTATCTTTATGTGTGTATTTATTTGTAGGTGTTCTTAGTGTAACTACAATAATCCTGAAATTACAGCAATGTCAAAGAGCAGCTGAGAAATTTCTCCCTAACGTTGACAAGAGAAAGCCTGTCATCCGACTGCCCTTGTTCTTTTAATTACATCTTGCTGGTTTACAGCTCCACTGAATTTTAATTACCCAACTTGTTAATTTTCAGAAGCATATCAGCTTCATATTGTGAAGTAATTTGAGGGTTCTCGAGTGAATAGAATTGTATGTAATAGTTTGTGGTGCATCTGTTGGTCGTCCCCTAAGTAACCTCCTTGCAGGACTGCACGGACACGCACATGCAAATCTAAGAAAGCAAAGGATGGATGGTGCACTTTTTCCTGCATTACACTGATGCAGTCCTGCTGCAATGCACTGACACTTCTGTAAGTGTAGTTGTTACCTTTTTTTTTTCTTTAGCTGTTGCTATTAATATATGCCTGCATGAAGCTTTCTGGGTCTTCCAGGATCCCGTCCTGCTCAAAGTGAAAAAACTTGTGCCATAATTTCCAATTTGCGGATACGTATTTCATTATAGACTCCCATATTCTTTGGCAGTTTCACGCTGTGCAGCTATCCCTAAACTGTGCAGTACTGGGTTTTAAACGTAACTGGACGTCTCCTTAACCGATAGAAACAAATTATGGATTTTATTTTTTTTTTCGTCTAGAACATATCCAAGGGGAAATATGGAAGGGTGTTAGCAAGTCGTCGTGTTAAGTCCATTAAATTGGAATGGCCGGAATGTTTTCCGATAAAGTTGACTTTTCATTGTTGTTACAAAAGTTCTTGTGCTTTTGTTAGTACAATAAAAAAGCAGGCATTCCAGGTATAAAGCCCTATATACATGTAGCTGCTGTTTATTATTAAATAATAACAATGTTGATCGAGTGTGGCATGCTGGGAAATGACTGTGTGTGTAGGCAGCATGTTTCACTTGGACCCATGCGTCAGACCATTTTACCAGGGTAACATCTCTGGCTGCCCTTGGCACTGACTCCGCTACTGGCCTCACCAATTACAGTCAAAGTAGTTTTTCTTACAGAGCCGGTGTCCTGAGATTATCGCACACTTTTGTATCTATTTCTTATCACATTTTGCCTGTTTTGGCGCCCGGTGACTGTCACAGTCCCCTTGTATCTTTCTGGAACTTTCCGGACAACGTTGCGTAATGCAGCAAATATAAACAGCCGCAGCGGTAAAGGGGGGTGTGGAAAGAGCAGCTCGATGCACTCGTCATGTTTATCAGGTGCACTGACCCCCGTTAAATGATGTTCTGGAGATAAAATCCCATTTGTTCGCCAGAGGTGTATCTGCCCAGATACGTGGAAAGGCAGAAGCACGGACACCAAAAGCTCAAGCGAGGTGGCAGATCAGACGATCCCAAAAACGGGGCCCTGCCCCAGCCTGATGTGCCTGTGTCAGTGGGAGATGTGCGGTTCCTCAGTTCATACAGTGCTTGTAGGCTGGAAGACAGGCAGCCAGGGGAATCAGAGGCCATGAAGGTCACACAGATGGGCCGGCACAGGTCATCCTGCTCCCATGATTGCGCTACACGCCATTATTATGGCCGTAACGAGGGTTTTCACGCTCCCCCGTGCCCATCAACACCCCCGTCATCTATCACACAAGATCCCTACCACAGCAGTCTTGTTTGCCAGCTAACCCCCCCCCCCCCCCCAGTTTTTGCTGACTGCCACGTACCGGCGCAGAACCGCTGCTTGTAAAACCTTCATCTTTACTGTAAAATTTACTGCCGCAATAGTTCCAGTGATAATAGTATAACATCCGTGGTGAAAAAGGAAAACAGTAATAAGAGCACAATTGTTTGCACAGTGGCTAAAAAGGGCTAATGACGAGCTCTCGGGGCGTCAACACAAGCGTGGTCACATAGCGCCAAGGCCGCCAGGAGGCCGAAACCTGCAGCCAGTGCCTGTGTTTCACTGTGTAATCACATACAGTGAAGTGCGACATACACCCAGTTAAGCAGTGGTGTGGGCTATTGGAACCCAGCTCCCACCACAATCCCTCCCGCCCTGCGCTCTCCCTCACCCCTAGTATCCCCCCCCCCCACCCCGGCTGCATTCAGACATGCGGGGGCTCCCTGCCGAGGGGCTCGGCCCACAGTGCCAAAACGTCACCTGCCGGCCGTTTAATAGGCTATTGGGACGCTAGAGGCTGTTTTTCCAGTCGGAAAAAAAGCTGGCCATTTTATACTGGTGGAGAGAAATGGGGGCACCCCTGTAATTCTGAGCAGGAGGGGGACACACCTCAGCCCCCCCCCAATGACTATGGATAGCTGGGCCCGTCTGGTAAAATGCTCACCCCTTGCTCCTTTTCCAAGGTACCATGACGCCTCTGCACCCGTCAGAAGGACACAGTCCCGGCAGACATTCTGGAGGACTGGGATACATTCATCACACGATTCGAACCCCATAACGAAGGATCTAAACCTGAAATCCACCCGTGTTCCGCTGAGGGTTTCATTCCGAGACTTACGTCACCACTCCGGCACGACCGCAGAAACACACCCCCGGAAACTACTGCTAACCTGTGGTAACCTGTAACACAGAGGCCTTGCTACAAGCGGGTAAACCGACACGGAGCAGCACCACAAACCTAGGAGGGTCAGAGGGAGGTGGAAGCGGAAAAATCGACGTCAATGTTTGATTTCACCGTTCTGTCAGAGAGAGGGCCTCCATTATCTGAACCAAAAACAATGGGTGTAAACATGAATGGTCACCAAGGCATGACCGCTGAAGGTGTAACGAAGAGCCAGATCTTGAGCATCGCTGCTCATGGGCACCGTAATCGGAGCTTTAAGACGTCATCTTAAGCAACAACTTCCAAAGAGGATACAAGTGACGTTCCGAAAATTAAGGGAGGTGCATGCTTTTTAGTCTCCAATATGAAGCTGACTGTAGGGTGGTGTAAGTACCGGCTACGGGCAGCTCAGGGCCCCTCAAGCGGGGGGTGTGGGGGTGTAGGGTCCCTGGAGTTCGACACGGTGGCCAACCTCAAATAAAGGCACGTTAGGTAGGTCTGTATTGTTCTGGAACTATCACAGTTACAGAGGTACTGCTGGAAAGAGCCAGAATACAGACAAGGGAAAGACCAGAAAAAGCCCGATTAAGCATTTATCCAAAAAAGAATGAATAAATAAAAATGAAACAAATGTGCTGATGTACGGAACTTTAATCCGAGCGAAAGGAAACAGCTCCTTCATAATCCTCCCGACACTTTAGAGGCACATTGGTAAAAACCCAAACCCCAGAAATGTCAGCCAGGACTGTGTTTGTATTCCTGGGTTAGCATCAGGATGCGTCTTCCCATGGGAATCTGCAAGGGAGATGCGCGGCTGCCTGACCGCCTACCCTTGTTGCTGCGGATGGAGACTTAAAGCCAAGAGGTTCTGCCCACCCACATGCGCCGCGGCTTCGCCAAGGGTCCGTCAGCCCTGCTGACGCGCATCTCTGGCGCCGAACGCGATCTCTGCCTCTTTGGGAAGTGGGATTACAACAGATGGCTGGAGACGAGTCAGGGGACCATTGAAATCAGGTCAGAAAAATAGCGGACAACCCGCAAGCTCAAGCTAGCCTGCTCAAGACCATTGGCCTTTACGGCCGTTAAGGCGACGTATTCAGATTCGACTGGGAAATCCAGGAGCAAAAACGATTTTGCCAGTCAGGAAATTCCTCCCTGTCATCCGCCAGTACGATTCCAACGGCAAGAGGACTGACCATATGCGTGAATTTATCCGACCTGCGTGCCGAGGCTCTCTCCTGTTAGCCAAGCGTATTATGTCATTCAAGACCTTGAAAGGAACATCTGGCAATCTTCAACATGACGCGATATCCCATGAGTAATAATCCAAGTATTGTGTAAAATACACAAAACACTGCTTTGATTCAGAGCAGAAATCGTGAAAGTGCACCATATTCTTCCTAGATAACTATTACGACTGAAAACTAATCACACACAAACCAACTCCGCTCCATGTTATAACTAGCAGGCAAAATTTAATCACACAAAGGACAATGCAAGGTGTCCATTACCAGTCACTGAATGGTTTCATTGAATTCCTCGTAGTAAAAATATGATCTCTATGAGACAGCAGAGGGTAGCGAGCAAATCGACTTACCTTCTGGAAGCTTCTCTTTCCACAGTCCGCCGCTAAAACTGCCTCACCTAAAACAAAAACATAAATTATTCCATTTTTATCGTCCACTAATAGCAGTTCAGTCAGAAGAACAAAAGCAAAACACTGAACGGAACAACGGATGAGTGGACCCCGAAATAACTGGTTTTCAAAAGCGGTCAACTAACAAAATAATAAAAAAAATAGTTATTATTTGGCGAGTTTATTTTATATATATATTATTTTTGCATTGAACGGCCCTCAAACAGCCAACAAACAACAGAGATGCTAATGTCAATGTCAATTAGTCATGGTTTCAGGGACACCGAAAGATTCAGGAAATGACAGCGACGGCCATGTGCGGCTATACCATCGGTGTCAAACTCCAGTCCTGGGGGGCCAGAGCCCTGTTGATTTTTGGTATTCCCTCATTTAACACACCTGATTCAAGTCCTTGTGCTAATTACCACACAGCTCTTGAGCTGAATCATTTGTAGTGTAACATGGAAAGAGCTAAGTTACACAGGGCTCCGGCCCCCCAGGACTGGAGTTTGACACCCCTGGGCTATACAAACCATCAAACTGCTCCGGTTCAAGGAGTAACTCATTCAGGAGAGCACTGACTGAACCCCCCACCCCAAATGGATGGAACTGAGGCTCCTGCACACTGTAAAATGTCACTGGTTGGGAGACTGGCCCAGGCAGACCAGTAAACTGCAATTTGTCAGGGTTTCCAGCAGCAATACGTTGGGTGTAGGATGGCATCACCGCGATAGCTATCGAAATTCCGAACGGTAAACGTCTTCTCTTTCAACAGCGCAAAAAAAGGCAATTAAAGGCCACTGATCCAACCTAATAATGGATGTCCAAGTCTGCCAGGTGACCCAGGAATAAACCAGATGGGCCAGGTGAGTTCCTAGTCACCAACAGTCCTAACAAATAGTTCCAGAAGGTGGGGAGGTACCCAAACACATTGTGTGAGACTATAAGCATCTCTTGGTTTAAACATTACCTCATTGTTTACTCTGATGACTCCCGCACTCCTAAGAACAGCCAGACCTTCCCAGGGTTGACTGAGTATCCCACCCAAATGTGCGTATCACCCTACAGGGACTGAGTCAGCAAATGACAGCAAGGCTGTTTTGATAACCCTGGCCCCAGCAGGCTATTAATAAAAGTATAATTTGTTATTGTCACAAAAGGATTATCTTAAAAATAATAATCTGCAGAGACGGGTGTCGCATTACGGATCTGGATTAACACAATGCACCTGAATTAAAGGAACAAGGCTGAGAATTTTTTTTTTTTTAAATCATGAAGAACAGCCATACGCTGGGATCTGCTACGTGCCAAGTCTGAAATATGGCCGACCGCTTGTTTTAGACACAGACTCGGTCCAGTTTCCCTGGGGAATCCGGGATGTTTAGAGACTCCGCGGAGTTGCTGAAGGCAAGCAGATGCATTCCAGGATCAAAAGGGGGGCCGGGGGCCCCAGTTAATGGCCGAGGGGTTATGCAAGAGCAGCCATGGTACAGATTGTGTCATGCGGCTGAGAAACCCTCAAACCGGTTTGAGGACTTGATTATTCAGACACCGCACAGATGAGTGCAGCGGGCGAGGCGGAAACCACTTCCACTCCGGCTCAGCTCCCATATCCGCCCGGATTACTGTGGCTGAATACGGGCACCGAGCAGCTGGGGGAGTGTGTGCAGAATGGCCAACAAATTCACGGTGCTCTATTGAAATTTTAATCAAGTATACCAGCTAGACTACTGGGGCAAGGTATTAGCTCTCTATGGCCAGCCCAGAAGCTAAAAATGACCAAAAACAGGCAAACGACCAGTTAAACTAAGGAAAAAAACGCTCCTTTCTAAAACATCCACCATTGAATGTTAAGTTAAAAAAAAAAAACAGAGCCCACACCAAAATGGGGCCCAATAAAGCAACAAATATGATCATCTCTGGGTTACCAAAAAAAAGCTTGCAGGAAATAGAAAAAATGTCTGTCTGTGCAGCCGCAGTCCTGCAGATTTCTGCCGAATCAGCTCTGAAAAAGTCACGGGCGAGTTACAGACGGTCCAAGGTAGCTACACAAACGGGCAGCTGGCCGTGCTGGGACACACCCCTGGCGACTGGGGTGCGGATGTCCCAAAAGCAGAGAAACCCGGGGGAAAAGTCAATAAATAAAAAACCGTGCTGGAAAACTGTCCAGTCCTGTTTCAGTCCTGCCAGTCAGACAATTTATAACAGATTAATGTCATTCACTGTCTCTTTTCACTAGTCTGCAATAGCCTGGCTTAGGGAAAAAGTTTTTTTTTTTTAAAAAATGAACGCATGTGTTTGGGGGGGAAAAATGCAAGGCGATACACACCCAAAAAAGAAAGAAAAGAAAAGAAAAACTACCGGGAAACTTCAGCCTGCCGCAAAAGCACCGGCAGCTGTCACAGCATTTATTTTCCCTTAGCTAATGGTTCACCAAACCCATAAAACAGTAAGATACTGTAAACGGGAGGTATGGGGCGGCTCTGGGTGTGTGCATGAGGTCGGGGGAGTCCCCTGAGCACCGCGCTAATGCTAACACGGCTAGCCGGACTCGGCGTATTAGCCGGGCAGACATGACGGAGCGTGGCAACAGCATACTCTTAATTTATACTAAATTATTATTTTTTTTAAATAAATCAGGGATGCACATAACTTGTACACAAGTACGCACTCACCTTTAAAAGTGATACGTGCGGCAATTGATGACAAGAAATTATTGTGCATTTTAAACTTTATGTGTTGATTTACACACATTCGTACTTCATTTGCGGTATAAAAGATAGAATGCAGGGTCATTTCCTGTCACGGCAGCCTTTTGCACTCTTATAGTCCCTCATGGTCACTTTGTTGATTGTACATGTTATCGATTGCTAGTTCTTTACTGTTTTTTGTATATTTAATGTTATTGTAATGTTGCTGCTTTGTTAATTGTCTAGTCTGAGAAGAGTCTCTAGCAAGGATTTCATTGCACTCTGTACACTGTACTTTGTATATATGACAATAAAAACTTTGAATCCTTGAATCCATCCATCCATTTTCTGAAATCACTTATCCTGTTCAGGGTCATGGGGGGTCTGGAGCCTATCCCAGAGGCTACTGGCGCAAGGTGGGGAACAACCCAGGATGGGGCCCCAACCCATCGCAGGACACACTCACACACCAGTCACTCACACACCAGTCACTCACACACCAGTCACTCACACACCAGCCACTCACACACCAGCCA
>JAODJW010000041.1:4397817-4409062 GCA_026777045.1 Hyperopisus bebe | reverse complement strand
GGGCGGGGGGGGGGGGGGGGGGGGGGGGTGGGGTGGGGGGGGGGGGGGGGGGGGGATTGGCATGTCACCACACTGTTAAACGTGCTGGGGCTCGGGGCAGGGCCTGATCGTGCCTTAGTTTCCAGGGTGAATGACAATAATGTTGGGAATGGGGGGGGGCGCTCAGATTCGGGTTCCCCTCGAAGTCGCCTCGCAACATTACACCCTCAACAAAAAACACGAGGGGTGGCTGACTGTTGGGGGACCGCCCCCCCCCCCATTTCCAAAGGGTTACATCATGTCATACGAGTCAAAAAAAAAAAAAAAAAACACTATTGAAGTGAGCGTGAGGCTCAGGGTTTGGCGTCGGCCGACGGCCTGTCTGGGTGGATCAGCCTGAGCGACAACCGTTTCAGGGCAGGAACCCAACACAGCTGTGATCGCTTCAGCCAGACTTTGGCTTCCAGTACGTGCTCGACGAGTGTGATCTGAGGAGATGGAGGAGGTGGCTAGCCACCGCAGGAGAGAGATCTCCGAGAGATGACGCCGTCGGCAGTATGGGGTGGATAAGCCTCACAGCTCGTAAACCACGCCTGGAGATCTCGCAAAAATACGAATCGCGTGGAGAGCGCCTGTCGTTCCTGACAGCGCCCCACCCCAACACCTACTATCCATTCCGATAAAATGACACCCTGACCTCCAGCTCTTATTCCTGAGGTTATCAAAAGGTAACGGGGGCTTTAAATGTTCAGTAGAGACATTGTAGGACATTGTTTCACTATCACTCTGGGTCTTCAGTAAAGGTCCTCTCAGCCTCCAGGCCCTTGTTGAAGAGCAAACGTTTTACAGCATGTAGAGTCATGGGTTTGCATGCCGGCATTTTACCATCTCCCAAGGTTCAAACCTCACTTCTGCTCTGTGGGTGTGGAGTTTGGATCTTCTCCTCGCTTAACTGGCATACTAGTCACAGTGAATAGCCATGTGCATATTTCTGTGTAAGCCTTCCCTGAGATGTAATCTGTCCAAGTTGACCCCAGCATTGCAACTTCTGCTACCGAGAACAGGTTCCAGGCCCCATTGTGACCCCCACCAAGATTAGCAGGTGGAAGAGTCAACTAAACCAACATATCAGCCATTTTCATTAACTAATTCATTAGCTTAGCAAAGCGTGGGGGGCACCAGGACCAGACCGGGGGGCCCCACACTCGTGCATGTGAACCAGACGGAAGAGACTAGCACGACAACAATACAACTTCCCAGACGTTTCAGATGTACGTTGTGTGGAAAACATAGCAATTCTAGGAAAAAGCAAAGATTTTAATTCTTTTTTTCCCTTACAATAACTGACAGGCATTTTTCAGAAGCACAAACGTGTATCTTTTTTTAACTTGCGTGCAGCATGAAGCACCTGGAACTCCCCCCCCCCCAGCCATAAAGACCATGCGTGAAACAGCATTACACCGCGGATGGGGTATGGAGCAGTCTGTCCACAGAGCCAGCCAGAGAGCCAGCAGGGCGTTTCGATCCCCCCCCTCCCCTCCCTTCCCCTCCCCAGCCCTGAAACATGTATCCGCTAAAGAACAAAAACAATAACACGCTATGGGAAAAGGTTCACTGAGACGCAGCCCCAGAAACCCATGACAGATGCAAGAAGTGTTACAAGACAGGACGCGCCGGTGAACATTACGCACCACTGCATCACGCCTGCATTTTAATTTACGCCCTGAAACCCCCTTCCTATACCCCCCCCCCCCCCAACTCTATGTCCTCACACACACAAACAGGTACGTACCAGAAGGCCTGCACACAGAACATCCTCAGGATGACTTTGAGGGAGGACCCTGTCAACATAACTTTGAGTAACTTCCTTAACCGGAATTTCAAAACTCCAATTTCACAGCAAACTTTCACTCCGATTTGGCAATTTTTGGGAGATTTGCTCAACCCTGCACTTGCTGTATCACTGGCCGCTTGTGAACTTGCTCACTATAGGGCACTCCCCATTCGCACTGAATAATAAACCCCTTATCATTCTACTGACTAATCTACCAAATGTGTTCATTTTACTTAACAGAAACACATCTAAGACCACGGGACACCACCAGGCTAATGGCTAACACACGCTAACAAAGTCACTCATAATTCCAGCAGGACACGTCTTGCCTCTTTGGGGCTCATAAACGAGGTCAATCAATCACCATTTTTGGGCACCTTACAGAATACCTCAGAAAGGCGATTCTCATTCATACTTCCATACCACCTTCTCCGGCACATTTCATTTGCTATTGTAAAGGCCAGAGGGGTATAATGATTCAGGCGAGTGATAGAAGCCTAATTGATTTTTTTTCGAACATCATAAATCACATGTAAAACCCCCCAGCAGCAATTTTCCAAATGAGCCGCAGTATAAATAACTCCAGGCCCTTCCGAAATGGCCCGGCGTGCCGTAATAAACTCTGTCACCGGTGGGGTGTAAGAGCCCCGCCTGCGGTTGGACTCGGCCCCCCCCGCGGCTCTCCGTCGGCCCGCAGCAACCGCTGATTTCTCTATTTCACAAATTCACTGTTTATGAGCTGCTAAAATCCAAGATTTATAAACATTGTTGGGGAAGTTACTCACAGAAGTAATCCATTACAGACAGAGGTGGAAAGTTCAGGTCCAGAAAGTACAAATCCAGACCAAGGTTTTATTTCAACCAACCAGTTGAGTACTCTGTGAATGTGACTCTTTATGCTCAACTGCTTGGCTGATACAAAACCATGGTCTGGATTTGTACTTTCCGGACCTGAACTTTTCACCTCTGTCTGTAATGGATTACTTCTGTAAGTAACTTCCCCAACACTGTTTATAAAGTACTCAGTCTGAGTAATTGGGTTCCTCGGATTGCGATGATAGGAGTTTCGTATGGGTTTACGGGAGGAGTAGGCCTATTTAAATATGATCAACGGCCATTCTTTTAAATCACAGTACGGCGAAAAACACAAGTACAGTACCAAATGCGTAACCTCTGTGGATAAGCGGTCTGAATGGTGAAAGGTACGATTTCGTTAGAAACCCTTAGAAAAGAATTAATATTTTAGGGGAAACCATGAGCTGTTCATCTGTAGGGTATTACTGACATTAAAGTCCAGAGTCCTTAAAATGAACATCGGCGGCTACAGGAAATATAGGCCTACAAAGACTCGTTTATAGGGCGAGATAAAACCGGCAAACATTCATCTCACGCAAAACAAAAAGGAGTGTTTGGCATTATAAAGACCATTTAAAGAGCAGCTCGTTCTGCACCCTGAAAATACGAACCCTGGAGGGGAAGCGCGGCTCGACAAACTATAACTGTATTAAATGCCTTTGATGAAGACCATCTGCTCCATTAAGCGCACCACCCCTGCATGTCCAAACACCCTCCCTGTGCGCAGCTTTAGATGCATTGCGGCTTATTTCTCGAAGAGAGCCAGAATCCCTTTACGATCCATTCTTCAGGCTGCACATCGCCGGGAAGCGAGCCAGCGCTCCGCCGCCCCACCCGCGACCATCCCCGAGCGGCGCTGGAAGGTGTCACCGACTGTCATGGACCAGAGTGAGGAAATCACACTGCAAATCTGAAACTAAACAAGGACGTTTGCTCATTTCAAATTAAACAACGGCCACTTTTAAATCGACATCCTTATTCGTTAGAAAATTAATAATAAATGAGCTACAGAAAGATCCAGCTGCCTGCGTCGTAATTAACGCGCTTGACCTTAGTTTAATAGCAAAATGTGCATTTGTGAAAACCGGTGGAAGTTGACAACAGTGAACCGAGGGAGCGATTTTGTTACATCCCAATGACTGCGGTGACTTTAAATCCAAACAGGTACCAGGATGTAAGCGGGCTTCCCATCCGATCAGATAAAGATGTTGACAATTAAACAAAACTACACTTCCAGCTGCCCATCCCAGAATTTATATCTAAGATCTGAAACCCCGAATTTTTGCACCGCGACTCTTAAGAAATGTACAATTCGAGCAGTCCTAATGAAGGCATAAGTGACTGTAAGGCAGCACTTTCTAACAAATCCTGACTACGGCAGCCACCGTCGTTATCATCCTTCCCCGGGAACGATTCTCAGCCTTCGCAACTGGTTCCATAACGCACAAAACAATGTGGCCCGATGGAGGAAGGCAGAGTTGTAGGTGGGCATCCCATATGGCGCGGCACCGTGGGAATGCAGGGCTTACTCACGTTTACCTCTAAGCCGCCACGCTTTGGATGCATCCATGCATGCTGCGTAATGCATTTGCACCCCAGCAAACCAGAAATGACCGGTCTTATAAGCCACACCGGCTTAGGATCATCTTCGCCGCCAACTTACCGCGATCACGCGTGTCTTATGTTACTTCTACGCCCGTCGGGACGATCAGTCCGCAAGTGGCGGTGAGACTACAAGCCGATCACAGCGGGATAGTTAGCAATGTGGCTACGGCTAGTTTACTTACAAGCAAACGCCGCAGCCCGTTTTAAGTATACACCCCCTGCACGAAACGCGTCTTGTTATTAAACTCGCAAATCACATAAACGTTACCATTCACTAAGACGGGACGAGCAAGCAGCGTTCACTTAACATTACCCCTATTAGTAAGTACGATTCAACTATAGCAAGTTATCTCGACCACTATCTACAATTAAGGAATGGAATTACCTGAAACAGTCACGTAAACAGCAGAAGTAAAAGCAAAAAAGAATAGCGATCGGCCACTTTTCATTCAGTCCCTCCGCGCTGATCGGGATTGTTGCGGATGCGGCAGCTCCTGTTGCGAGCGTTTTTGAATTTAACACTCACTATTTGGCAGGAAGTAGTCACTGCCTCCACCTCGCTTTACTCACACGGAGATCACAATTTGGCAGATCCGCCTGCGGAAAGATCCCCCGGACCGTGTAAATACATGAGAGTAACGAGGCGCGTTTATAGACATAATATTCTTTATTTTTACAACGTAACATCTCTTTTCTGTTTCAATACATCAGCATTTTTGAAAGTAATTATATTGCACTGGCACATCACTTTGACAGCCTATATTTTTCATTTGGTCTTGTGTCGTCAGGTTATAGATTTAATTGTTATAATATGTTGTTATTTTATTACTCTGAATTACACTATTTATACTGCGGAAACCTCCATGTACAATTTCACTACCGTGTAAGTTTACACGAACAAGGCGTATAAATAAATATGAAAAACGGCTGGTATAATTATATTATATTATATATATATTTAAGAAAGAAAGAAAGAAATACAATTCTGCCCACAGATACCGTAAATTCCCGGACATTTGTCACAGTAGGTCATTTTATCGTACAGATTTGCGCATGTCGGCGGCATGCAGGTACATCAAACCAACGCCCACTCGCCGGAGTTGGCTCGCATCCCAGTCAGGTAGACTCACCCAGGGATCCCCGATGTCTTCTTTTCTGGGTCCGCAGGCGGCGAGTTTTCTAGCAGTTTGTGTAGGAACCGTATTTCCCCTGAGTAACCGCGTCCCGCAGTGCTGCATCACGCCAGACCGGTACCGGCGCTGATTCTGCGTGCTGCCAGGGGCGAAGCTTCCAGATTCATCTGCACGCCGCTCTGACAGCAGGGGTTTCCGCGAAATACTGCAAAGAAAGTGCTCCTGCAATGGCATCAACCGCAGTAAAACCAAGGATGAGAAGCCGGCTCGAAGAGGCTCTTCTCCCCCTCCCTCATGTATAGACATTTACTGCATTGCTGTTGGCATAGAAATCATAACTTACTAGGCCCATAACATGCCCCTGCTCATTTGTGAATTAAAAAAACATCCCGTTGTTCTCATAATTGGTACGTCAAGTAGACGTAGACATGCAATGGCCGTAACCACACATACAGAGAATTAATAAGGCTGAGATGCATAAATAATACCTTATACCCGCAGTGCCCCGACAAACTGAGCTGGTTTTATCAACTGACTTAATACCGCCTCTAGACTAGACAAGAGCGATGCCGTATCAGGTAATACTGGTGCGCTTCGTCAAAACAGGATTTCTTTCGGGAACACGATCCCTTAGGCTGTTGCTGTTCGTTTTATATCATTCATAACAGTTCCCACGAATCAGTCGTATCATTTAGAAGCGCAACTCGCAGTTATTCCTTTAGAATTTTTATGAGTGGTGTTCATTGCCAGTTTGGCAAAAGTATTTTTTATAGTCATAGCTTATATTGTGTGCTGTTTATAGGTAATTAGGCCTAACTTAATAAATAAATAATGGCATCCATGCCGAGAAGAGGCCACACATGTAGCTGGAATGAGATAACAGTGGTAAATGAACGGACTTCATTAATCCCCATGGGGAAATTACGGTGTAAACAGCGACAACAACAAACACGCAATAGACCTAAAGGACAACTCAACTTTTAATAAGAATGCGAACGCAAAACTCCAGGGATACGCGGCAGCAGCTGGGCTGGAAAAACCAGCACCGTTTGCACTTCTGCCTTGATTTAGTTGCACAGCACTTTAAGTTTTTTTTTTCTTCTTCCCTTTCCTATCACTCTATCCTACACTCACATGCCCGCTTTGGATAAGCACGCCCCCCTGTGGCCATGTGTGATCTGCACTATCACCGCCTCACCGGCCATTTCTCCGCAGCCTCCGCTGTGGGGTCGGCAAAGTCAAAAGCGTCGCAAATATGACGCCGAGGCCGTCTCAGTTAAACAAGAATACATCTACGTATTTATGTCTCACTTTATCTGCTTTGACACTTGACACAAAAAGCTTCCGTTCCTTTCCTCTTGAAATTTTACACCGGCAGCACTGCAGTGCCCCCCCCCCCGGCCCATAATACTGCTGAAGCAATTCGTGACTTCATCCCTCATTTCCGGAAGAGACACGACAGGCCATTAGCTACAGTTTACATGTAGTCGCTTAACTAATGCTTTATTCCAAAAGAACTTGTGAGTTTTATCCGTTTATATAACTGGATATTTTCACTGGAGACTTTAGGTCCTTCTTGAAGTGCACTACTGTGGCAAGAACCACCAGGCAAGTCTCAGTAACCACACCAGTGACACCACTTAAACAGGCCCTCTGCTTGCATACGCGCTGTCTACCAGCTTTATTGCGTCTGAATGCTAATACGCACCTCCCCATATATGTGAATTTGAGTTTTAAGAATAGAAGAGCAGTGGAGAATTCATTTGCATGGTTATATGGTCACTTCATGCTGAAAATGCCACAGCAGGACACTTGGGTCCTTAACATCATCCTTTAGAAATGTCATCAAGCTGACAGCTCAGCAATGTTCTGTAATTTATGAGCGCAGTATTTTCCTTTACAAATATGCCTTTTTCAAATGTCATAAGATACTATACAAAGACATCCGGATATCTGTCAATCCACCATCCATCCATCCATCCATAGCCACTTGGCCAGTATACAGGGTTTTGGTGACCTTGGTGCCAAATTCCAGGAAACACAGGGCACCCTTCAGTGGAGACCCCCACAGCATTTCCAGGTAAATACCTAGACGGGTAACAGAATCTGTTTAATGTGAAGCCAAGTGTCTACAGTCTACAAACTCGTTTACTTTAAGTCTGCAGTCAACCAAACTGATCGCATCACGTGTTTAATGAGCAGTTTCCGTTTTCAGTCTTCTTCTTACCCAGTCACAATGAAAATCGAAAACATTTGACCCATACCAACTTGTCAACCACAAAAAACATGAATGAAACTAGTTGAACTCGTTTTGATAATACAGGTGTTTTTACATGATTCAGACATACATCACAAGCCATAATCTTGTGGTTAGTAAAAGATTCTTCAGTTGCTAAACTGAGCTCTGCACTTAAATGCTGCATATGGGTGAAAGTCCATGTTTTATTTCACATGCTCAGTTGGGGAAGAGCGCCGTATCCAGCATTTCTGTCTTGAGCTATCTGTTAATCATTTGTCTTGACTTGGATGTGGACTATACAATTCTGTTATTTATATTTGATAATCCAAATACAGTTTAATTGTATAAATTGCACATTAGTTTTATTTTGACCGTACGTCGAGATACGCTCAAATAGTTTGCTTATGCTGCCATCTAGCGTGAAAATCACGCAAATTAATAAAACGCAACAGATGCGCTGTGCAGGATGCGCGGGCGCCGTAACATTAAGTATTTGAGATCCACCAATTTCGACTAATGCAATAAATTCAAAATGATAAAATAACATGTTATTTTGTTTTCTTTTTTTGTATATATATATTTCACTATCGCATGCTGAGTCATCAATGTCATATACGCACTCAGTGTAAAGTCCAAACGACAGCCGCATACTCTTCATAAACTAAGATTATTAGTTGTTCACATTCATCCTGAGCACTTTCGCCATACCTCTCAGCAGTAAGCTCAGGTGAATGTCCGTAGACTTGACTTGAGCTGTATGTATTTTAGTAGCTTTAAACTAGTCTCCCCGTTGCAACTAACGTTTAATAGGCTACACGTGTCGCTAGTATCTTACTAGTTCATTATCAAAAGGTGTCATTTAGCTCGGTGTTTCTCGGCCTCTAGTGGGCCGTAGTTCGGCCCATAATCCCTTGATCAGATCCACATGGTAAACCGCCATATTGCACGAGCTTTACTTCTGACCCGTTGTTATAGTTTTATCCACCAGGTGTCGCAAACAAAGATCACTTTGTAGAAAGTAACCACTGATCCAGGATTAACTGTGAATCTGCAGTAAAATCTAGAACTATGCAGGCGTTTCTTTATGCACTATAAACTGTCCATCCATCCATCCATTCATCCATCCATTCATTTTCTAAACCTGCTTGTCATATGCAGGAACATGGAGCCCATCCATCTAATATTTCCAACCATCCATTTTCTGCCACTTATCCGGGTTTGGGTCGCAGGGGCAGTAGTCTAAGCAGGGATGCCCAGACCTCCCTCTCCCCAGCCACCTCCTCCAGCTTCTCCGGGGGGAATACCAAGGCGTTCCCAGGCCGGCTGAGAGACATCGTCTCTCCGGCTTGTCCTGGATCTGCCTCGGAAGCTCCCGGGTGGACATGTCCAAAACACCTCCCCATGGAGTCATCCAGGAGGAATCCTAGACAGATGGCCAACCTACCTTAACTGACTCCTTTCCATGTGGAGGAGCAGCGGCTCTACTTTGAGCTCCTCCCGAATGTCTGAGCTCCTCACCCTACCTCTAAAGCTGAGCTTGTATCCACTGTGTCATTTTTTTCAGTCATTACCCAAAGCTCATTACCCTAGGTGAGAGTAGGAACTTACACTATATGGACAAAAGTACTGGGACACCTGGCCATTACACCCACAGGAACTTTTATGGCATCCCATTCTAAATCCATAGGCGTCAATATGGAGTCGGTCCCCCCCTTTGTAGCTGTAACAGCTGCCACTCTATTGCTTCTGGAACTAGCTGAGGTGGTCTGAGCATCTATCTAGGATACCTCCTGAATGGCTCCCAAGGGAGGTGTTCTGGACATGTACAACTAGAAGGAGACCCCAGAGCAGACCAAGGACATGATGGAGAGATTATATACAAGAGGAGGTGGAGGAGGTGGCTGAGGAGAGGGAGGTCTCAGCACTCCTACTTAGACCTCAGTTCCCGCAATCTGGACCCAAATGAGCCGCAGAGAATGGATGGACGGATGTTTATGGACTGTGTGGCAGACAGTTTGGTAACCTTAGTGTGTTATTGGACTTTGCCTGGTAGAAGCCCCACAATGATACGAGGAGAACATTCAAACTCCACACCAGTAGAGCTGGAGACTCAATCCCTAGTCTTTAGATGTGCGAAGCAACAGTGTTATCCACCGTGCCACTGTGCCAACCATGCTATGTACCGATTTACGATAATTACACCAATATCAACTTTTCCGAAAAATAAAGTGAGTTTATGGGTTTAAAGGTTTCCTCAATGAGTTTGTCATCTACTGTACATGGCTATTAATTTTTTAATGAGTGGATCAGTTCTCAAAATGGAGATATTTACACACTGGCTGACGGTTCATGGCTAAGGCATGCAAAAATAGAAACTGCAATTTGTTCCTATGGCTGATGAAAGACATTGTTATAGGAAGACGTTGTTCCCTTAATGAACTAACCATTTTGTTTCTTTTCTTTTCTATGTCATTCCTGACTGACAATAGGCATCACTTTCCTCAGATCCAAAAGGTGAAATCCACTGTGACCGTAACACAATAAGACATCGCATAGCCAAAATGAATAAATCATTTTCAAACACAACCACTAATTCTCAGAAATAATGACGGAGAGTTCTTTCACGTAATTCCTTCATTGTTGCTTTCTGTGTATTTTACTCTTTAGAGATTTTTTCTTGTTTTCTCTAAATCCTTTCTTTTTGTCCAATGCACAGCAGTGCAGAGGAACCGCAGTTTATCAAGACCATTTTAGCTCACAAGAAACCCAATGAGGGAAAGCGAATGATATGCGATATCAAAGTATTGACTACATCAAACTCTGTTACCAAATTCTGCGATAATTAACAGAGTGCTGGATGGGTGATGGCAAGCTGATGGAGATGCCCAATTGGGCTTTGGTCCTGTAAACCAATAAGTAGTGTTCCACTGAAGAACCGGGGGGTTGTTGGATCGAGTCCCAGGAGGAAATCCACTACAATATCTTTTAGAAAACCTGCTTAACCTGAATTATTCTGTTAAAATATGTGGGCGTATAAATGGACGAAATTTAATATCCAAGTAGTTTTATAAGAAAAAATCCTGAAAAAAATACTGGACCCATCACAAACGAGGGATCATAAAAAGGGGAAGCAAATATGTTTCTGTTTCTCAAGAGGTGCTGCGAGAGTATAAACCACACCACGGTGATTCTGCTTTTGGCGGTGGCGAGGGAAGTTCACCCCGCTGCCAGGTGCGTGACCGGAGCCCTGAGATAAAAATGATTGGAGATGAAGAAGGACTACATTTCATTTGAAAATCTGTTTGCAAGTTACCACTGCTAATTGTAGCCTAGATGAGTTTTTGTTGAAGAGGAGCCCAGGGAAGGGTAGAGAGAGACAGCTCTACTTCCTGCGGGCATAAACCACCCGCTTTTCTGCTTCATTCTAATGGACCTTTTGGGACAAATTAGATTCTCAATGTATACATTTTTCATATAAATTAAATTGTATCATACTGGAAGACATTTGGTCCAGCATGCAACAATTAATTTAACTCCCCATGACATGTAAGCACGGTCAACATTTAAGTCTAAGAGGGTGGGGGGGGGGGGGGGGGGGTA
>JAODJW010000041.1:4338092-4364440 GCA_026777045.1 Hyperopisus bebe | reverse complement strand
CTTTGTGGGAACAGTCTGGGGAAGGCCCTTTTCTGTTCCAGCATGACTGTGCCCCAGTGCACAAAGCAAGGTCCATATAGACATGGTTGAGTGAGTTTGGTGCGGAAGAACTTGACCGACTCACACAGAGCCCTGACCTCAACCCCATTGAACACCTTTGGGATGAACTAAAATGGAGATTGAGAGCCAGACCTTCACATCCAGCATCAGTGCCTGACATCACAAATGCTCTTCTGGATGAATGGGCAAAAATTCCGACAGACACTTGTGCAAAGTTTTCCCAGAAGAGTGGCAGCTGTTACAGCTGCAAAAGGGGGGGACCAACTCCATATTAATGCCTATGGATTTAGAATGGGATGCCGTAAAAGTTTCTATGGGTGTAATTCCCAGGTGTCCCAGTACTTTTGTCCATATAGTGTATGTATATTCACTTCACGGTTTGAATGAACATAGAAGCTATTTTTAAGAGTTTTTTTTCAGAGTACGTTTTATGGAATGTATTGGAGGGCATAAGTGTTTAGGTCAGAGTCTGGCCTATAACAGCAACATTCTTCTTCGATAAAGGGCTCTGTTCACGTTGCTTCAGCTGTCGGAGTTATGTTGACATTTGGAGACTGGTGTTTGGAATTCAGCAGGTTAAACACTTTCCAAGCGCTTGAATTTCCTGGCACTTATTACTCCTTGAATCAAATACGGGAGCTTCGCATATAATGTGATTCAAATGCTTACATTAGACCATTTCCCCTCATAGTGACTTCTGTTTTACACATTTATGCTGCTTTGTATTTTACTGGAGTAAATCAAATAAATTAAATTGCTCAAGGGTACAATAGCTTGAATATAGACTAGCATGAAAACATTCATGTAAATAACTGTTGCTACGCCACCTGCTGGCTCGCCTCTGCAATGGCAGGATTCCCAGCATGCCTCTGTGAACCGTGTGGCGCTCTGTCTAACCAACAGACAGCCCCCAAATTTTTTCAAAAGAATTTTATCTTCTCCGTGTAATCCAAACTCACCGGAACAAGCTGATCCTGAGTAGATCATGAGGGCATCTATCCACGGATGAACCCACAGCCCAAAGCCATACCTTTATCCCAATAGACTCTTCCTGTAGAAAGGTAAAACGCATGTCAGTGAACCCCCTCTGTAGGGTTCTCCTATGGTTCGGGGGGGTGGGTCCTGCTTATAAACATAGACTAATGATTACCGTTTAGCGAGCGCTCAGAAAATGACCTCCCTTTGGGGATAAAAGCAGCAATCCTCTAATATGTCCCCCCCCCCCCCCCCCCGGAAATTAACCAGCAAACAGGGAGGATAAAAATTTGTAAAAATAAACAAACAAACAAACAAACAAAATAAATGGAGGGGGGGCTTCAAATGATCACCTGCCAATTCAGACCATAAAACATTAAAGCGAATCGATCGCTATGGAAACAGATCCCAGTCGTTCACGGACAATGGACACTCGATGGAATTATCAGCGGTAATTGACTCCTGTCTGCGACTGCACAATGTTTCAATAAAGACAAGCGACCAGGACAAACAACAGATGCTTGTAATTGTACCAGCATGTAGGACGAATCAGGGGCTACCTATGGCGGCCTATCTGTTCGGGTGTCAGGGGTCATACTTGGGCCAGTTCTGTGTCAGAATAGATTATGATGGATTAAAGCCATGTGTGAACACCAACTGTTGAAATTTCTCAAATGAACAAACGACCACAAAGCAGCTGGAATATATTTAAAATCCTTTTTCGCATTTTCATAACTTATCCAATTCTTTCTTCCTGAGAGAATAAGAGAAAAACACTATTTCGTGTCAGAGCCTTTTCTTTTAACTGTGCAGTTTCCATAATCGTTCCTTAAGTGGGAGGGTACTATTACATGAGGGAAAAAAATTAAAATTATATTAGAGCAACAAAGCTTCCCCTTTGTGTTGACGCTACTCTACATGCTTTCAATATCTTGCATCATTACTTTATAAAGAGGTTTGGCAACAACCTGCGGGTTGGGGGTGGATTACATGATTTTGTGCCTACACTGAAAACTGTAGCCTAACTATGAAAAGATGTGTGACCTAATATGACCATATTGATTTAATATCAGTACATAGAACATAAAATCCATCCATCTACCCGCCAAACGCTTATCTTGGACAGGATCGAGAGGGCAGGACAATAAATAAAACAATACTGATAGAATCAAGGCAGTATAATTTCAATTATATCATGTCTATGAATATTTCAAAATCATCTTTTTAAATAGTTATTCTATACATTTCGATGATTTTTCCGAGAATTGTCACTTCTGGCTGCAATTTCGTAATTTCAATTCAAGGTTAATGAGCAGTTTGAGAGATTAGCAGAAATCGCCTCACACTCACACACGCCACTATAGTGAATTGTAATATTTGCAGACTGGTAATGGGGAAACATCTCCGCTTCGCGCCGTTAAACTTCAGGAAGCGGCACCGAAAAGCGGACCGTACGTCAAGCTGCAAGTTCACCTTTGTTTTTTCCACCCCATCTTCCGCATACGTGCTTTATGTATTTGTAGCGTCTTTCCATACACGCTTCGCAACTTGATAAACCACTTGAAAGTTAATTAACGACATACAATGGTTATACGTCCAGGATAATTAGGAAATACGATCGGCTCTCTCATAGGTGACTGCTTCCAACAAACCAGCTTGATCTTCTGCTCGCACCATTGCAACTCAGTATTCTGTATCCCGTATCCTCTGAAACTCTCCGAAGCGGGTGCTTTGATACATTTTTTATGGTTTGTTTTGGAACAACAAAGGTCAGCTCTCATCTAGAGCCAAAAGAATAATCGTTGTGCGCAGAGCTACCCAAAACGGCGTATCAGGTCACATGAGGAACACGTTAAACTGAAAGGCAAGGTGAATATAGGACATACGGGTTTGTTCTTAACGGGATACCATCATCTGCACGCTTAATGCATTTAAAATGTGATCAAGGTTTATTAGTAATATGAAACAACATCTGGTTAAGAATGTAAAGAGAAAACAGACAGGACCGCATCCTGATTGCTCGCACGTGCCCTATGCAAGGTAAAGAACCTTCGCTTTGCCAACTGGTGCGAATCGGTCTTTGACGCATGCGTGTTCCTCCCATTTACGCCCTCGTGGGGAGAAACGAGTTGCTCCCAGCGGGAATGGCCCCGTGTCCCCACCTAGAGGCCATCCATGCAATTTTGCTTTAGTTCTTACTGGATTTACATAACCATTTATGACAGTCAAACAAATGGGAAGCTGCAGGTATTGCACACATCTGCTATGTCGCCCTCTACAGACTCACACCTCTTACAGCCAGTTATGTAACTGCTCTCTGATTGGCTGAAAGCATGTGATGTCTTTTGGGATCAGCATCGGCGTTAACTGTGTTGTTCCAGCGGTTGTGGTTTGTGTAATCCTTTGCAGCTGCACAAAGCGGTTATTGTGTCCCATTTATATGAATGTTTGGCACAGCGTCAGATATTTAGGCTCCGAAAACACAAATCACCTAAAACAAAGTGTATAGCAATTTAAAATTCTTAAAAAGAATGTTTCGGTGACACAAGCTGGTGTGACTTGCGTGGGTCTCTCAAATCTTTGTACACGGAGATTTGTGTTTTTTTTTATTACAGCTTAGCTACATTGGCCTTTGGGTCCATCCTAGGAAACAGTCGCCCCAACGTAGGAATCCTTTGGTAACATTTCAGGTTTCGTGGGATGCAACGAGAGCCCAGTGAAGACACATTTAAGTGTGCGGCAGCGTGGTCAGTAACAGCGTTACTGCGAAATGTATTCTACTATTACCACTGCAGTAACTCAGTTACAGTCATACAGGCCCAACAGACACAGAATTGTGTTAATTAGTGGGGACAGATGTTCAGAGAAGGAATCTAACGAGTAAATAAACACACAACATTCATACATTTATACGACTATTTTTTAAAAAATTTTTTGGAACCTTAATGTACGGAAAATAAAATATAACCTATAACGCAAAAGTGGACGTCTTTTAAATGCTCCCCCCTCCTAGGGGAGCCTTTCTGGGGGGCTGTGTTCCCCTTAACCCCACCCCCCTGTAATTCGAACCATGGATGGCACCCTGGGCATTTGCCCACCCCACCCTTGCCCGGATCTGCCCCTGCCGTCGACGAAAAGCTGGCACTGCAACAACCAAAAAGTCTGCAGCTTAAAGTCTCACCAAGGACACCTGGATGTACTTCAACCAGATTATTGCATTAGACACTTTATGTAAGAGTGTCGTCAAAATGTTAACATTTAAATCGTTTCTGGTGGCCAGGCCTTTTAACCAGGTAACATTAAAATCCAAGCAGTGAAGTGTGACAGACTGAGACAGGAAAGCGTCGACTTTGAGAGTCTTTCGTTCCGTAAATGCAAAGTTGGCCTGGTTCCTTCAGCCAGGACCATCAGAATGCAGGCGGTCAGGCTGCGTAGCTTTTGCAACCGTCTCGGTAATTATCGTTATGCAGACATTCCCCAACTCGTGCATTATTTCTCAGCCTGTGAGTAATTTAGTTTCCCAAAGACCTGGACAAGGCCGAGGGCCACGTAAGTCACACTGCAGAAGACTTCGCCACTTGCTGTAATAGCTTTTAGATGAATAGTGTCTCCTATAGATAAAAGCATGATGAAGAGATAGGTAAGAACATGCCGAACGCTGGGATCATGACACAATACACCAGTTGAAAACGTTTTCTTAACATAATGCAGACGGACACCCTCCTTATCTCTGCGTATTGCTGTAAGGAGAACATTTTGGACGACCTCTTCTGCTTCTTTCGTCTCGGCATTTACCCCCCCCCCCCATGACAGGAAGGTTTTCGCTGTTCGATGGGAGAGACTTCACAGCCCCCGAGAAATTCCCCGACCGGCTCTCCCGTATGTTCCTATCTGCTAGAACACGGTCATTGTTTTCCTTACACTTGTCCAAACATACATCACATTGAGAGTGATTAACTTCGGTGGTGGGGGGGGTGGCAATCGAACCCGTGCGCCGTCTCCCTGACAGGCTGAGTAACTGTATGTCAGTGAAAAATGTTGCGATTAGACAGAAAATAGACGCATTAACCCCTGTCCGCAGAGCCAGGTCGCCTGACCGCCTGTCTTCAGCCTGTTTCACAGATAAAATATGACCTAAGAGGGAACCTGATTCGTGGAGGAGAAGATGGGGGGGGCAGATTTCGGAAAAGGCGGGGGGCATGTCCAGAGTTCCAAAAGGGCAGACGGACTCCCAGGGGACCTCTGCCCTGTGATGTCATCGACATCGTTATCAACCACTGATCTATGGGATGGTCATCAGTGTTCCAGAGGGATGATTTCCTGCTTGAGGTGTCAATCAGTGCTGTGAGGGCGGGGGTGGGGGGGGGGGGGGTTTTTAGCATCTAACATTGGAAATGTCACATCTGTTAGCGTGGTATCGTTAGCTGGTCCGCTTTATTTTAGCCTGATGCTAATGTGTGTGCCCTCTGGACCTCATAACGACCTGGAAAAATTGACATGTTTTTGTTGAGGTCTGGACCCAGGCACTTAGAATTTAAAAACACCTGAACCAAAGGAAATAAACTATGTTAGGGATATGCACTTAATTATTTGAAAGAATGCATGTATTTATATTTGTGTAGTGACCCTTACACTCTATAGCATTATTATTATTATTATTTTAAATGACTATAAACCTGTTAATGAGTAAATTGTGTATGATTGGAACCGATATTTAATCTGTGCCCCACATTTAAGTGTGACTAAAAAAGAATTGAAAAGTGCACATGATCCCATTCAGACAATTTATCAAAAACCCATCACATTTGACTGGGTGACAGTGAACCTGAGACATGAAAACGCAGCGGCACTTGCAGACATTATGGGAAACATACCCACCTCAATACGCCTAACTGCACGTTTCTGGACTGTGGGAGGAAATCGGAGAATCCAGAGGAAACGCAGAGGAGATCTTTGGAAGAACAAACTAATTCCGCACACAGAGCCGGGAAAGCGATTCGAGCTCCTAACCCTGATGTGAGGTTACTCACCCTGTCAATGCTGGTAATCTGAAGGATTTTCCCTATAATTTTGCCAGTGGCAGTATATTTTACCAAGACCAATACATTATGAGACATTAACAACAGAAAAGTGTCGATCTTTCCTTAGTTTTGTACTACTGTATTACTGCCTAAAATAATGTCACTTCTCCAATATGATGTCATTATGGGAAAAGCAATATTTTCTTATGGGAAAATTCCTATAAGGTAATGAGGAAGAAGTGAAATCGGGATCACACCAGAAATATTAAAATAACACAGCAATAAATCTAATAGCAATGGATATATATAATTTATGTGACAGGTTTTAAGTGGGACAATAAAATAACAAAGATATTTTTTTATTCTGTGGGTTTTATTTCTTGTACGAGTTGATGAATTACACCTTGGGACACAGAAAAAACTCGTGTCAGCTGGTATAGAGCTTAAAATTCATTCTGAGATCCATTTTTCATCATGGGTCTTATGGTAAATGACACTCAGTGCTATGTTCAAACCTCACTGGAATATCCCCTCACTGGAATATCTCCTCACTGGAATACATATTTCCCTGTAAATATAAAGTGATGTTTCCATGGGACAGAAAATGCATCCAGTCGTACCAGGGACTTGCCCAGACCTTCCAGTAGATGTGGGACACTTCGGTACGTGCTTCGTCCGTCAAAAGACAAAGTCAAAGCAAACTTTATTGTCATCTCATAATATAGCAGTATACAGAGAGCCAAACTGGCCAAGTTCTGGGCCCACAGTGTACACAAAATCCAAATAAGACGAGACATTGTGCGCAGACAGTCAGGACAGGGCAATAAATGGGTGCCAGGCAATTTGCCAGTACAATTAACTGCCATAAAATACACAGACACACATTAAATGCAAGACCTGAGTATACAGTACAATAGCAGCATGGATCCGTAGCTTAGATAAAGTGCAGAATGTGAAATAGTCCTTTGGATAAAGTGATCATGAATGAGTGAAAGTGCGGATATTTGGGGGCTGCGTTCAGGCTATTATGTGTCAGATTACCAGGCCCATACCCAATCCACAGCCACTGTCCACTTAGTCGCACTTTAACGGGTCTCCACTGTGCGCCTGCGATTTGTCATCAAGAACAAAGAGCGCTTTATCTTGTTACCGCACGACAGCGCCACCTGGTGGCAGCCAGACAGGTCCCACCATCCATCATCGGCCGGCACAAACGTTACGTCCGTCCACAAGAGAGACACGCTGGTTCTTCCTGTGACCGGGTACCACATGACATACCACATGGAAATGAAGAATAATTTCCCTACTTGGTGTGACCTTTGCTGGCTCTGAAAATCAGAAGAGAGCTCTGTAAGCGGGAGTTTATGTGTAGAGGGAGACCTTGGGTGTTAGCATAGCATGCTAGGTCATGATGACGGCTCCTAGCCGTAACCTTCTGGTAACTGTACTGGCACATGCGTGTGCTAGACTTTGACACATGTTTTCGCTGGCACTGGATGTGGGGAGATTACCCCCCCGGAGATCCTTTCCACCAGATCTGAGTTTGCTCCAGTATATTTTACCCCCCCAGGACATCTTAATCCTTTTCGGGCGCCCTTTGTCAGCCGCCGTGCTTCAGAGGAAGTGGCCCCGAGTTACTGTGAGTGACGGAAGTGTCAGTCTTTTGTCCCTAGGGGGCTGAGAAGGTCTGGGGGTGCTTTCTGACAGAGGCCCAGGATCGTACACTTCAAACACAGAGCCGTTGTCCATCCTTCTACAGAGACACCGTTGAGACAGCAGACCTGGCACCGACCACGCTTGCTGTGAGCGGGGTGGGAGGCAGGCGCTAAATAACCCCCCCCGCCCCACCCCCCATTGCTGTACCGACTCCAGCTTCCGAGAATCCCCAGCTCTGCCAGGACCTGGGAGAGTCAGCGGTAGCTAATGTCCTGTCAGAAACGTTGCCAATGGCAGCCAGAGTCGTCGGCCCAGAGAAGCATCCGGCCAATTGGATTTCAGCACTGTACAGCGTGTCCTGCATCACCAATCAGAAGACAGCAGGTAACGATTCAGGACTTACATTTGAAGGGTTCCAGGGGTCACATTCCATAATGGACACGACTGTCCACGCCTCATTTTCCCCAGTAAGTATCTCGGCTTGGAGACAAAGAGCACAGATCCAAGCAGTGAGATTGAGAGCAGGATTTCAAAAAGAAAAATCAGTTTTGCTGTCTGCCCACTAGTCATGTAGAGGGTATGGCTGCATCCTTCCATTCCCCCGGGCCCTTGGTGAGGCCCCCAGCTGGAGAGATGCTCTGGGCCTTGTCACCTGCAGGCGGCCTCTGTCCTGCTAGGCCTGCTATGAATCAAGACTTCAGCAACATCAGACGTTCAGTTGGCAAAAAGCTTCGCCGCTACTTATCCTAAAAGTGTGTGTGTGTGTGTGTGTGTGTGTGTGGGGGGGGGGGGTTGTGCGCAAGACCTCAACTGAGTGTTTTCCTTGGAGCAGGGGGCTGGGGAGGAAAAAGATTATGCAAGGAAACATATTACTTGATTGTTATTTTTAGCAAAAGGCTGTTTGTTATTGTTACGATAAGCCAGAAATAGTGAAGTTTGAGCGAACAGCCACAGTACTAACGTCACACTCAGCGTAAAATTAGCATAACTTACTGGTTAGCACAAGCCTAGGAGGTTTGATTGAGCCTAAAAAATGTCACTCAGAATTACGGAGAAATTTAACAAACTGCTTGAGTTCTGTTTGCTGTTCTGTTCTGCTGTGAATAATAGTTCTGTAACTAAGCAACCTTGATCAGAACCTGCCCATCAAAGGGACATAAAAATATTAGAGTAGATCAAAAGAAAAATAAATGGTCATAAACATATGAAACACTTTAAGTATCACCGTTAACGTGATAGTGAGCGTTAACAGTGCTACTTTATGAAAGGGGATGGAGTAGTTATGTGTCATCAAGATGGAGTCTTTGTGTATGTGAATCATGTCTAGGTGATGGACAGGTACCTCAGGATTTTGACTCTGAAATAAAGAGGTGGAATCGTCAATCTCCGGCCCCTCGGCAGCGGCCGTTCCTGCCCTCACCCGGCGTCATGGTTACAAGGCTGTTCGAGTCTCCCGGGTGAATGTAAGCAAAAAGGCGACTTCTGATTGAATTTAAGGGAGCGGAGTTAAGATAAGGCTGTTTGCGAGCCCGGCTCCGTGAGGCCACATCTTAGAGTATGTTATGTGTGTCATTTTCCTTGCCAGAAGACATGCATTTATGTTTTAGTAAAAATCTTGAGGCTGAAAATAAGAGCCGCCTGTAATCAGTGCCATGCCAGCTTGGAGACGGCGCTTCTCCTGAGCTCGTTAGAGATACCATCGAAGGCATGGAAACGATGTATTCCTCAGCGCGCCACTCTGGGCGGCCCTCCGCCGCGCTTCCTCTTAGCAGGGTTCCATGGTCGGATGCCTCACATCCTCTTCCTGTCATCATTTCTTTTTGCCAAAAGGGTTTTCGGAACGGTTACACTTTGGGATAATCTGCCATGCATTTTTCACTGAGTTCCATTCCATTCTGCTACAGCAAATCTCATCTGAAGTTTCCATCAATAATTCCTGTTAACATTTTTTTTGAATGATCATTTTAATGATAAAGAAGTGCATTTATTTCATTGGCCTTGTTTCTCAGCCAGGTTTCGGCTTGGGGCAGGGGGTCAGGGAGGGCTGCGTGGGGTCAATGCAGGAAAATAAAATACACAGTAAAAACCTCCTCTTCGAAAGGCAGACGCATCCATCACACAGGGGTCCTGGGGGCTCGGAAAGGTTGCCCTGCTTCCCTCCTTAGATGTCAACAAATCATCGCTGCCACTGAGCCGTCGTCGTTTGCTAATGTCTGCGTAAATATGCCAGGCCCTAGTGCAGATTAGACCTCATTGCTAACTGTGGCTTACATTGTGTAATTTCTCAGTTAAAAGCAGTTTGGGCATTTAAGAGATAAAGAAAATGCAATAAAAGCTCATTTAGCAATGAAACCATATTAAACCTCCCTTTTACTGCATGTTAACGTTATGGTCTGTTTTAAAAGCCAGTAATATGGAGGGTTGGCAAACATTATCAAGCAGATTCTATACATGGGGCCTCACAGCTACTAAATTCCTGTACGCCTTACGGGCACCTGCCGTAAGGAGACTGTGACTCACTCTTGAAGTCAAATGCTCCCACGAATTTCTGGAGCACATTAAAGCAACGTAACGAAGCACGACAGGCATTACACGTCTAGGAATGATTCAGCCATAGCTTGCCTGGATTTTTTTTTTCTTTTTTTAAATAGCCATTCTAGGCTTTTAACTTGGAGAATCTCCAAAACAGTTGTGGGATACATTTTTTTTTTTCCATCATCGTTTTCCTCAGAGAATTAAATAAAGTTGCAGGCAAGTTCCAGGTCAGCCTGTTTCTGCTTGACATGTTTATACTGAATTTGGGTTGAGGGAGGCAAAAGCGAAACATGAATAATGTGGGGAATTGATGGTGAAACACTCTCCGTCTCCCTCTTGCAGGTCCATCGTTAATGTCTTGCTAATTGAAGCTCTCCTCACGCCCATGCAGACCTCTTGCTGGATCCCATCTGGACAAACATGCGTTAGCCCACGGACCGTAACCTTGGTAACCATTATCTGTTTCGAAGAAAACTGGGGGTTCACCATAGGCCGTCCATGAGCCTCTCCTTCGACGGGCCGTCAGACCGTTCCAGAAATTCTATGGCCGAAAACAAACATGAAGGTTTCTATTGTAAGACCCACCCATCATCAGTTCTACCAACCCCACCCCAACAAAGATACACTAAATATGTTTCAAACCAAAACACCTCAAAGGAATCACATCACAAAGAAACCGAGCTCAGACCTGGACATGGCTTTCTGTTCCCTTGACCTCCATGATTGATGTGCTCTCCTGTGACTGTGCTTTTACGAACAAGACGGGGCCAAAAACAGTCCAGACGGATACTGGACTGGTGGGAAAGAGGTCACGGGGGCTAAGCGAGAATCTCTCACACGGGGGCCTCCAGAAATGACATCAAAAATAGTCATTAGGCCCCTAATATGATTACTCCACATTTATTTTCCTCCAAATTGTGGAAAAATGTGCCCCCAGTGAATCTTTCCATGGAAAGATACAGAGAGCGGATCCAACATCCCGTTTTTTTTTCCCATAAACTGGACACTTGTTAACTTGATAAACGTACTGCACGTCATTGAAAGCATTGATGATAACTAACAGCGCTGAGCAAAACGATGATGAACGACCCAAATCAAGGAACAAATCATTTGAGCTGCAACGATGGCAGAATAGTTGTACCGTGTTACATCTGTGGTGATCGCCTGGCTTTCCTGAAGCATTAGACAGGTCCTGAGCAGACCGCCAAGATAAGCAATAAAATTACAATGCAGCCCCGCCATAAAATGGACGTTGTCATCCGAGAGCAAATGGCGATGGATACCGGCGCTGAATTCATCCAGGTCGACTGGCGGACATGTCTGTGTGTAAAATCCTGCCAAATACTACTGCATGGGAGATACACCATTAAATAAGGTTATAAAAACCAGAAAATGCATGCAAAGACTGTCAGCGATTTCCCAGCAAATTGCATCCAACTGAAATATTAGTCTACTGATATGACATTTTAGAGATTCATCAATCGGTTACATCGGTTATTAAACTGACTGCAAATAGTAGGCCTATAAACATATTTTCCAGAAATGCATTCATTTGTGCGTGTTATATTCTTTTTTGGGTAAATCATTGAATCGAGTCGTTCTGGAAGGCAGGCCTATTCAGTATTGTCTTTGCGCCACAGTAAGTCCCATTGAGCACGCATGCATAAAAGGCATCGCAAAGACCGAACACGACAGGAAACTCTTAAATCAAACTGATCTCAAATATCATTAAGAAATTAAAGGAAAAGCCAAAGAGTATCATGACATACTGTAAGGACAACAATGTGGTCTTGTCCTACACGACTTGTGGTCTATATACCGCCAGATGCTACATTAGCGGTCAACGCACAAACACAATAAGCATTAAATCCCAGATATGATAAAACTCCCCAAGAGCCTGAAGAGTTATTCCCCATCCGGTAATAACGTGCTGCAGTTTATCGTACAGTAATGTGAACCTCTTACATCTCTTTTTCCAGAGTCAGCAGTTCTAGAACCGGGATTTTATTTGGCTACATCCGAAAGAAACATAGTTTAACTGCATTTTTGTATGCAGTAAATAGAAAGCTTCCAGATTTGTTTATTAAACCTTGTTCATCAGCTTTATTATCTCTTTTAAAGTTCACACAAGACTGTTTGACGTGAATTAGTGGTTAGCAGTGGGCATATTGTGATAACCTTTAGGCCTGTTTGGCAGTAAGGCGAACTAGGCCCTACATTAATTTGTTTTTTGAGAATAAATCTGTCTGTATATATACATTGTAGTTCTTGTATTATGAAAACCTTGTCACTGCTAAAATACAATGTAACTGGGTGTATGACAAAATTAGACAAACAAACTTGGCTGCGTTGCTGGACGGTTTCCAACATGTTTTGAGTAAAGTACATCCACCAAACAATATCTCGTGAATTAATCCTGTGGTTTAACGACAAAATGCTTGGGCAACTGCACCTCACAATAACGACATACCAACACTGTCCGCAAAATGTTACTGTTTAAGCCGCTGCTGGGCGACTAGCAGGTGATTAATTTACTGCAGCCTAAATTTTATGATGGAGTCTAATAATCCTTGTGCTTGAATTGTAAACACGCCGGGCAAAGTTTACAAAATGCTGACAGAGCTGCACACACGTCTCTGGATAACAGGTCTTAGTAACAATAGTGTTACTTATTCTAACAAGGCAAACAATGAATTTACTCACGAGGTTTGTTTGCATATTTATACAGCTGCATGCACAGCCTATCACAGTAATCCGGGCTATGGACAAAGTTTGGAGTTAAAGGCGGCTTCTACTGCGCTGTTCCGCTACCCAGAGTGTGGGACTGGGGTTGTGGGGAGTATTCAGACCCCTAGACGCTGCATGGCGCGGATTTAGCGGGTTTTAGTGACGTATACTGTCTTGGCTGGTGGAGATCCCAAAGAGGGTAACGTAAAAGACCCCAGTCCGCTGCTTTTGTCTGCGAGTCCGTCTTCTCTCTCTGCCCCACCTATATCGGCATTCCTAATCTCCAGCTAGACTTTCGTCAAAGACGGAACAATGGCTGTTTTATTCTCGTACAGAAAGGTCATTTTCAGTAAACCTGGGTGCGCTACTTACAATTAAAATAATTCACGGGAGTTATCTGATTAAATTCCTGGCTGTTAGCGTTCCTGCAGTTCCGATAAACCAATGCAAAACTTTAGAACGATCTCAAACTAGTGCGTTCGTAAAATCCCCAACTTTTTAGCTAGGCCTACCTTTGGGAATTACGATGAACTTCAAGACAAATGCCCAATAAATATTAAAATATATAAAATTTTATGTGGCCTGTTTTTGTTTGCTTTTGTCAAAGAAATTGTAGTTGATTGTATCACTTTTGTCATTTATATCACAAATTATGCGTCATCACAACATATCTTTCAGTACATCAGTTATGGGTCCAGGATTACGCTAGTGCCCCCTTCATTAACATACTAGTAAACTTATAGTTATGTAGAACCTCGTACATTTAAATATCCAATTTTAAACCATAAAAGTATATATCATAACACATGGTCATGTACCTAGTCTTTAAAATTTCCTCTTGCCGGCTCCCCCAATTACCACAACTACAAAATAAACAATTAATTTACTCTAGGAGTATCATGGACTTGCAATGTGATATTAGATCTTCTGGATTCATCGTGAGTCCTCGATATCCCAGCCAAAGCTACTTTCGCTGTTGTTCCTGCCCTGGTTTTTGTTATCTTTGGAGAAGTCTCTTGAACAGGATTCAAATTCACCATTCCTTGCTGGACCTCACCGGTGGTCCGTGCGGAAAGGCCCCGTTAATTTATCCTCTGCCGCACGCTTTGATCGCCCAGATGGGACACAAAGAGGAAAGGCGGAGAAGATTGATCATGAAGGCTCGTCTCCACACCACTGCACGAAAACTGCTCACACGTGAGTTTTTTTTGTGGGACCCTCTGGGCGTTTCCAGGAAAGCCTGTCTGCTGTAATAATCAGATTTTTGTAATGGTCATATTAATATGATTAATGATACACATCTAAGAATGAAAAGTGCCTTTCGGGGATATGTATTGAGGACCGAGACCATCAGGGTGAAAACAGAAAGCTCATTACAAAACTTAATTTAATCAGGGAGTGTTTTTCTGGTCTCTGTCTCAGTGAACCTCCACTACACAAAATCAAAAACACGTGAGCTTTCAAGAGAGCACCCAACAAAAACAACTAAATTTCGTAGGCTGACATAAATGAAATTCCTAAACATAAAATGATTCATTTAGTAAGTTACACTGGAATACCACCTAAAAATCCAACATCCAGAAATGGAAGGAACAGTTTCTGAAAATACCAGTCACTTAATTCAAATAGGCCTATGTCTAGAATTATGTACATTGCAGTCTCCTTTTTAAAACCATCGAAAGCCAACTAACTAGTGTGTTAATATGATTACAAATAAACTCATTACTGCTGATATTCACACTGAAAGCCATTATTTATAAGGATAATGTACACAGTTAAATATTTTCACCATTAGTGCATGGCCTGATGTTCTTTGTGTGACTATAACGGACGAGGTCAGAATTTTCAAAAGAGTTTTTGTCTCAAAAAAATTACATAATTTTTAAAAGACTCCCTGTGGTGCCGTTAAAATGGTTCTAAAATGTAATATTTCTTTATTCATTATTCTCTTTGGCGCATAAAAACACAAGGCAGTCACATCTGGGTATCATCGATATGAACCATTACGGTAGAGCAAGCTCCGAAACCACACAGCACATTAGCTAATGCGTATCATTGATCCCCGTCCATCAAAGGCTAGAAGAGAGAGACGGACAGGGATCTAAGGAATCTAACGCATTCAGACACACGCAAAGCAATAGAAAAATACGCGACTCCCTGCCCATTCTGCTAGCGGCGCAGAGGTCCGGGGGATGTGCAAAGTTTGCGTTCTAGCCGTCAAAAATGACACGGGAAAAAAGGATGATGGATTATTGTCCCCAATCCCGCCGTGGCGTTGTCCTCCCCTGTCACCCTGCAGTCCTGTCACCGTGGGATCACCACCGAGCCATCCGGCAAATTAACCCGAGCTTTAGCTTTATTCCCGCTGACAAGATCGGGAGTCCATTTGGAGGCATGCAGAAATAGTTACAGCTGATATGGATGTAGATTAAGGGAGCAGGAGACGACGCCCCCCCCCGAGCCCCGCTGCGCCCCCAATTTCGAAAGGTCGCGTTTTTGAAAGCGGTATTAATCGTTTTCTTTTTTCAATGAATGGCTTCCCTACACCCTGCATCTATCCATTCTTCAATCCGTCAATCAGACCGATATTCAAGTACAGATGATGGCAGATATTCGATACAAACTGCCCTGTCAAAACGAGGCTCGGATCCAGTTTCCTCGGCACTGCATCGGCTGGATAGGGTACTCATATTCAATAATCGTAGAAAAATTAAAATACACATCAAATTAAATATAACACACACAAGAACACATACAAACGAACCGGCTAAACTGAACTATTTACCTGTAGTTAAAAGCCATATACACAATGCACTCGATAGCTAAACATTACATCGAGCAGAAAGTCTATTCGGAAAGAGGTATCTTATATGAAATAGGGCGGGATATCTCAATTTTGCAAATTCTCGTTCGTTTCGAACAGATTGTTTTAAAAGATACCATTGAAAAACAAAAATTTATTTATACTTCAGTCTTTAGGATTGATTGATTTATTGATAAATTTTATTTTACAAATAGCCTGCATGTGCACGCAGGAGCAGGAATGGGTGGCGTTCACGGACTCACCGTGCCGAGCGCCTCCTTTCATATATTGCCCTAAGATCTGCTTTTCGTCCGCGCTGATTAGTGCTCCTAAACCAGGCTTAATGAAATTATTATGTTACTTGCGGTTCCCCCCTGTATATTGGTAGCAGTTACATTGTTTGCACTAGAGAAATTCTTCAGGTGAGTCTTTACAGCCCCCTTGACAATGATTTTATACAAGCGGTTGAAGTATTTATCTCGATAACCTCCTGTATAAATACGTCGTCACATGAAAAACCCAGGCAACTTAAAATGACAACTAAACAGATTACGCTTAGATTAATGCAATTCTATGCTGAAATGCGTTATTTTATAAGCAGAGGGAGACACGGTGACCTGTTGCCTTAAACTTCCCTTTTCTGGGGGTCAGTCTTTGAGGATGTTGCATGGTCACCCAGTGTGGCTGATCATGCGCATTTTCATTGGGAAGTCCTGCTCCGGTTCCGTCCCAAAACATCAAGATTTGCATCAAAGAAATCTAGCGACTGCTGGGGAGCGGCATCCCATCCGAGGGGAACCCATGGCGAGCAGAAACGTAACGTGTCTCTCAATCCCTGTATGTGATTAATGAGCGAAACTACGGCGATGCTGTAGTGCCGAGAAATTAAACGCTAAACGACATGACGATTGAGAGAAACGTTTTCAGACACCAAGATCGAGGTAAACCAGCGGAAAACTCTGAAACGCCAAGTTAATATAAATCAGTGCATACGAACAAATGCTGCTTTGTTTCCCAGATCTTACGGTTGATTGTTTTGTACCATTATTAAACATCCCATGTATTATATTACAGAAGATATTTACTTCTTGAGCAGAAAAGGAATGAATATCACCGTGGTACATCTCTACGCTGGGTGAAAAAGTTAAAATATACATAGGCCTTAATGTAGGAAAAAGAAGCAAACAGAATAATAAGCCATTATTATTCCGATTTTTTTTTTCTTTTACTAAAGTCAAAATACGTTCTTTAAATCGTGCACAAACATTCTCACGAACACATTGTGTGAACTACCGCAGGATAGCATGAAAAAAACGATACCGATAAATAGTAAAATAAACGGTTCGTTTGCATTTTCAAAATATTATGCAATGACAGACACACCGCGTTTGCAAGCACGTTTTAGGGTAAATGTGCTCTAATGTTCAAGAAATTTATAACCTTGGAGTTTGTATTACATTTGGATTTTTCCGTATTTATTTAATATTTTAGCTGTCTAGCCCTTATCTTATACTGGGGCCTGTGGGACCAATGTTCACAATTTACAATGCGTAAAACTGTACAATTACTTATACATGTTTTTTTAAGTTATTAATTTATTGTTTATTTATGGTTGGCTGACATTTTTCAAAATCTAAATACATAATGTTCTGTGTCCGTCAGACCCCACAACAGCACAAATACAGCAAAAATGTAGCCATGCTCTGATGACTAGCTAATGCTGTTGTTTTTAGTGAGCACAGCTTACAACTCTTGCTGGTAATCTATAGGTTGTCAATGTGCTGTTTCGTCCATATCGACATAAACTTCTCCCTAAAAGGAATCCTGCTCCATCTAGACAGTAAAGCATATATCTGTCTCCAAAACCTACTTGTGTTTATATATTTGCACTATTCTGTCAGAAAAAGGGAGCAGCCCTGGTACAGTTTTGTCCCCAAAGGCTCAAACAGCATGAATATACCTCAGTGGTACAAAAATGTTCCTCAGAGTCCATTTCTGTACTTTAAAAGTACATTTACCTACAGCTAAGAGTATACAATTGGCAGACCGTTGAGGGTACAGCGCCAGTGATAAGTAACTGCACTCTATAGGGTGTAAATCAGTACTTTTTTCTGACAGTGTACATTATTTAGTAACTTCAATGGACTGATGTCCTGACGGCAGTGCACCCCTCTCTGCTTCTCCGTTCTCCCTAGGCCTGACTCCTGGCCCCTGGACTGGATTACTGGGTCTAAGATGGATGGATGGATTAATTAGAGAATTTTCCCAGTAACAGAAGTCTAAACCGATTTTAACTTTCGACAAGAATAATTATTTAATCTGGAGTGGGCCTTAACTATACTTTTCATTGGATTAGAAGGAAACATCATTTAGACACCAGTGAGACCAGATGAAATCCATCCATTTTCCATAAAAGCTTATGCAGTGCAGGGTCCTGGTATGGTTTGCTCTTACAATAATTTGTACTTTTAAAACATATTCCAGCCCTACTTGTATCTGATATTAAAAATGTGATGGAGAAAAGGTCGGGTGGAGCTGGTGACTGTCTGCTCTGTCAGGCTTCATGCTTCAGCGTCAGTCTTCCTAAATAAATTGGACGTCCAGCATATCACAGGCATACCAGTACCTGTTGGGTTCCAGTCCCATCAGAGCAACAGGTCCATCGGTTAGATGGGTGTCAGTATCTCTGGTGGCCGGTCACATGGCTCTGTGCCCCCCCCCTCCAGACCTGCCCTGATTTGTAGTTACTCTGTGTTTTTTCAGTGCCCTGTGCCCCCCCGAATGCCTGAGAACGCGTTCAGCCTCATTCCCGACAGTGATTAACGTTTCTCTGGGGACGACAGGCTTGTCCAGGCTGACAGCCATATATTTGTCCTGCGGGGTCATGGTCCTGGGCCCTAAATAACAGAATGTACTGTGCTGAGTCCTCATTCCTCTCCTACCGTCTTGTTTATGAGTAACGGAAGCCGCCGGACACAGGAAAACCTCCACTACAATGCCAAAATACCGAAATACCCCACATAATAGGATACTCAGATCTGACAGTAAACAATACGGAAAACAAACGTTGTCATGGTAACCAGTCTGGCCTGTCCCACCAAGAGGTTCTCTCTTATGAAAGGGTCACAGACCATTCGGGTTTCCATCAGCTTGTTTAAAGGATCATTCATACCAATTGGTCTCGCTTGACTTTTAACTTCATGAGGTACATGAACGATAAACAGACTTTCGACATCTTGGAGAGGTGGAAGTTTCCGGAAGGGCCCATTTGTTCCCCATGATCTGTGATGGTGCCTTTTTTTGGGGGGGAAATTTTAAAGCAGCGGTGACATATTTAAAGATAAATGATTTGTTTCTAATTGGCGAAAATGTGTCTTTATTAGGAAGAAACACTGGACATACAACTAATAAAAAATCCAATAAAATCAAGAAAATTCTGGTCACATTTGGAGCAGAGTGGAGCAGGATATTAGGATAATTCATTGCTTTACTAGCTTACACAGGGTCAGTCTATATAAAAGCTTCCTTGTGTGGGAAAATTGATTACTGTAGTTATGGGGAGTAGGTGTCCCGGACCCCTGTCTACTGATCAGAATAAGCAATGAGATGTTTTCTCCTATGTGGGACCAACGGGATTAAGTTTGCGAATTCATCAATTGAAAACCCATTAGTGACTTTTCATAAGTCAATATCTTAATGCAGTTGGATGTTGGTCAGCCCTTCTGTATCGTCTTTACTTTCATAGTGTTTACAGAAAGGTCTCCGTCGATATGTTTTCTCTTGATCGTAATGTAGATCAGTTGTCCACAAAGCTCACTGATTTTCCTTTGCCGGAGTTCATATTAGCTGCCATCTGGTCCTTATTACGCATTAATGCGTTGGTGTGGCTTGCTGGCTAATGCTGCACGAATGTTGGAGTTGGTATCCAAACTGGAATGCATTTCATCAATAGCTTGTAAGCTAATGGTTATTAAGAAAAGGCCCTGAGTATAAGAGCCTCAACCGTCCAGTGTATCTTCTCACCTGCCTGACAAACTATTTTTCAACAGAAGGCTTCAATGGCTGATTAATAGATGGTAAACGGGGTAATTCTCAGGTTGCGCTCATAACACAGCTCGATCCCACGCCATCAGCGCCCATTTGTTAGCCATTTGCTAGCACACGCCCACCGCCAAATGATGTTTTCCCTCTTCATTGGCAAGATTAAGATAAGTCAAACTCCCACACGTGGGCAGAACTTTCTGCCTGGGCTTTGTAACACAAGTCCGGGGGTGTCTCGTTCAGGAACGCCGGAGACGAGCGCAGAATTAGCTCCCGGATTCTTCGACTGACTGATTGCCTTATGGCACTCCGCCCCTGTCTTCCTTCGAGCTACACGGATGAGCCTCGTTTGGCTTCCGCAGACAAACTGAAAACAAACTCTCACCCCTGACCTCTGTCCAAATATCGTTCCAGCGTTGTTTTAAGGTATTGTTTTCATACCCAAGCCAGAGAGACATCATTACTTCAATAATCGGAGCTCCTTCTCAGTTACAGACGAACTCTGGAATTAACTAGAAAGGCAGTAGTGTTCAAAGCTTAGGGATCGTATTTGACATAAGCCACGAAGACAAACATTTTGGGGGAACCGTGATGACTTTGTAAATTTCCCACTGTTTTTGCATCTGAATTAAATGAAACAGACTGCATTTACAGGTCTACAGAGACCCGAACGATCCCCTCGCATCAGCCTCTGGTGTCTGGGTGTTTTCGTTCTTAGTCTTCAGAGAGCTGTGGGGACAAAGTCATACGCTCAGATCAGCTGGAGCACAGGAAGACAAAAGCCTGTTTGATAATGAAGCTTTGAAATGACCAGCCAAGCAGAGCAGATCATGGTGAATTATAAAAATGATTAATGATGCAGGCAATTGTACTGATGCAGAAGTGTAACATGTGAACGAACAAATGAATATTACATGAAACTAGACATGCTTGACAAAAGACAACAGCTTTGTGTTACATATTAATTACCAGCAAATTATGACACATTCTGACAGAGTTGTAAGTGGGTGTGTGTTCTGTGATGTAACAGCAGATTTCTCATGTATGACCAGGCGATAAAATGATTTATGGCGACGTGAGATATTTTCCATATGTTTGTTTCTTTTTAATATTCCCTTACTCCCTGGACAGTTTACCACAGTGAATATTATATATGCAGCATATTTGACACATATTTGCAGCATGTTTGACACATATTTGCAGCATATTTGACGCATATTTGCAGCATATTTGATGCATTCTACAGTATGTTTATGCATGTGGCCTTTTGCTCGATGAGTTTCCTGAAATTCGGAATGTTTTATTTGAACAAAACTGAACAGTTACTGGTTATAGGGGAAGGATTTATCCCAAAAGCAAGGCCAACTCATCTCGCCCCAGTTAAACCAGTATGAAACTAAGACTGTCTGAAATACTCCAATATGGGACATTTACATTTAATTAATGTTAAGTAGGGTCAGACAGTTAATGGAGCAATTGAAGATTAAGGTCCTTGGCCCCATGATGAAATAATTGTGTTACTCCTGGGATTCAAACCAATGACCATTTGATAGTCGATACAGCTGCCTAACCCACTGAGCCACACACTGCCCTCATGTGGCCAAACTGAAATGGGCACTGAGCAGAACAGGAAAAGGGCAACCGATTGATTACCCTTGTTAGCCAGGGTGACAGATTTTCAGCAAATGGTTTTAAAAAATTGTCTGCAGATGTAAGCTTATTTTAATGCGGTTTGTTAATTGTACATCAAGCCGTGAGATACCTGCTTAGGCACCATTAACAAACTCGAAACACCAACTGGCCGCTTTTCCTCAGATGGACTTGCGAGATGTTTTTGCTTGCAGAGCGCCATGTTCCTCTAAGACCAAACCTAACTGCTCCGACATTTCATGCCAGCATTTGGCGAGAACAAGACAGAATCCACGGTGGTTTTTAGGTTCTTGTTACTGTTTTATGAAGCTCCTGGACGGGGAAAGAGAGTGGCAGTGACAGTCAGCATTAATAGTGTCCTCCTCTCCCGCTTTCAGAGACAGGCTACCCAGGAAAGCTATCATGAAATGTATTTATAAAGATTTTTAGAGTGAACCCTGTGGGTTGCTGTACATCTACACCGTCAGGAAAAAAGTACCAGTTTGTACCTTTGAGGGTACAATTACTTGTCACTGGGGCTGTACCCTCGCAGTAGCTAGGAAATCCTAGCTGTAGGTAAATAATAATAACTGATACTTTATTGTTCCCCATGGGGAAATTTTCTTTATACCTTCCCTAACTTGTTCTCTGTAGGTGAGAGCAAGCTGGTCATGAAGGGCAGCCATCCATAGCAGCACCCAGGGAGCTGGGGGTTATGGGTCTTGCTCAAGGACCCACAGACGTGAGCCAGTGACCTTCTGCTCATAAACACAGAAGCTTAGCCCAGTGAGACACATGCTGCCCCCAGGGTCTGTACCCTCAAGGGTCCCCCAATTGTACCCTAGCCGTAGGTAAGTTCACCTCTTAAGGTACAGAAATGGACTCTGAGGAGCATTTTTGTATCATTTACGGTACATTAATGTTGCTTGTATGTTGGGGAACAAGTCTGAGTGTCTGGCTCTATGGGCTGAGCCTCTGTGTTTCTGGTCAGAAGGTTGCCGGTTTGACCCCTGCCCCCTCATGTCTGCAGGTTCTTCAAAAAGGCCCTGAACCCCCAGCTCCCTGGGTGCTGCTATGGGTGGCTGCCCTCAATGGCCAGCTTGCTCTCACCTACTGGGAGCAAGTAGGGGGAGGCATGAAGAGAACTTCCCCACGGGGGTCAATAAAGTATTAATTGTTATTGTTTTTCCGACGGCTTATATTTCAACATCTTCTCTCTCCCCACGGCCAAGGTGGCTGTTACCGCTTTCAGGCTGGGTTCTGCATAATTCCGTCATTTGTTAACAGGTTGGTCCATGGAGATTCGGGGGCTTAGCTGTTCACGTGTCTTTAATAAGGTGATTAAAAGCCGCAGCTCGGCTGGCTTCCTACTGCTGGGAGTGGAGTGGGACATGCTGCCCCCTCCTGGTGCTCCGCCGCCATCGTGACCCCGTCATCGACCGCTAGCACAAGCGTTTCGGTTTTGGATTTCTGTCATGGTCACCACGCTACGCCTGGCACTGGGGGGGGTCCTTGCCGATGAAAGTGTCCACAGTTTACAAGCCGCCTTCAAAGGAACCTGAATGATGAACAACTCGTAAATTTACGTAATTACGTAAATCTGGTCTTACGTGAAACGTTCACAGAGTCAACGCAAAACGGCAACATATACCTGTAAGTCAGTTTACAGTGAATTCAGTACACCGTTGGAAACAAAGTACCAGTTTGTACCTTCAAGGGTACAATTACTTATCATTGGAGCTGTATCCTCACGGGTCTGTGAATTGTACACTAGCGTAAGGTAAGTGTACCTTTTATGGTACAGAAATGGACCGGATTTCTGCACCATTGAGGTACATTAATGTTGTTTGTACCTTGGGGAACAAAACTGTACCAGCACTTTACCCCTTTTTATGACAGTATATGAAAACATCTTTTCATATTCTTGGGTTATATGTTTTTTGCTAAAAAGCCTTTTGAATGGTATAGGGGGGTAAATCTGGTTTACGTAAAATTTGGCTTATATAAGGCTTTGTGGACTGGATTATGCACATTAGTGGAGAACTGGCTGTATTTAATTTGACTAGTTATTTCCTGTAGGGCTTGAGTTGACTTGTTGCAGGACAGCAGATCTTCCACACAAAGCAAAGCTCTTGGTCTGTTAGTCACCAGGGCTTCTATGGTCCACTGACCCTTAAAAAAAATCAGGGTGAATTTTTTTTTTTATATACACAGGATGGGATCGTATGCAGTCTTCCCTGTGACTGCTTCCTTTCAAAGTAATTAAAAGCAAAATTGGCTGAGGTTCTGATAAATCATTGTTTTCTGCCACCCCAATAAAAATGGGGCACCACTGACAAAACACTGAGAATTTACTCAGAGGGGCGACATGCATGGAACGGCCTATTTTGGCTGGTGGATGGGGGGGGGGCAGCGGGTTAATCCAAGGGCCCTGCTAATGTGGAGTTATGGTCTGGGTGGTGCGGCTGCCCTCTCCCACTGCACCGAGCGCCACTCGGTTTAACGCCGATTTTATCTGCATAAATACACACAAGGCGCGTCGAAAGGTGAGCGGACGTCGTCCCAGCAACACAAACCCATCTGCTGAGGTGAAAACGGCCGGCATGCCTGGGGTGCGTCGCCGGAATTCATCACCCGTGTTAGAGGAGCGAAAAATGCAATTCTGCGGCATTCGATACGGGTCCCTGCAAGCCATTGTCACGGATTGTTGACGTTTGACGATTCATTACCCCGAGGACAGTGATTAATGCCGCTGCCGTTAATTTCCCTGGAGCCTCTACCTCAGATGGCCCTGATTGTTAAAATAGCCTTTTAAAGATAGTAAAGCGAAATAGCCCTGACGTTTCAGGAATGATGATATTTGACTGTGAAAATTTCGGGGGCAGACTGGCAAACGTTTAATCTCCCAGGGTTTGTCGAGTGCTGGTGCGGCTTGTTCTGCTTCACTAGTGGTCAACAGGCCCCATCAGACAAAGGAGGGGGGGGGGGGGGTCGGTCAGGGCTGCTATAAGCCCCTCTTGTTTCTGCGTGGTGAAACTGTCAGGCTGAGCTGTATTTGCACCTTCAAGCTGGGGGGGGGGGGGGTCCTCTTCCTCCAAGCATCTCTGACCACTTTAAAGTTTAAAGGGTAATCCCACTTGCAGGGAGACCCCTGAGGTTTATTGGAGGGGGGGGGGCGCTCTCTTCTTGACACTAAGCTTTGGGGGTCCCGATTTGTAAACCCTGTGCTAATCCTGCGGATTTTGACCCTGAATTCCTGCGAAGCCCATCTCTCCAGACACCCGTGCCTGCCCACCATGATGGTTACATTATAATCACGGCTCTTCATTCCCCCTCCCCTCACCGCTGGTCAGCCCGACCGTTCCTCACCATTAACACATTACAGATATCTTTCCATATATGCCAAAGAACATGTGGTGAAAATCACTCTGCCAACACTGGGACTTAAACCAACAACCCTCTGATCACATATACAGCAGCCTCACCCACTGAACCGCACCCCAGCCTCATGGCTAGTATTTTACAACACAAGCTATTTATTTGATTTAATGTGCTGTGAGCTGATTCTGATTCTTAAATGAAAGATGGAGTCTGACCCTAGTCCTCTTTACCGTCATGTTTGTTTACAGGAAATGACATCGAACCGCAGTGACTTTGATTCATAAACCGCAGGGTAACCCCCTCCCCCCCTGAACTCTGCCTGGGGAGTCTCGCATTTGGTAACACGGCAGTGATATATGGTTATATAAACATGGCTGCTCCACACGTCACTTGGGGAGGGGGACAGTCCAGTCCAGAGACACCGGCGCTGTTCCTGCCCCCGCCGCGGTGATTTACGCCGCAGATGCCGGGTAGTGTGTAGTGGTGGGGGCCACACTGGCTCCGGGGGGGTAGCGGCGAGCCTGGCAGAGCCTTCTGCAAATGGCCGTCTTACACGCATAAATCCTCACGCACACACACATGCTTGCATGTTCAAAGCCAACCAAAATATGTGTGTATCTGACTTCTACCAGAGCAGGGGGAAGAGTTAATGGATTTCCTCAAACACCCCCCTTAGCATTGATTACTAACCTTTGTAGTCCTGTTTGTTATTTTTGCGGTGCACACGTGCGTCTGGCAGAGAGCACTATGAGTTTAGCATTGTTTTATTTAATGGCGATTAAGAACAGCAAGCTCTACAGAAAATAAACATTCGACTGGCCGAGCATTGCAATCCCAGGCGCAGGTCCGCTGCTCTGTCCCTATCAAAACATTAAATACGTTAACAGGTTTTAAATAAGCGACGTTTAACCGTCTAAATACTCGAAGCGGCCTCTGCGATCCGCCGGCCAGCTGCATAAATACGACAGAGGTGGCCCAGAGGGAATATACGTTTCATATCTCGATCGTGTGCCTGGTTCTCTGTCAATAGAGTGGGGGGGGGGTCTAGAATTTTGGATGGAGATCTTTTGTTCAATGTTTTGTTTATCTGGAATCCCTCCTGAAGAACCTGGATTCCTTTTCGAGGTACAGGAATTCTCCAAACGTTGTTAAACTGAAATGTACCCCCAAAGCTGCCTGGTGGGTCGCAGGAGCCCCTCGACAGGTCCCTGACTGGCCTGGGGCCACCTCAGACCCCACCCTGAATTCACGTGGGTGGCTTCTGCAGTGTGGACAAATGGTCAGAGACGAGAAACAAAAACACTGACGCTGCGCTTACGCAGTGCTGGGGTGCTGAGTGACGGGCACTGGCGCAGTGCCCGCTCAGCCCTGCAAAAGCCACTGAGCTCCAGCTGCCTGGCTTTGCTAACGGCTGCATTTATTAGCAGTTACAGCTAAACACGCCGGTCGCATTTTTCCTTGTAAGAAAATGAAATATTCCTGCATGAAAGTATAACACCGAAGGGGGGGGGGGGGGGGGG